>OX940799.1:37318698-37918698 GCA_954870605.1 Acer campestre
GATTTGTATGATGATGATAACTCACTTATCACATCATTTGAATTGAATTTTGAATTGTATAGTATTTTCCAATTTCATATATAGAATCTATAAGGCATACCAACTTATTGCACTTAACCAAGCTGTAATAATATGACTTAAAAATAACAAATAATAATCAAAATTTTATTAAGAAATAGCAAGATAAATTTTCACTAATTTAAAGTCTTCTGCATAGTTTCCAACTTGTACTTGAAAAATTGACTCAACACGAAAAATATTCTTTGATTTTGTTTAATTTAAGTGTGTGGACTTGTACAGTTGTACCTCTTAATTTGTAATTGGGCTTGTTAGAAAATTGTCTTTCGTGTTGGGATGAGGCCCATCCAATTAACCATCAATCAATGCTCAATTTTTTTGTGTCAGTTAATAAATGAATGACTCGGTATATGGATTAGAGTGATCAACATAAAAACATAAGAACAAAATTTTAGTTTTAACTATTATAATTTGATTCGGTGTTTGGGGTAGGATACACAACTTGAACCAACAATCTCAACGGAGAAAGTAGGAGGGACGTACCAATAAACCAATCTTATCTAATCCGTAAGAAATAATCATTTTGCTATACAAAATGCTGTACAAAATGTTATACAAAATAACAAAATGAATCAGACCAGCCATATGTTTGAATGTATACTTGGTTTGATTTGGGTCATAAAATGTGTTTGGTAAGTCAGAAAGTAAACGAAAATTACAGTGGAAAATGAAGGAAGTTTCTGGAATCTTATTTCACTGTTTTTCATCTCTGTGTGTGTATTACGGTGTGCCCAACAAATTTAGATTTTTCAATCCTCTTGAGAAGAATTATGATTGAAATAATCCCAATTCCTAATAATCGAATAAAAATTGAATAACTTTGTCATATATTTGGTACAACCTGGGATATTGGACTAAAATAATTATGTACCATCATATTATTACTTTTTTATTAACACTATACAAGCTAAAACATTAACCCAAAATTCAACCCAAATGATGTGGCAAATGAGTTATTATCATCACACAAATCACAAGGTGATGTGGTGAATGATATGGTGGGGACAATTCAATTGCCACATCATTTGTGTTGGTTTTTAAGCATTACCCCCCTTCCCATTCGATGCCATGTGTACATCAATTAAACCAGAGTTAACAAATTATAATATACCAATTTTGCCCTTTATTTCTGTAGAAGGAAAAAGAAAAAGAAAAATCTTCACTAGAATAACACTCACACCATCAATACCAGAAGTTAACACCAGAAATCAACACCCATTAACACCACAAATCACACCCACAACCATCAACTAAAAACAAAATTGAAAAACATTATCTTTTTCGTAAAACGAAACCCGAAATTAAAATAATATATATATATATATATATTGAAATTCTAATCACCATCAACACCCACATCATCTACCCATCACCATTAACACCCGCATCATCTGTTCATCACCATCAACAATTCAACACCCACACCATCATCTATAGAAATCATACCCACACCACCACCCACCATCAACAACCCTACCATAAATCAATCCTCACCAAAAGCCACCCAAACCCAAGCTCTAACCATCAAAGAGATCGGTGCCATTAGAGATAGAAGATTGCGATAGTCGAAGAAGATCAACGCTGAAAGAGACCGACGGAGTTGGTGTTGTTGGAGAAGATCGCTAGAGAGAAGACGAAGAGAAGAGAGAATTTGTTTGTTTTTTTAAGAGCTGATATTTGTTAAAAAAAATTAATTTAATTTTTTTTTAATTTCCTTTTTACCTATTTACACGTTCATTTAATAGAATTTCTAATTGATGGTGGATTTGTTAACCTTGGGTTAACTTTTGGACAGGTGTCATCTAATGGGGATGGGGTAATGCTCACCCCTAATTAAGGAGGGGGGATTGTGGTGTGCCCAAAAAATTTAGATTCTTCAATCTTTTTGAGAAGAATTATGATTGAAATAATCGCAGTCCCTAATAATCGAATGAAAATTGAATAACAAATTAGTGTTTGTCATATATTTGGTGCAACCTGGGATTGGACTAAAATAATTATGTATCATCATATTATTACTTTTTTATTAACACTATACAAGCTAAAACATTAACCCAAAATTCAACCCAAATGATGTGATAAATAAGTTATCATCATCACACAAATCATGAGGTGATATGGTGGGGACAATTCAATTGCCACATCATTTGTGTTGGTTTTTAGACTAATTTTTTGGAGTTCATTTTTGCTCACCCCTAACCACCCCCTTAATTGGGGGCGAGCAATACCCCCCTTCCCATTCGATGCCATGTGTACATAAATTAAACCAGAGTTAACAAATTATAATATACCAATTTTGCCCTTTATTTCTATAGAAGGAAAAAGGAAAAGAAAAATCTACACTAGAATAACACCCACACCATCAATACCAGAAATTAACACCGAAAATCAACACCCGTTAACACCACAAATCAAAACCCACAACCATCAACTAAAAAAAAAATTGAGAAACATTATCTTTTCTGAAAAACAAAACCCGAAATTAAAATAATATATATATTGAAATTCTAATCACCATCAACACCCACATCATCTACCCATCACCATCAACACCCGCATCATTTTTTAATCACCATCAACAATTCAACACCCACACCATCATCTACAGAAATCATACCCACACCACCACCCACCATCAACAACCCTACCATAAATCAATCCTCACCAAAAGCCACCCAAACCCAACCTCTAGCCATTGAAGAGATCGGTGCCACTAGAGATAGAAGATTGTGATAGCTGAAGAAGATCGACGCTGAAAGAGACCGCCGGAGTTGGTGCTGTTGGAGAAGATCACTAGAGAGAAGTCAAAGAGAAGAGAGAAATTGTTTGTTTTTTTAAGAGCTGATTTTTTTTTTTAATTGTAATATTTATTTTTTAAAAAAATTCAATTTTTTTTTTAATTTTCTTTTTACCTATTTACACTTGTTCATTCAATAGAATTTCTAATTGATGGTGGATTTGTTAACCTTGGGTTAACTTTGGACAGGTGTCATCTAATGGGGATGGGGTAATGCTCACCCCCAGTTAAGGAGGGTGAGCAAAAATGAACTCAATTTTTTAGGTTATCTAGCATTATTGTTTTATTAAAAGTAAACTTGTATTATATAATTTAAGAAAATAAAATATTTAAAAGTTATTTGAGTATATTATTGATACATTAAAATTATTTTTAAATAAAAATAATAATTTTTTTTTTTAAAATGAAACAAATATAAATTATTCTAACAATAAATTAAATTATGACCGATGTGTGAAGTTATTATAAAATTTAAACTAAAAAGATAATGAAAAGAAATAAACAAAAGCAACTTCTTTAGTCATAGGACAAGTAAACCCAGGGGTATAGGTGGGTTTATTTAGTCTCATGTTTATGAGATTAATGAACACTATTGGGAGATAAAAACCCAATCTAATGTGCTTGCCAAACGTGAGTCTAGGATTGAAATAATCCAATCATAACCCAATCCCATCCAACAAATAGGGCCTTAGAGCATCTATAAGGATATCCCTTGTAGACCCCTTATTTAAGAATGAATGTTGTTGTAGGGGGCATTGTATTCCAATGATACTCCTATAAACGACTATTTTATAATTTATTATTATTATTTTATGTTTAATTGCTATTGGATTTAATAAAAAAAAAAATGGTGGAGACCATTTAAGGGGGACGGAAGCCACCCATTAATTAAGGGAGTGAGCTCCAGCGGAGCTCAATTAAATGGGTCCTTAAGGACCCTTTCAAGCTACAAAAATGCAACTCTTCCCTTAATTAAGTTAAGGGGCCTAGTTTTCAAGCCCTCGGGAGATGCTCTTAAACTTCTCAACAATGATATTTTACCGTTTAAAAATTATCTGTATATATTAAAAAAAAAAAAAAAAATCATTCTCATTTATGTATAACAATTCAAGTACAACTACAACTCTCTTTAGCTATATTTTGTTTAAATCTATTATTTATATTATCTAGAATTTAGTTTTTGTTTTAATTTTTTTTCTAATTGCATGATAAATCTAGTGGTTAATTTTAATATGATTACTACTTATTAATTGGTGTTTGTCTTATTACTTAACAAATTATATTGCAAGAAGAAAATAGAACATTTTTGTTATCCTGAAAAATCAACCGAGTATTTTTTTCAGGTAAAGGTTGACCACGGCGAACGGGGGCACCGCGGTTGATACTGACCGGGTGGGGTGACCCTTGATCCGTTTGCTAGGGACTGGGCTGAAACAATTGGGCCTGATCCTACCAAGAGGTGTGAGATTGAAAGGGGATTAAAAAAAAATTAAGGTGGACATTATTGGGGTACGATGTTATCTCAAATGTAACCGAAACACATTCTCATTAATCAATAAAGGTGTACATAGCTCATGATCTGTTGCTCACTTTAGTTACAGGTTTTTAATGTGAGGCAGCTACAAGTCTCAACCAGAGGAGCCGGGATTGGAGGGCGGTGAGCCTTGGTTGATCATGTTGGACCTGGCTAGCAGTGAGACAGGAGCGGGATAAAGCGGACACTCCGTAATCTATGTCAGGTGGGGTAGTAGCCAAGTAGGACAAAACATTCTAGGCATTTCAATTAGGCGGGGTAGTAGCCAAGTAGGACCAAACATCCTAGGTGCTTCAATTAGGCTAGGTAGTAGCCAAGTAGGACAAATCGTGACGGAGCTTGGGCTAGGTGAGGGAGTAGTTATTGTTTCTCTTCTATTTTATCTCTCGAGGCCAACCCTTTACTCATGGTGAGTTAGGGTATTTATAGGGTACGTAGTAGATAGGTAGGTGAGAGATGCCCTTGTGGCGGGAACTCTTGATTCAATCTCCACCGTTCCTTTCAACTTCATATTGAGGTGTTAAAGGTTGGAGGGTCAAAATGATGCCACGGTGGCGCGTCCCTTGCTATGACCCCGATCTAGGTAGGTGGGAGCGACTAGTCCTAAGGCCGGGGTTGGCGAGGTTGATCCTAACCATCGCTCCCCAGCTGGACAGTGGCTAGCGTACGCCCTCAAGGGCTACGATCGCTTTACCTGTGCCCTAAACATAGGTGGAGGCTTTGGTAGGGCTGATATGGCGGTTTGGTTGCATTTTGAGGGGGTTTGATTGACTCCTACAGTCATGTGAGGTCTCTATCAAGGATGAAACTGGTAGGAGACAGTGTCAGCGTCTGTCACGCTACACCCTGTTAGACGCCCTTCTCCACCATTTCCTTCATCATGCTTGTTGGGTTTCTGTAAGTATTTTGCTGGGGAATTACATCAACCTTCTTCATACAAGGGCAGTTGACCTTCATTAGGGCTTATGTGGAAGGGGAGTAGACCGTTGATGTTGTGAGGTTCCAAAATATCATTGTCGTTGGTTGCTCTTCTTTCTTCTTCTATGTTTGTTGTCTTACATTAATGAGCTAATGCTGGGATTTGGTAGGTTTCCTCCGACTTCTCTCTTTAAACTGTGTGGCCATGCGTGAAGGTTGACGTCACCCATTGAGAGGGGTCGTCGCTTACAATGGCTTCGCGGATGGCTTTCGGAATACTTCCTAGGGTCCCAACCGGTCCTCCTGTATTCTCTTGGACTTTTTAAGGATTAGGTGCGTTCCGCTATCGGGTCTACTTTCCAGTAGGTGCTTCTAGGGAAGCGGGCTCCATGGGAATCACGCCTCCGTCCACTTATCTATTAATTGTGCTTCTAAGGACCGGGTGTGCTCAGCTGCCGGGCTACTTCCCTGCTAGACGCTTCTAGGGAAGTGGCCCCCCTATGGGACTGCGCTTCCCTCCGCTTCTTTACTAATTGTGCTTCTAAAGACGGGGTGCGCTCAACTGCTAGGCTTGCTTCCCTGCTAGGTGCTTCTTTTACGGGAAAGTTCTTCCTTGGTTTATTTACCCATTTTTTCGGTTAACAATTTTCAATTGTAATTTTCTGAAATTAGTTGGATATTTCGAATTAGGTTCTATCATTAATTTTAATTTTATTATATATGGACCTTTTTTTTTTCTCCCTTAAAGACTCAAAATCTAATAAGCCGCCCATATATAAATATATGGTGGTTTTCTAGTTAGGTCACCCTGAAATATTTATTTCAGAACCTCCTCCCACAGCCACATGTTCATATGTGGGGCTCATTTTTTTTTTTTTTAACAATCATGAACCTCTCATGTGAACATGTGGTTGTAGGAGGAGGTCCTAAAATAAGTATTTCTGTGTGGACCTGACTAGGGAACTTTCCTATATATATATATATGGATTTGAATCCTTTACTGATCTAATCTTTTTCTTAACTTTTTAAAAGCATGTGATTGGTTGTTGATAAAGTAGTTGTGAAAACCAATCTGTTAACCAAAAATTGTCACTGGGGTAAATTTCCAATTAACAACTCTAGTGACTGAAATCAGGGTAAATCTCAGTCAGAGAGGTATCACGTAATTCGATACCTTTGGTTCCTTAATAAAAGATGTCAAATATTGCAATGAAGGAGAATGAAAGTAATCTATCAAAATAGGATCGTATCTCGTGATTTTATATTGATCATAAACGAATATAGGAATACAATGGGAATAATGTAAAGCGATGGTGATGAAATTATAACTCAGATGGCGATGGTGGTGGAGCTTTCGTGCATGTCGATAAGTAGAAAACGTAAATAGGGTTTTGCACTCAATGTTGCGGTCCCTTTTTCTGTATGGTAGCCTATTGTATATATAGTCTCAATACGTGATGAACACTCCTCCAAATCCGGTCTCGTGACTAAGAGATTTTCGGGACATTTTATGGCGATTGGCGAAAAGATAGTCGCATTCCTTCTTGGAATCAAGCAATCCCTTATTTGGTGGAATCTAATAGAGTTGACTCCTCTTTCAAATAGAACTCTTGAGTGGCGGGAAGGAATCAACTTCCTTGTTATCAAAACGATGGCGACTTACTGTCCTTCTATGTGACTTGATCTTGCCTTAGTACTTAACAGTCTGACACTCGTTGCTGGATTAGCTGGCTTAGGTGGGATCCATGTACATGGGCATCTCGCTTCCCACTTGATCGATTAGACTCAGTATACACGTATCGAGGTACAAAAGCATCAGGGTATCAGGATACCAGGACATGGTAGTAACGATAGGTTTTCATTCCTTCTAGTATCTTGGAGTTCTGAGAAGCCCCGACCTTGATCCAGACCGGTAGAGGGCGTATTTTGGCTAATTTCTGTGGCGAGGTACCAATAGGTCCCTCATTCTATCCGGATTCTTCCCATGTGTATATGGAGAATTTTTCTTTGAACTCTGGCCATTCTTGGCGGTTACCTAAAGTCCCCCCTGACTTAAACACCGGTATCTTACTGGGGTTGGAGTCAGGATATCGGGATACATAAAGGGTTTTCTTTATCCTGTCTGGCTGTCTTCCACTGTCTTGGAGGAAATCTTCCTTTAATACTCAAATCTTTCTTCATCATGCTTGCAATAAGTGGACTTTTTATGTGTCAAGCCCCGAGTGGTCTAGCTTGTTTTGAATGGACCATTTTTGGCGAGACTTTCTCGAAGTTGTTTTAAACATGTTTTCGGTCACCAATCTGGGTTTCCTTTCTCATTCAGGTAACCGCCTACCTTCATTACAAACAACTGAGAAGGCTTCCTTCTCCCTTCATGCAAATTTCAAAATTTCAAGAACAAGAAAACCCTAGCCTTCTTTTTCTGAATCCTCTCCTCTTTCTAGCAATCTCCCAAATCTCTTAATTCTTAACTTAATGGCGACTCCATTTAATCTTCTTATAGCTCCTCAAGGCCCTCATCCTCTTTCCACAAACCCTCGACCTGCCACAGCCAACTCTCTTAACAGTCTAGATGTCCTCCTTGATATAGGGAAGGTCGATTCGGAGGAGCCTTCTCAATCGTCGAGGGGGAACAAGAGGGGCCGTGAGGAGGGCGAGATTGCTGATGGTGGCAATCCGTCTCAGCGATGCTGTTCAAGTAAGGGTTCCGAAAATGGGTCAGGTTTTGACAGCGACCATGAAGACCCGATTTAAATTGTCGACGGAGAGGACGACGATGATACCGAGGATGATGGGAATAAAATCTCGGCCTTCACTTCAGCAGGCGTACTTGCTGGTCCTCATTCTCTATTTCATGATGGTCAGATCATCCCGGATTCGGTCTACACTATCGACACCATGGCTCGATTGATACGGGATTACCGAATTTCGGATTCCATTACTCTCTCTCTCTCCCTCATTGGGGTTATGACGTGTATACTTCGCCTCTAGGCATCCTTTTGATTCACGTAGTAGCTTTTGAGTGCGAGGTCAAGCTTCCCCTTCACCCTATCCTTCGTAGTGCACTTATTGCTCTGGAGCTTGCCCCCTTGTAGATTTTTTCGGGGTTCTAAAAGCACTTGACGGGGTTCCTGGTGCTCTAGAAAGAGTAGTGTGAGAAGGACAACGTGGAAAGAGAACCGGGCTTCGACAAGCTTCGATATATCTTTCAGGTAACGAACCGAGTGCCCCGAGGCCAGTTCTTTATGAGGGCATTCAACCAGATGAAGTTTATCATTCCTGGAGCGAACACCAAGTATGTTGTGCCTAGGAAGGAGGAGTGGGTCGTAGTTGGAGGAGATTGGGACCACTATGCTTTTATCGGTACCGAGAATTTGGTTCCTACCCAATTCACCATGATGGACAAGTGGGGTACGGGGGTACTCTCAACGGAGTCTCGGGGAATCCTTAGGAGGATCATGGAAAGAAATTACACAAATATGGAGTTTCCCACCTAGGATGCCTATGAAGGAGCCCGGTTGGAACGATATCTTTGAATTTCTGTAGCTCATCCGGGTATGTAATTTGATCTCCCTTGTGTTTTTCTCTTTATATATATACATTACTATATTTATTTATTTTATTTTTTTTACTGATCTTTCTTCTAGCAGTATCTGCTACTCCTCTTCTATCCACTTCATCTTCTTCAGGGCCAGGACGCCCAAGTCCCCTTCCTTCTTCTTCCCCAATTCCTTTCCCTACTTTAAGTGTTGGAGTTGGTGCTGCACCGGGATCCCAACTTTCAACTCCTCATCCTGCTCCGACAAAGATGCTTCCTCAACCTCCTACTGCTCTCTTCACCCTGGTTACAGCATGCCCAACGATGGGTGAATTAAAGGCAAGAGCTGCCAAGGCACAGGGTTCACCAGCCAAAATTCAGAAACGGGCTTCTATAGTCCCCAAGGTTGCCCTGGCGGTTTTTGCGTCTTCTCCCCTTCTAACTTCCGCAACTAGGTGCTATTGATGGTGATTTTTGGTGTTCACCGAAAATATGATCTACTTTTTAGTTGCTATAATTTATGAACAATAGTGACCAAAATCAATAAGAAATAATTAGAAACAATGAACAATTACGTGGTAAAACTCCAATGATCGGAGAAACATCCACGGATTGTTGCCTAAGCAACGAAACCAAAATTCACTATGAGGAATGATTACAAGAATATTGCACTATAATCTCTCAAGCTCTTTTTCTCGCCTCCCCCTATTTGCGTGTATAATGGGATATTTATACATGTTGTTAATTAGGGTTTGGTATGTGGTGCCCTAATTGTGTGTTCTAATCCTAAACGGATTCGGATTCTCTTTCTTTTGTATATTTTCTGATTTGGTTGAATCCAAGTCTGACTTTGATTCTTCTTCCTTTACTTGCGGAGAATCTACCTGTTTCCTTTATCTGAACTCTGCAGTCACACTGTTGCTTATCATGGAGTTGCTAGCCGCTGATTACGCCCTGTGTTTTAAACGTAGGTGCTGATGACTATCTGTTTTCACTGATTCCCGACTATGCCCGAGTATTTGCCCGAGTAAGATTTATTGCTCGAGCAGCTTGTCTTTGCTGGTGGTCGGGCAACTTACTCTTTTCCCGAACAAGTTCTCGTGGGGGACTTCTTGCTCCGTTAGTTGACTTGTCTTGATCCCTGCCTACGTGGCTTTATATAGTGATGACGTGTCTGTCACGACTATTTTTGCCTATAACAATACCCCCTTAAATATTTGTGCCGATCATGCTAAGTCAGTTCTTCTCGGGTCAAATATTTAACCTCAATACTTACTTACAACTAGTCCTCGCTTGTCATTTTCTGTATTAATGTATCCTCGTTTGATTCAAAGCTCTTAAATGACGTGTCTTAATTATGACCGCACGCATTCGATTTATCAATCATTTCAGAAATCTCTTGATGGTGACGCTTCTGCTCACTGGCGGCTCAATGCGCTCTTCGGTTGCCACTTGTCCCTTTTTGTTTGGCTGTGGTACGACGGTGGTACGATGCATTTATGAGACATAACCTTTCTGCTCACTGGCGTGCAGACTACGTCATCACCCACGCCCCTCTGCTTTCCCGCTTCTTTGTGTTTCTCCTAGGGTTTTGTGTTTTTTTTTTTTTTTTTTTTTTTTTTTGAAATCAATGTGCCGCCTATATATACTGGCTATGGTGGTGCTCTTCTCTTTTTCTTATTTCGTTTCCTGCAATCTTTTTGTACTCTCTGAAGAACTTGCTTGCATCTCCTGTTTATCGAGTTCATCTGCTGCAACCGCATCTTCATCTGCTTCAACCGCATCTCCTGCTTTATTGAGTTCTTCTGCTTCAACCCCCTGGCCTTCTCTCGAAGATTTTCTCTGCAGTTTTCATCGTCTCCATTTCCTGCTATATCGAGGTTAGTTCTCATGGATTCTATAACTAGGTACCGTCTTTTTACTGTTGGTATGATTGCTATTGAGCAAAATGATGCTCACACTGCGTCGGTTGTCCACAATTTACTGAAACCACCTCTCTTTGATCAGCCGCATTTCACTGACGCTGACGTTTCTGCAGTTTACCGTGAAAGTTCTATTCCTTCCGGGGTTCCACCTCCTCCTGAAGTCCATTCTGTCTCTTTGGACTCATCGCCTCCCGACTACCAGCCTAAAGCTTGGTCGGATTCTTCTTCCTCTTCTGCTGACACTCGGCCTTGGAGACGACCAGGAAAAAGGATGAGCACTCGTAAAGTTTACAAGGATTCTCACTCGCTGGAGAGCCGAGTCGGGGCTCAGAGGGTTACCGAGGGTGATATTGAGGATGAGCACAGGGCCACTCGCATCCCTTTTTCTCCCGAGCGTATATGCGCTTATGATGTCGAGCTAAATGTGGTCGGCCCTGAGGAGATAAAAAAGTATATGCGGCGGTTCGATCTAGATAGCAATGTGATCTCACTGACGCCCGCTGATGGTCGAGCCGCATGGAACCCCCCTCCTGGCCACGTGGCGATCTACGAGGCTATGCTCACCTGCGGTGTTACACTTCCTCTCCAGCCTTTTATTACTTGGTTTCTGGCCGAGGCCCAACTTGCTCCGGCACAGTTGACCCCGAATAGCTACCGGATTTTGAAGTGCATGTGGCACATGTGGCATAGAATGAAGTGGCCACCTCCCACACCTCGCGAAATCCGACATTTCTATTAGCTGAGGCCCTTGGGGAAGACGGGAATTTACTTCCTTCAATCGACCCAGCCCGAGCTCTGGGTTCCTAAGGACGTAGTGGTCAAGGGCGAAATCGAGCCGACCACGGATGAGAAGATGAAGGAGTTTGTTTGGGGCTTCCCCACCTCAAACAAGTTTTGGAAGAATAGTTGGTTCTTTGTGGGCAAACGATGGGGCCAATCGATCAGCTTCAATCTGGATGGCACTCGGATGACCTGCAGGGTTCCTCGCTACTTCTGCTCGCCCCAATGGAACCACACAACTTCAGCCTTTATGGACGAGGAGCTTAAGACCTTGGCTCGGGCTGCTGTCCGTCCTTTGGAGAAGAGGGGTAAACCCTATCTCTACGATGAGGGGAAGATGATTAAAGCTCGCCTCTTTCCCCAGATTTCCGCGTGCCGCAGACGTCGTAAGTTTACTGTTATATACATTTTTTGTATTCCTGTATTCTTATTCCGAAATTAATCTACTGACTCGGACTCTTTTGTTTTTTTTTTTTTTAAATGTTTGATGTAGACATAGTCTGCGACGCTCAGGCCCGCCGGATGAAGGGCATCGTGGAAGCCAGTCGGAAGGAGGCCCTTCGTCAGCGAGACTCTGGGATAGCCCCTCCCGAAGACAACTCTGACGGGAGCGCTCCCGAGGATTTTCCCAATGAAGACGAGGAAGAGAGGGTGCCTGAATATGTGCCCGGGGAAGCCCATGGTCATGACATGACCGCGCGTTCGACTGAGGCCGTGGGCGACCCGGGACTCTTTGGAGTAAGTAGGACCGACGCTGATCAGGGCGACCAAAGAGGTCCTTCTACTTCCAAGGGGAAAGAAAAGGTAGGGTCCCCCTCCGAGTCTGAGCGGGCATGCTTCCCCGGTGGGTCCAATTCTCCGCGTTCTGCTGCACATACACCAAGTGATACTTCTCAAGGTGTTGAAGCAGCCGGGGGGCATTCGGGCACGGCCGTTCCAGAGATCCCGACTTCTACCAAGCCGGCTGCCGCTGTTCTGGAGATCCCAGCTCCTACCGATCCCACTCCTACCCCCGGAGGTAGCGATGTCGAGGTGGGGCAGCCTAGCAAGATTTTTGAAGATCAGGCGGTTGACTCGAGTTCTTGTGGGAGACAGCCTGGGAAAAGGAAGGCTTCATTTTCTCCTGGCCGCCCAACGCCCAAGATCCCCCGAGTGGTCGCTTACATAGATTCATCCTCGGATGACGAAGGGGAGGGTGCGGTTCGAAAGGATGTAGGCGCGGCCCCTCCACTGGATCACGTCAAGGATAATATTGAAGGCTTAACCGATTCTCCTCGGGTAGCCTCGACCGCTAAGCTTCCTGAGACCAGTGTTGGCGGTTCGGAGTCCTTCCCCCAGATCGATGATCCTACCCCCGAGACCATGCTAAAGGCCATGGCTTCAGGCCGAGCCTACATCGGGGAGGATCATTGGAGTCAATTCAGGGCGGGGACTATGTCTGACCGGCTCTGCAACTTTTTCAACAGCGCCTCTTACGTAAGTAATGCCTTGGTTATGTCTAAGATCTCGTATTTCCTCTTTCCGTTCGTAAGTAATTCCTTCTTTCTTCTTTTTTATTAACTTGCTGCAGATGGTGGCTGAAATGTCCGGGGCTTGTAGGGCCGGCGAAGCCCAGGCGGACAGAATAAGGCAGCTGGAAGCCCAACTTAAGGAGAGTGAGGACCGTTGCTCTCGGGCTGAGCGGGCTTGTCAAGAGGGGGTTAAGTCGAGTCGGGTGCTTTTGGATCAATGCCTGGCTCGGCAATTGGAGGCTGAGCAGCGAGCATCTTCCGCCGCTGATAAGGTTAAAATTCTGCAGGATCAGCTATCATCCACTCAGGGTGCTTTGCTCCAGGCTGAGCAGACCGCTGAAGACGCCAAGTCTGCTTATGAGCGCCGAATTGAAGACTTGGAGCGTCAGGCCTTGACAGTCAGATCCCTATCGAAGGAAGCTAGGCTGGAGCTGGAAATACAAAGTGTTGATCGGTTCAAGAGATCTCCAGCCTATAATGCTTTGCTTCTGCGCGAATTCCAGCGGGGAATGGTCTCGGCTGGGGAATTTTTCAAGCAGAAGAATAGGGCGACTGATCGGGCTAGGGCCAACTGGAGCCTCTCAATCAAAAAGCATGTGGAGACCTCTCTGAAATCTCTTCGGCTCCAGATGAGAGAGTGGCGAGCATATTATAGAAGCAAAGGTAAAGCGCCACATCCCATGCACCTTGAGGTTCCTTCTACTGACTCCTTCTCCACTTTTTATGCCTGTGAGAAGGCGGGGATTGACAACGAGACACCTGATTTGGGACCCGTCCCTGGGATTGATTATACCGACTGGATGGTCGATGAGGAGGAGGAGGTCATTGTTTGGCCCTCAGATGAAAGCCTGCTGAGCGAGTACGTGATGAAGCCTGACCCAGATGTTGGCGGAAGCGGCTCCCGACCCCCAGCGCCACCCTCATGATTATTTAACTTCAAGTTTTTTTTTTTTTTTTTTTTTTTTTTTTTTTTTTTTTTGTAGCAGACTAACAGTGTAACTATTTGTAACTGTATTTGTACGACTATACTTGTATATTTGCATTCTTTTCATATATATACATATGGATTTTTTCTCATAGAATTTTCTGCGGCCGTGTGAATGGGACAACCTAGATTCGTTTCGCCTGCTTTTATTTGGCTTTCTTCATACTCTGTCCTTAGGGATTCGGGTCCTTCAGGAATCCCTCTTTACCTTGACCGAGTGCCTCATTTAATCAGCAATTGATTTTAGCCGAGTATCTCATGTAACTGGCCTTTCAATAATTTAAACCGCGTATCTTATTTAACCGGTAACTAGTTTCGGCCGAGTATCTCATGTGACTGGCCTTTCAATACTTTAAACCGCGTATCTTATTTAACCGGTAACTAGTTTTGGCCGAGTGTCTCATGTAACTGGCTTTTATTTTTGATTTTGTTTTACCTCAACGTTACGCCGAGGCTCGCCACGACCATACGTCAAGGTCCTTGCACAAGTTACCTAGGACGTCTCCCGGTTTTATCTGTGCAAGGTTTCGCCGAATCGTTGGGGTACTTTGTACCGACCAACACAGCTGCGCATCTCACTAGCCTTTCTAGCGGCGCTCCAAGCAATTTTCCAGTTCATTCTAGTGCCTCGGTTTTGCCTTTTTGCTAAGGGATACGTTCTTATCGCCTTAACTGGGCGGGCATGCTACTATAGCTTTTCCGCCCTTCGGGCACCGCTCGTCCGCTCTTTCGCGGCCTTATTGTGCCCGAATTTTCTGGTGTTTATCCGACCGACTTTTGGTCAGCCGCTGTTGAAATGTTGCTCATGGACTATCAATTCTGCTGAATTATTCGGTGCTAGTAACTGGACTTTATTGAATGATCAACATGAACTTTATTAGATGAACATGATTATGAAACCAACAAATAAACCTGAAACAATAAAGGCGGGAACTAAAAACAGAATAAGTTAAATTATAAAAATATTGTCAGGTCTCTCAGGGGTAGAAGATCTTTAGGTATTGTGCGTTGCATGGTCGGGGTACTAGGCTACCCCCTGGTCAGGCTATTATGTAGGCCCCGTGTCCTACAACTCCTTTGATGGTGTATGGCCCTTCCCATTTATTGGCGAGAGATCCCGAAGGTTTATCTTTGGTGTTTGGGGATACTCTCCTTAGCACTAAGTCTCCAAGTTGGAACCTCCGCTCCTGAACGTGGGAATTGTAGTACCTCGCAGCCCTTTGCTGGTACGCTGAATTTCTTACTTGTGCTGTATCTCTGATTTCCTGAAGTTCATCTAAGTTCTTCTGCAGCATATCTATATTGTGCTCGGGGCTGTATAACTGTATCCTAGGGGATGTAAAAGTTGTTTCTGCTGGGATTACAGCTTATGTCCCAAATGTCAGCGCAAAAGGAGTCTCCCCGGTGGACGACCTCATCATTGTTCGGTACGCCCACAACACCTTGGGCAGTTTGTCCGCCCAGCCACCTTTCTTTTCCTCTAGTTTTGCTTTCAGTGTATGCTTGATCACTTTATTCACAGCCTTTGTCTGGCCATTGGTTTGAGGGTGAGCCGGTGATGCGTAATAGTTCGTGATCTTGAATTCTTCACACATTTCTCTGAACTTCTTGTTGTCGAACTGGGTTCCATTGTCAGTTATAATGATACTCGGGATCCCGAACCTATATATGATGTTCTTCTTGACAAAGCTGGTGGTGTTTGCCTCCGTTATGTGTACCAGTGCTTCCGCTTCTGCCCATTTGGTGAAATAGTCCACTGCCACAATGGCGTGTTTTGCCCCTCCCTTTGTTCCTGTGGGCATTGGTCCTATTAGGTCGAGCCCACACATGGCGAAGGGCCACGGTGAGGTTAAACTTCTGAGTAATTCTGGGGGTTGCCGAATGTCGTTCGCTATTCTTTGGCATGTTTCACAGCTCTCTGCGAACCGCTGCGCCTCTGCGAACAGGGTCGGCCAGTAGAATACTTGCCTAAGCACCTTGTGTGCTAGGCTTTTACCCCCGGTATGGTTCCCACACACTCCACTGTGGACACTTTTTAGGATTTTTCCGGTTTCCTCACCGGCCACACATCTTTGCAGTACTTTTGAGAATCCTCTCCTGTATAATTCTCCCCTTAGAATTGTGTACCGGGTTGACCTGTATCTGATGCGTTTTGCTTCCACTGCATCCTCCGGTAGTATATTTTCCTCCAGGTACTTTCTGAGTTTGTATGTCCAGTCGCTTGGGCTTGGTCGGATCTCCGCTATCATGACTTCCTCTGGTTCAACTGTACTTGGTTTAGTCAGATACGCCACTGGTATTGCTTTGGATCTGATGCTTGTGGTGGCTGAAGCAAGTTTTGACAAAGCATCTGCTTTCTCGTTCTCTTCTCGAGGGATCTGAGAGATTTTGTACTCTTTGAATTTTCTAAGTAGCCTTTTTGCAATGTCCAAATAAACTATCATGTGCTCTTCCCTCGCCTGGTATTCGTCCAGTACTTGATTAACCACGACTTGTGAATCACTGTAAATCTCCAGCTCGTCTGCCCCTAATGCTATGCAAACCCTTAGGCCGGCCAACAAGGCTTCATACTCTGCTTGATTGTTGGTTGCTTTGAAATCGAATCTCATGGCACACTCCACGGTATCTCCCTCGGGGGTTGTTATGACTATTCCTGCCCCGCTGCCATGTGTGTTCGATGATCCGTCTACATGCAACTTCCATTGTAGTTTACCAGTCTGTTCATCCTCCATTGTCCTTCTTACCTCGGCATCTGGCTCGGTGAATTCTGCTATAAAATCCGATACCGCCTGCCCTTTGATTGCAGCATTAGGTGTGTATCTGATGTCGTATTCGCTCAGTTCCACTGCCTATTTGGTCAGCCTTCCCGACACCTCCGGCTTTTGGAGAATTAGTTTCAATGGGCAATCAGTGTATACCTCTATCGTATGCGCTTGGAAATATGGCCTCAATTTCCTGGCCGATGTGATTAGTGCTAACGCTATTTTTTCCGCCGGCGAATACCTGGTTTCTGCTGGTAACAATGCCTTACTGGTGTAATACACTGGTTTTTGTATCCCTTCCTCTAACCGGATTAATACCGAACTTGTCGCCACCTCTGTGACCGACAGGTATAAGTACAATGTTTCTCCCACCACCGGTTTTGAAAGGATAGGTGCTCTCCCCAGATATTCTTTCAACTTCTGAAAGGCTTCTTCACATTCTGTACTCCACTCGAGCCCTTTTCCCTTTTTTATTGCCCTGAAGAATAGGGCACACTTGTCTGTTGACTTGGCAATGAACCGATTGAGTGACGCAAGACATCCCGTCAGCCTTTGTACATCTTTCAATGTCTTTGGTGAAGCCATTCCTTCTAGTGCTCTGATCTTCTTGGGATTTACCTCGATTCCTCTTTGGTGAACCTGAAAGCCTAGGAACCTCCCCGAGGGTACTCCGAACACACATTTACTGGGATTAAGCTTCATTTTATATCTCCTCAGGACATCGAAGGTTTCCTTCAAATCCTCCGAATGTTTTTCAGCCGTAGTGCTCTTGGTCAGCATGTCATCCACATAGACTTCCATGTTTCTCCCGATCTGCCGAGCAAACATCCGGTTCACCAACCTTTGGTACGTTGCTCCAACATTTTTTAATCCGAATGGCATCACTTTGTAGCAATACAACCCTTGATCCGTGGTGAAAGATGTTTTTTCTTCGTCTGCTTTGTTCATCCGAATCTGATTGTATCCCGAGTAGGCATCCATGAAGCTTAGTAGTTCGTATCCTGCCGTTGCATCTACCAGCTGGTCAATCCTTGGAAGTGGGAAACTGTCTTTCGGGCAAGCCTTGTTCAAGTCAGTGAAATCTACACACATCCTCCATTGATTATTCTTTTTCTTGACCAATACTACATTGGCTACCCACTCCGGGTACTTAACTTCCCTTATCGATCCTGCGGAAAGTAACTTCTCCACTTCGTTCTTGATTGCGACGCTTCTCTCTGGATTGAACAACCTTCTCTTTTGTACCACTGGTCGGGACTCTGGGTTGATGGAAAGGCAATGTGATATCACCTTTAGGTCTACTCCAAGCATGTCCTCGTGACCCCAAGCAAAAACATCCTCATAGCTTCTTAGCAATGTGACAAGTTGGTTTTTGACATGCGTATTTAAACTTGCCCCCACCTTCACCGTCTTACTCGGATCCGCCAGATTCAGGGCCACTTCTTCAGTTGGCTCATCCTTTCTGATTTTAGGTTCTTCTCTGGGATCCAATTCAAACTCTTTAGGAACTTCTGTCTGCTCTTTCGGTTCTTGCACCTTTTACTGGGCCGTTACCGTGTACACTTGGTGTACTTCCCTATCTTTGTATACTGACAAGTTTGCTCTTCGGGCCATCTCTTGCGACCCCTTAACTACTCCTACTCCTACTCCATATTCTGTTGGGAACTTCATCATGAGGGCATAGGTGGCTGTCACCGCCTTGGTTTATTCAAGAATGGTCGGCCCAATAAGGCGTTGTATGGCCAGTTTTCTATATCCACCACCACAAAGTCGAGTAGCAGTTTTTTGGCAAGGTGTTTACCCAATCTTCACGGGTAATTTCACCGTGCCTAGCGACCTTACCTCGACTCCCCCAAATCCTCTAAGGGGTGTGGGAAATGGCTGTAGGTCTTTTCTATCTAACCTCAGCTGGTCATATACCTCTGCATTTAGAATATCCGTTGAACTCCCATTGTCAATCAAAATTCGATGAACCTCTCTATGACCGATCCGTGTGCCGATCACTAGTGCGTCATTTGGCCTAACATCTATTCCATGTGAGTCGGCTTCTGTGAATATGATCGGATCCCACCCCTCTTTGATTCTTTTCGGGTTGGGTTCAATGGAATTGACGTCTAGATCCCTCCGCGCTTCCATGGCTTCCCGGATTTCCTGGGTCCTCTCCCTGTTACTCTTGCCAGTTGCCGGTCCTCCAAAGATGGTGTTAATTGCTCCTTCATCCTCAGTTTTCTTGGGACTGAACTTTCTTGCCCGTCCGTCCTACCGGCTATCCTTATGTCCATCAGCCCTGTCCACCTTCTTGAGGACAATGTCTTTCAAGTGTCCCTCCCTGATGAGAGTTTCAATGTGGTCCCTTAATTAGAAACACTTGGATGTCTCGTGCCCGTTTTCCTTATGGAAACGACAATATTTGGTGGTGTCTCTTCGAGCATATGTTGACTGCTTAGGCGGTTCTTTGGACATGTTCTTCTCTTCTAGGATTGCCAAGATTTCTCCTCGATCTTTCTTCAGAGGGGTGTAATTCGTATATCTGCCTTGGAACTTCTGCCGCGGTTGATCGGTTTTCGGGTCGTATGATCGCCGTCCATCCCGACCATCCCGCGCTTTGTTCCTCTGTTTGTCTCCTTTGGCGTCGGGCGCCTTTGTTTGGTCTTTGGTTTTGGATCCCTCTGGGCGACCACCATGTACGAAGTAACCTCCTGTGGCAATTTCTTCCTCTTCAGCCAGGGCGTACCCCTCTGCCATGTCCATCATATCAGCGTAGCTGGTTAGTCGGGCTCTTCTGAGGTCAAATGACAATTGGCCATTCTGAAGGTTGTTGATGAACGCAGCAATTATTGCTTCGTCATTGGCACTCCTAATTTCGGACACTTCCTGACCGAATCTCCCCAGATATTTCTTTAGCGACTCATCCTTTCCCTGTCTGAGTTGGGACAAGTGAGCTACCGATTTTTTCCTATGTACATTCCCGAGGAACTGCCTTGAGAAAGCTTTGCTCAGCTCACCAAAGCTGTTTATGCTTGCTGCTGGTAATCTACCAAACCACCGAGAGCCTAGATCCAAAAGGGTCTGAGGAAAATTCAAGCATAGCAGTGCGTCATTGTGGACATATTGTGCCATAGCGCTCCTATATCTCCGGACATGTTCTTTTGGATCGGTATCTTTCTTGAACAGCTCTACGTGTGGCATCCTGAATCTCTCCGGGAAAGGTGTCCTCAGGACCCTATTAGTGAAAGGGCTTCCGGATTCGTCATCAGACAGCTCATTACGCCCATATCGCCTGACTAAAGCATCCATTTGTCGACGATTGTTCTGAACTTCCCGGGTCAGACTCTGTATAAGTATATCCCCGTCTCCTTCTGGTTCCCCTATCGCATTGAAATTTTGACTTATGGTCAACTTTTGACCCCTTTCCCCTGGATTCAACTCTCTGTGATCTCGGTTTAGGCCATGTAGCCGAATTGTGCCCCTTTGGCGCTTGCGATGATGATTCTGCTCGCTTTCTTCTGAGGACGAAGACCGGACTCTCCGGTGACTGCGTCTCCTAGGGTGATCTCGATTCACAACTATCCGATCTTGATCGTAACCTTTGTCAGAATCATTCCCCTCTCTATGCTCCCTACTCCTCTTATTCACTCTTTCGGATAACATCTCTGGTCTGCCTGTAGGATCTTGTCTTGCTTTTAGGGGTGCATTAGGCATTGGTATCACCACTGCAGAACGCAATCTCGCAGCCTGCTGGTTTGGGGCGGACAGACTATGAGGCGACATCAAACCTCCCGTGGTGGAAAGGTCAATTCCTTGCTATGCTGCGTCCGATATAAGTTGTTGCAGAGAAGCATGAAATCGCTGTACGATTTCTTCATTAGTTGTGGGGAAATGCTGAATACCGGCTAGGGCGGCTGACTGGTCTGCCGTCGTTAGGGTGGCATCCGTAGTATTGAGCGTGGTGTTATCCTCCAGCTCGTTACTTGGCACGCCTTGACTGTATCTGGAATCGCTACCATCTCCTTCGCCGGCCATTGCTATCACAAGTTTCCGGGTCCCCCTTCTTCTAGCGCTAATTGTTGACGGTGATTTTTGGTGTTCACCGAAAATATGATCTACTTTTTAGTTGCTATAATTTATGAACGATAGTGACCAAAATCAATAAGAAATAATTAGAAACAACGAGCAATTATGTGGTAAAACTCCAATGATCGGAGAAACATCCACGGATTGTTGCCTAAGCAACGAAACCAAAATTCACTATGAAGAATGATTACAAGAATATTGCCCTATAATCTCTCAAGCTCTTTTTCTCGCCTCCCCCTATTTGCGTGTATAAGGGGGTATTTATACATGTTGTTAATTAGGGTTTGGTATGTGGTGCCCTAATTGTGTGTTCTAATCCTAAACGGATTCGGATTCTCTTTCTTTTGTATATTTCCTAATTTGGTTGAATCTAAGTCTGACTTTGATTCTTCTTCCTTTACTTGCGGAGAATCAACCTGTTTCCTTTATTTGAACTCTGCAGTCACACTGTTGCTTATCATGGAGTTGCTAGCCGTTGATTACGCCCTGTGTTTTAAACGTAGGTGCTGATGACTATCTGTTTTCACTGATTCCGACTATGCCCGAGTATTTGCCCGAGTAAGATTTATTGCCCGAGCAGCTTGTTTTTGCTGGTGGTCGGGCAACTTACTCTTTTCCAGAACAAGTTCTCGTGGGGGACTTCTTGCTCCGTTAGTTGACTTGTCTTGATCCCTGCCTACGTGGCTTTATATAGTGATGACGTGTCTGTCACGACTATTTTTGCCTATAACAGGTGCCAAATCGGGGTGGAGAAAGAGAAAGGGGCTACTGCTACTACTGCTGCTACTCCTCCCACCAACCTTCCTTCTGGATCCCGACCCTAGGATTTTATCCAGGAGGAGCTGGTATCCCATTTTGTCGCTGCCTGCCCTGGTGGAAGCTTGTAGTCAATGGCCTCCTTACCTTTAGAGATTCTGGTTTCCAAGGGAGCCTCCGTGCTTGTAGAGGTACCATCTCTAATTTCTCTGTCTGCTTAGTCAAAAACCTTTTTTTTTTCTTTATGGTATAAACTTACTGAGTTCTCATACTTCCCTCCCATTTTTTTTTTTTTATGGTTTTAAATTTGCCCTAGTAGTTGGGCAACAAATATCAAGTCTAAAGGAGGCTAACCTTTTGCTCTAGGTTGAGTTGGAGGATGCCGGTGGGGGAGTTGGTCCGAACTAAGCAGAACATGGATCCCCTTATCAAGGCTACGAGGGAATCTGAAAGTGGCAGGCATGCTGCTTTGGTGAAGGCCAGGCGGTTGGAGCGTTGTCTAGATACTGAAATGCTTAGGTCACTAAGTCACCGTGAAAAGAGGGAGAGCCTAAAGGTTGAGAAGAGACTGCTTCAAGATGAAAACTGGATTCTACAGGATGTAGTGAATGCCTCAGAAGCCAAGGTGGACTCCTCCTTTAAAGATGGATACTTCACGGCCTCTTATAAAGCCATTCAAGCCCTTATTGCTGGCTTCAACCTGCAATCTACCATTGGGTGGAACCGAGAGTAGATTTTGGCCAAGGCCACATACCTTTCTAGGCTGACCCAGACCAGGAAGGTCCTTCTCAAGATGCCAACATCATGAATCCTTCTCCACCTCAAGGGTCTAATTTACCTGCTACTGTCTTGGTTGAAACGACTAAAAGGGAGGCCCAGGATCCTCCCATTCTTCAAGAAAAGCAAGTGCAGGATCCTTGCCTCCCACTGATGTTGTTTCAGTGGAAGAGGATGATATTCTAGCTGAATCCAAGATACCCAATGCTGAGAGGATCCAGAATGACGCAGCAGCCGGGTCTATTGGGGCAGATACAGCTAGCCAGGAGAAGAAAGCAGATGAGAAAAGAGGAGCATGACTGGTCACCTTTCTATATATATTTTTGCTCATACTTATATTCATCCCTTGTAGCTCAAAACTGGGGTTTGGGCTCCCTAATTAATTAATAAAACACATTTTTTTTTCCTTTTCAAATATCTTGTCTTACTTGCTTGGGAACGTGCCCTCATACAACTCGATCACTGCATGCTCTATTAATAATTCAGACCAAACTTACTTGAATGTTGTCAATACTTAGTATCTTCATACTTGCTTAATTGGTATTGGTAAGAAACTTCTGATCCTCTCAAGTGGCTAATCTTGCCTTGACACTTATACCTACATAATATAAGTCTAGGTACTAAGTATATCCTACCTTGAAATTCTAGATTTAGGGAGAGATTCATTCTCAAGGGTCGAGGTATCAGGCATTCCAGATTGGGAATCCCAACACTGGTATCTGGAAGGAGTATTCCTAGTAAGTATCCCAAGCCCCCTTTAGCATCGGGGTTCCCGATGTGGCAGGGTAACAGGTATCCTAGCGAGGTATCATGTTCTTTAGACGATCTATACATGGTAGGCAATTGGTGCATTTCGGCACCAGGTCTCCTTGTGTAGAAATGGAGAAGTAAGGGACCGGGTATCCTGATAAGGTATTCTGATCCTTTGGTAGCTTGTCCCAGAGGGGGGAGGGGAGGGGGGGTGGGTATTCCCCTACCATTGCTTTAGGGTTACCATATAGGCTTTCTTAGTTTGGAGGATGGATATGCATCCTTAGTCTACTAGCAACTATACCACTTAAGCTTTTTTACACTAGATCCTTCTTAGAAGAGGGTATACCCCGACCAAGGCAACAAGAAGACTATATGGTCCTTTCTGGTCTTGAGGTGATACAATTTACTATGATCCTCCCAGTGGGTGTTGACCCGGTCTAGGGCATTAAGAGTGTCACGTGGACCTCATGGTCTTTATGGTGAAAATGTATACAGTTCATTGCAATCCTTCTAGTGGGTGTTGGCCCAGTCTAGGGCATTAGGAGTGTCACGTGGACCTCCTGGTCTTTATGGCGAAAATGTATATAGTTCATGGCCATCCTCCCAGTGGGTGTTGGCCCAGTCTAGGGCATAAAGAGTGTCACGTGGATCTCCTGGGGTCTTTATGTTGAAAATGTTCAAGGTGAGCTCAGAAGAGTCACACAAGATAAAAAACGAACTTTTATTGAATTTCTCAAGAAACAATACAAGGCAAACTCGGAGTACATATTTAGAGATATAACAACCGAAATAAATCTTCCTTCAAACTTTAACGGATAAAACCTTCTGAGGTGGTCGGCGTTCCTGGAGGTAGCCATCCATGTCTTCCAGCTTGTAAATCCCTCTTCGGACCACTATTTTAATCAAGTAGGGACCTTCCAGTCGAGAGCTAGTACCCTGTCAGACCTCTTCCGGGTATTTTGAGTAACTTTCCTACGAACTGAGTTCCCTTTTTTTTTATTGAAACATCGGGTTATTTTGCTCTAGCAAGCTGGCTACATGTGCGTACTGTTTGGCTAGCACGTTAGGATTAGCGGATACTGTATAACAATTGTGAGCTGCCTGCTGATCTCCTCTGACCTGTCCTGCTTGGATCCTGACCGGGAATTTTAGGACATTGTGGTAGATTGATAGTACCCCTCTGATTTTTGCCAGGAAAGGTCTTCCTAGGATCGCATTGTATGCGGATGGGGTGTCAACTATGACAAATTCTGTCATTAGGTTCAGTTTAAGAGGTGCTTCTTCGATTATCATCGGTAACCTATGGGATCCAACCGACATCAGAGAGTCTCGTGTAAATCCATATAGAGGTGTGGTATAACTGTTGTAATAAAGGTTCTTCAGGTTGAGCTTATCGTAAGGTCCTTTGAACAGGATGTCCACATTGCTCCCGGTATCAATCAGGACGCAGTGCACCAGGCAATTGGCTATCTATACCGTGATCACCATCGGGTCATCATGCGGTTAGACTGTATTGTAAACATCTTCTTTTGTAAAAATGATCTGGGTGGTAGTAACTGTAGGTTTATGTCCCTTCTAGTATCCCAGAGTTTTGAGAAGCCCGGATCTTGATCTGGACCGGTAGAGGGCGTATTTTTGCTAATTTCTTTGGTGGGGTACCAAGAGGTCCCTCATTCTATCCAGATTCTTCCCTTGCGTAAATGGAAAATTCTTCTTTAAACCCTGGCCATTTTTGGCGGTTAACACAATCACATCTTAACCACACATTCATTGCCATGCTTATATGTCATGAGATCAGATCAGTAGAGGATACAAATTCATATATATATATATATATGAAATAAACCTAGATCTAAACCTCTTACTAACCTGTAACTATTGCGGGTTTTAAAAAACCTGCAAATTCCAAGATTTTTTTTAATTATACGAGTGCGGTCCGGGTTCAACAAACCTGACCCATTTTGTTAATCCTAATAACACAAGAGTCTAGAAGACAACAAACTTCTAATCTCACACAAACTCTGACACGTAAGCTTGATTATACCAAAATATCTACCACTCCATCTTGAGCAATGAGCATAACAAGAACTGCTAACAACATCATTTTAGAGTGGCACTAATACCAACCATCATTTGCTCTTGATCTAAGGCTTGTTGTTGCCATAATTTTTGCAAATGATCTAAGGCTTGCATCAATACCAACCATCTATTTGCTCGTGACATTTTTTTTTTATATACCTAAAGGGGGGTGAATAGGTATAGTCCCAAATTCTTCCAATATTAAAAAATGCGGAATATAAGATTGAAATGAATACTTGAAATGATATAGCAATTGTATAAAAATAATCAATACATGTGAAACATCAATATACAAGAGAATCAATACAAGTGAACATATAGAAGATAAAGAAATATAAAGCAAAAATGAGACGCAAGTTATTTTAACATGGTAAAACCTCAAAGAGGAAACATCCACTGGTTGATACCACAACCACCGGCAAAGCAAATCCACTATACGAAAATGACTTACACACTCAAAGCTATCAACACTATGATATCCACTTCAAGCTATCAAATCATAATCAACCCTCGGGCTAGTGAATTACAAAGCCTACTCTCTATCCAAGATGTGTCCTACACCTCTACAGAGCAACTCCTTATCCAAGGCTCTCAAGCCTCTAAGAAGATTTCCTCGCTTAGCAATCTAGATCACTAGGATCTTAGTCAAGCTACCCAAGCTCAACTATCCGAAGTACACAACTCCTTGCTAAGACTTTTGGTTGGCTATCCGAAACTCATTCCTAGCCAAGACTCCTTGCTCAAGACAAAGCTTCACTCACTTTGCAAGAGACTTCAACCTATTACAAGGCAATGATCTAAGTGATGCAAATGATGCAAGCACAAACAAATAAAGCTAGATGATCAATCAAACTCTATGAACATGCTTAAAGAAATTCTAGAATATGCTTTCAACACACAATCATAAAATCTATCTAGAAATCAAAGCATGTGAATCAACCAAGAACTAGATTATAGAATATTACAATCAAAGTATTCTAGCTCTTAGAACATATAACTAAACCTAGAAATCAACAATCAAGCACAAGATCACAAATTATTTCTAGAATCAAGTTCATATCATTCAAGTTTATCAAAAGTATGTTTATATGAAATCACAAAAGATAAACTCAAAATCAATCAATCATATAACCCTAGCATATGAATTAACATCATTCATATTACTTTTCATCAATCAAATAAGAATATTAAAGAGATGATCAACAATGAAAGTAAGAAGAAGATGAATCACTTACAAACTCAAATCTCGGACTGAGATTGATGCACAGCAGAAAATCAAGAACTCAAATGGCTATGGAAATGCTTCAGGTTTGTAGCTCTTTTCAAGACCAACAATTTTGGCTTTTGGATCACTCAATTTCGAGTTCATATGAAGAAGTTGTGATCGAAATAAGAAAACGAAAATCATGAAGAATTCTGCAGAAATTTCATTTTAGTATTCTTCAAGTTCATCAAGTTGTTAAAAAATGGAGGGAAGGAGAAAGGCTTTAAAAGGATTTCAAGGAGGGAAGATTAGAGCGAATCAGAAGTGGCCACATCACCTAACCCCATGTGGGGAGCGTGTGGCCCACGGGACCAGAGGGCTGCTGGCCATGGGTCACATGGCCTCCCCACAGGGTGGCCAAGGCATGGCCTTTGGCCATGCAAACCCCCCTCGCCCGCCTCCCACGTTCTTCGATCGTATTCGGGCCTCCGAACTTCGAATTCGAATCCGTTTTTGGATTACAAACCATGACTCCCTTTCGCACAACGAAGACTATAAAATTTTGACAAAAGGTTGAGAATTCATCTCGGAAAACGACGATGAAGACAACTCAGCGAATGAAAATGCAAAGTGGCATAACTACGTCGTATGGACTCGAAACTAAATGAATGAGTAACCGAAATGACTGGAACTCAGTAAGGAATCAAATAAGATCGTGTTCAAGTCCAAAACACAGGAAACACAAATAAATAAATACTATGCAACACAAGCATGCCATATCTAAGCGATAGTGAGAAAAATATGCAATTCTACAAAATTGTCAACCATGAGATAAATGCATGTCCATACTAAATGTGCGTGAAAGTGTTATACCAAATGTTTAAACAATGATGCAGGGACACACATGTATGAATTGTGTGTGTGTGCGCTAACGCCTTGCAAAAGAAGAAGAATCTTGATACCTTAGCATCCAAGTATGCGATGTTCCCCTTGACAACGAAATTTGCACAAGATGTTGATTCTTCACCTTTGAGGCTTCTTTCTTCTAAGAATCACCTAAGCAACAACTAATACAAAAAAAAAAAGTTTTGCAATGGAATCAAGCCAACACAAATAAAGGACCTTACAAACAGGAAGAGGCCAAAGATAAATCCCAAGTAAGAAACACAGCGTACCAATAAAAAGCAGCAAGATATTACAACTCCCATGTCTGTGTATGTAAATTTCAACTCGATGACCTAGTGCTGAGGAGGGTGTCCCCAAACACCAAGGATAGGGCAATAGGGTCTCTCACCAACAAATAGGAAGGACCGTACATTATAAACGGTATAGCAGGGCATGGAGCCTACTTGATTGCCCGACTGGGAGGTGACGTACTACCCCAACCATGCAATGCACAATACTTGAAGACATTCTATCCTTAAGGGGTCCTTTTTTATTTTAATCAACTTTGAGTGTTTTTTAGCTTTTTAGCCTTCTGGATATCCAACTTTTGAATAAATATAGCAATTCACATATTCAGTTTAATTATGCAGAATCAATAAAACCCCTTGCGGGAATCTTCTCCAGGAAAGATCAACTGATGCCCTCGATAGAGAAGCCAAAGAAAAGGCAGATCCAAAGAGGTCTCATAAAAATAAGAACTCGAGCGCCATGAAACCACAAAGAGTGAATGAATAGTGTCTAAGGGGTAAAAAAAGCTAAATTAGAATGCTCGCCTAGTTGGATCAGTGCAAACGCACCACCCAGCAAGAAGGCCATACCCGAGGCACCAAGAAAACCTAGAAAGATGCTCGGGGCGCTACCAGAACAAATTTGGTGAGACGTATAGCTGTGTTGGCCGGTATACACTACCCGAATGATTCGAAAAACCTCTGTAACAGACAAAACTATGAGACATCATAGGTGACTTGTGCAAGGAACAAGGTGTTTGGTTAGGGTGAGCCTCGACGTAACATCTAGTTAAGAAGAAATAGTGCAAAAAACCTAACAGCCTGTTAATACGAAACTTGACTCAAATTATGCTGTGCTTAGTTTAATCGAAGGCCTAAAATGCCAGTTAATAAGATATTTGGCTCAAGTTGAGCTCAGTTCAATCAAAGGCATAACTGCCAGTTGAATAAGATACACGGCAGTTAAAGCCGGTTATCAACAGATATATCCTCCTAAATGCATAAAGATGTTTTTTATGGTTTACCCTTGTTTTTTTATTTATTTATTTTTTTTTGTTTAACCGTGCAGGCATAGCACTTGGAGCGGTGATTCTAGAAATATCAAAGTAAACATCCATCATAGAAAAATGTATGTCAGATTACTCAATCAATTGTAAGGTCCTCATATTTTGATTGGCTTATTTCGTTGACAAACCACGTTTGGGGAAGATTTTGTAATGGGAAGCTTAGGTCCTCGATAGCAAGTTTCCAAGCATCCCAGTGACTTCAAGAACAAGAGTGAAAGGTAAATCACTTGACTTGTCTTTTGAAGAGATTAGTTTGCACACATACACACACACACACAACACAATCACACTTGCACTTCATTGTTAGATCTAAGTGTGGTTTTGTGTGATGTAATTCGTTTCTGTTTGTGTGATCAAAAATGTCTATGCTTACACGATGGTGTGCATATCTTAGCACGATAGTTGACCATTAGTAATATTTCATGGCCATTTGGTTTGTTTTTGAAATCTCCAAAGTAACCACCAAAATTGGGCAACTCTGTTGTTGTCCATTTCTGACCTTTGGTCACTCAATTGACCATAATTTTTTCTACATATATCAAAATTTCATTCTATTAAAATGACTAGAAATTAAAGATCCATACCTTTCTAACGATATATCATACGAAAAGTTTTGATGTCGTTTGGTCATGTTTTGAGCCGCTTGAAATTCAAGCTGTTGGGCTGTCACACCTAGCCGCGGAAAAGGTTGAATAAAGGCATTCTGATCTTTTCATGAGCAGTTCGTTTTCCCCACTATAAATTCATCCTTATCTCTCCTTCTTCAAAATAACTCTCCCAACTAAAACCCTAGAAATAAAATTCACTTTTTAGAGAGAGAAAGATATATTCTTGAGAGAGAAAAATAGATTCTTGAGAGAGAAACCACCAAGCTTGCTTCTTTATCTCTCCAAACCTAAAACTCATCATCTTCATGCATCTCTAAGCATCTCTAAAGCATGGGTCTCCTTTGTTTCATGACTAGGTAAGTTAGAACTTCGTTGAATATCATTTATTGTTCTTCTTACTCTAGATTAGGTATTTATTGCTTGATTAAATACCTTGACTCATTTATTGCATATATTTATGAGTCTTGATAACATGATTGGGCTTATTTTGAGATAGCTAGAATTTCATGTTTATATAAATCTAGCTAACTTATCTCATTAAAATGATTGAGATTATTTGTGATAGCTATTGTATTTAAGATCGGTTATCCTTCACATAGCTAAGTTGTATGCCATGACATACAGCAAACTTTGATATCTATGATTGATTTTATTGTCATCATTTAATCCTAGATAAGCATTTAGTGTGACCTAGCATTAATATCATATCGGATATCATTGGATATTCACTTCATTGAGAAGTAAGTCTCATGACTAAGGTGGCTTAGAGCGCAGGCAATTGTTCAAGTGCCACTATAAAAGACCTGCGGGTAGAGTAGGAGGTGCTCACACCAAGAGTAGTGATTGGGGGATATCACTAAGGATTGAACCAAGAGTGGCGAGTGGTAGTGTCCATAGCCTGAGGTTATCTAGGGTGAGGGTCTGACTATCGCTTAAAGGTGTAACCGTTTACTCATATAGTGGATTTCGGTGACCGTGTGTGGTGCACATAACAGCCCGTGGTTTTTCCCTGTTGAGGGTTTCCACATAAAAATCAAGTGTTCTTTAATTTCCACATTTTACACTTGATTTTGTTGTTTGGTGAATTGGGGTTATATTTGTAATATTGAGTAATCCGAAAAATTTGGTAATAACGGATTAACAACCCATTCACCCCCCTCTAGGTTGTATTTATTAGACATGCACACTATAATATTTGTTTCAAATGTATATGTACATATGCTCGAGAAGGCTCGGCCAGGCTACATCAAAATATAATAAATAAATAAAAAGTAAACAGTCTATGCTGGGAGTTAAGAGCTACTGCCGCCAATGCTTGGATCAGGCACCATCTCGTATTAGCTTAACAGGCTTTCGTCAGAGGGTCATACTATCTCATCCACCTCATCATCCATCCAGGGTTGTAGTCTTTCCCAGCCACTAGTTCAACGTCGGGCTCCTCACCATTTATCCCTACTTTCTGACAAGCGTAAAAAGTGGAGAAAGCACTCTTGATGGGAACTTCTAGATGCATGGGATGGGGTACCTTGACCTGGCTGCGACAGTATGCTCGACACTCCTTCATCTAGATCTGAAAGGCCTCTAGGGACTTGTCAACATGCTTCTTGATTGATAAGCTCCAGTTGGCCTAGCCTTATCAGTCGCCCTATTCTTCACCTCGAAGAATCCCAGATGAAACTCCCTAAGGAGCAGGGCATCATAGGCTAGAGACCTTTTAAAGCAGTTAACCCTTTGGATTTCCAACTCCAGCCTAGCCTCCTTGGACAGTGACTCAACGGTTAGAGCCTAATGCTCCAGGTCTTAAATCTTACATTCATAGGACTACTTGTCTTCCTCTGCTTTTTCCTCAGGTCAGAGTATCGATTCTTATATGGCGGACAGTAGGTCTCTGAGGGAGTTGGCCTCTTCTACAACTGAAGAAGCTATCTGCTTAGCCTCCATCTGGCTTGCCAGGCACCGATCCATGAACTCCTGGTTTGCCCCAATTTTCTCGTGGCAAGCCCTCTCAACCAGAGCACGGTTTTCCTCACTCTCTTTCAGTTACGCTTCTAGACGCTTTATTCTATCCACTTGAGCACAGCTGGTCTGGAAAGTGTCGGACATCTCAGCGTCCATCTGCATAACAAAACAACGAAATAAAGCTAAGGAAAAGAGAATCATAGCAACAACAAAAAGCAAGGAAAAGCAACTCATGTAAGCGGCACCATTAAAGAAGTTTTGAAGCTTATCCGACGAAGTACTAGTCCTAAAACTACTCCAGTGGTCATCACCAAAATAAGTGTGACCCGAGGATAAGGCCCTCAGCAAAGCTTGGGGAGTGGGTTCCCCAGATTGGCCTGAAGGGTCTGAACCACATGCATTGGTGTCAGGCATAAGGTGTGGATCCACAACATTTAAGTTGGCTATCATGTCCACTCTAGGGGATAAGCCAGCAAGATCCCCAACAAAACTCTCCTTCTAGATTTCTAAGGAAACATGCACTTTCGTCTCTGTGACCCCAATACTGGGATCCTCGCCACCCGAATAAGAATCGATATACTCCACCACTCGTAGAATTTTTGGAAAAGGTTGGCCAGGCGAGAAGGGAGCTTTCCTCTTCCCAGAATGTCTCCCGCGAGTGTCAAGGCCAGCAGCTGGATCTTCAACCTCGAACTCATCTCCACCGATGGTCGGGGAGGTTTCAGGAGAAGCAAGCGCAACAGGACTAGAAGGTTGATTAGAAGGCTCCCTAACTTTCTGTTTTCCTTTGGCGGCAGCAAAACTCCTCCACTCGTCCGTCCCGACAGCAACCTCGTCTGCAGCAGGGCCACTGGTCTCGCTCAGCTCCTCATTGTGGGCGTGAGTCTCCTCGGGCATGTATTCGGGTACACCCTTAGTAACTTCCTCCTCAAAGTTTTCCTTATAAGTGCTCTTATCTGATTCATCTTGTAAAGGAACGACTCTAACGTCCCGTTGACGAGCAATTTCCCTATGAATCGCCTCCCCAATAGCCTTCATTCGGCGAGCTTGAGCATCACAGACGATATCTATATCAAACACTAAGCACAAGGTTATGTTAAAACGATTAGTTAGCTCGGTTAGCGTAGAAATCAAAAAACAAAAAAACCATGCAAAACTTAACAGAGAAAAGAAAACTCACATCTTCGATGAGCGGATGAAATTTGAGGGAAAAGGTGAGCCTTAATCATCTTCTCCTTGTCAAAACGATAAGGCCTGCCCCTATTCTCCAAAGAGCATACGGTCGCCCTAGCCAGATTAGTTAGCTCACCATCAATGAAGGTAGGGGTCATTCGGTTCTAACTCTCTAGTGAGCAAAAATACCGAAGAACCCTACACGTCACCCGAATGCCATCAAGGTCAAAATTGATTGATCGACCCCAACCTCCACCCACGAAGAACCAGCTATTCTTCCAAAACTTGTTAAACGTAGGGAAACCCCATACAAAGCCCTTCATCTTATCATCAGTGGCCGTCTCAACTTCCCCTACAACTGTCACACACTTCGTCTTATCATCAGTGGCCGTCTCGACTTCCCCTACAACTATCACACACTTCGGTATCCAGTGTTCAGGCTTGGTGGAGAGAAGAAAGTTCTTGTCTTGCCCAACAGCTTCAGAGTGTAAAAATGCCTAATCTCATGAGGAGTCGGGGGAGGAAGATTCATCCTATGCCACATATGCCACATGCACATCAGGATGCGATAGCTGTTTGGAGCTAGCTGAGCTGAAGAAATCTGAGCCTCGGGCAAAAATAGTGTAATAAAAGGCTGGAGAGGGAGTGTAACGCCACAACTCAACATTAATCCATAAATCGCTACCATGCCAGGCAGGGGATTCCATACGGCTCTACCTCGGCTGGTTCCAACGAAATGAGATCATTATCCAAATCAAATCTACACTTGTGCTTACTAATTTCAATAGTGTCGACCACATTCGGCTTGACATCGTAAGCACACACCCGCTCAGCGGAAAAAATAATGTGAGCCGCCCTGTGCTCTTCTTTTACATCGTATTTGTTTAACCTCTGAGTCTCAATCTTACTCTTACGGGAATAGGCATCTTTATATACTCAGCGCTTACTGTTGTGTTTTCCAATTCGCTTTGAAGGAAAAATACCACTACGAGCAAAAACAGAAGGGTCAGATTGAACCTCAGACTGAGGAATCTGAAACAAATTACAGTGTGTTCTAATATTAATCTATAGGGGGTGAATAGATTTTATCCAATTTTACCCAATTTTACCCAATTTTCAAATAAGGTCAAGATTATGAAAATGCCCTTAACTAGTCAATAATAGCAACTGTAATATGTGCAGAATATTAAATAACACTTGATATTTACGTGAAAACCCTCACGGCAAAAACCACGGGCTAATAAATGCGCCACACTAGAACCTTGTATCCATTAAATGTGTTAAAGATTACAACCTAATCCCTGTATATAATCACACACCTACCTAATCCCGGTATAAGTGAACCTAGTTTAATTGCTTGTGATTTATGCAACTTAATCCCGGAAGCTACACAAGTCTTAGTTCTCAATGAAGAGATTAACACCCTAAGTGAATATATGAAATATCCAAAATGCAATTAGAGTTAGGGAACCCTATATGCTTATCTAGGATGATGATATTGCAATTAAAACAATCCTAGATATCAATAGCTAAATGACATGTCAAAAAGCTTAGCTAAACATAGATTATAAAAACCTAGATAGCTATCACAATACAACACTCAATCAATTCATCACAAACAATCTCTATCTTGTATCTAGCATATGATCTTAAAACATACAAGTAAATAAAGAGATGACTTGACAAGAAAGATACTAAAATTAGATGAAGTTAGTAAAAATCTTACCAAGCAAGTTGTGATGATACAAAACCATGCATGAATGATGCAAGATGTTGAGAATTTTTTCACTTGAAAAATGTTCTAAGGGAAAAATATGATTTTTGGACTCTTATAACTGACCTAAAGGTAAAGAGGCATATATATATAGGGTGTCAAAATGAAGTGACATTGTTTTGAAAAATGACACTAATTTTGCCTTGGACGCTGTACGTAGAGCGACTTGTACATCACCTACCTAGGAAAAATGATGAACATCTTCATTGGCGCTGTTCGTAGGGCACTTCTGAACAGTGACCTAACAGCATAACAACTCTATTCTTCGTGGGAAACAGTGTCGCTATACGTAGCGCTGTACGTACAGCGCTTTGTACAGTAGCCCAACAGCGACCAATTTAAATGCATTAGGTCTGTACAGCGCCTATCCCAAGCCTCGCCAAGTCTCAAATAGGAACTGTTCGAACAACGCTTTGAACAGCACACAACATAATGATGCATCCTAAATGCCTAAATGTGACATGGTAATAAACAACACAAGATGCAATCATATAGGCAAGCATGAAGAGAGATTAATGAACATTAATGCACCTAAATAACATACACAACATACAAGATAAACATATATGTATGAGTTGTGTGTGTGTTCAACTATATCTCTTCATTTGCAAGTACGCACTTAGAAATATACCTTTGGAATGCTTATTCTCTTGAGGTCTTGAGAGCCTAAGCTACCATTACATCAAAACCCCAAAATGTGGTTTGTCTATGAAATAAGCCAATAAATAATTGAGATCTTATAGAACCTCAGAAGGAACTTCGCGTCCGAGCCCCGAGACATCAGCATCCAAAAATTGAGGATGATCTAGAGGTTGGTCTAACAATTTATGAATACGCTCAACTGTAAAAGTGTCATCGCGCTCGATAGCGGCCATCCCAATAACAAAAAGACGGTGTCTAGCTATAGGATTCATGAGAACTAACCTCAAAGAGATGACTGTGCTGAACGAGACGAATAAACCACATGATGGAAACCTTAAACAAGAAGCGTGAGGAAATCTAGGATAAAGAACTCTAGATTCTAGTAAGTCTTTGAAAGACAGAAAACAAGAAAAGAGGGTGCAGAAATCGGACGAAGGAAAATGAGAAATTCTGAGAAATAATCTGGGTTTTGGAGTTTAAAGGTTTGAAGACGAAGTACCCTGAGAAAATCTGGGTTTTGGAGTTTTTGGAGTTTTGAAGGTTTGAAGTTTGAAGGTTAGGAAAAAGTGATTCAAGTCACTCCCAACGTAAGCTTAAATAGGTAGACACGGTGGCATCAGTTTCAAAACCAAAACCCTAGGTCAAGACACAAAAAGGCAGGAAATGAAAGGACACCAGGGGTGACATGCTAGACATCATGAATGTCGTGTCCCATAAATGCCTCTTGACATACCAACCCACGAGGAGACAGGTGGTAGCGCGAGAAGACTTTGAGCCGTCAGGGAAAGGTCTCCAAACGTCGTCATCAGAAGATTTCGATCAAGGGTAAATCAAATGTGGGCGAACACCATTAAGACACATCATTAATATTTCGAATTTATAAGGAGTCATAATTGATGCATTTATGGGATATTTATGAGGAAAAAGAAAAACTCAAATGAAGCCTATCTTTGAACACCAGGCTAGATTAAACAAAGTGCCGCGTGGTCGGGTAAAAACTGACCAAGCTATCATTGTGCCCATCGGAAAAGATATTCTATTATAATTACCTCGCAAATGCAACGAGTCAAATGACAAGTATAGCAAATAAGCAAGGGTTGTTCCCACAAAGAGATGGAATTTGTTAACTATATCTAGCTCTAGAGTTTATGAAAGTAATGTAAATGGAATGTGATGTGGTGATAATGGTGTGTGTGAGTGGAGATGGAAACTAACTAACTAACTAACTTAAAGCTAAGGATAGAAATGTAACCGGGTGTTATGTAATTACGTTAGTCTACTTCTATATAGTCTACTTCTAATTACGTTATTCTACTCCTAAAGGCAAGACGCTAGGTAATGGTGGCTTGGAGAGATGCAAGATATGAGACACATATGGGAAATAAGTTTACCAAACACAAGATGCAAATCATGTAGATTGTTTAACATGTTAATACCATTTAATTCAAGTAAAGGGTTCATTCTCTTGATTCGGGAATTACCCCCGGAATCAAATCATCAATCTCTAATGGTAATGAAGAGTAATTGTGTCTAATAGTCAAAGACCCATTATGCATAAGAACATGAACCAATGCTATCCTTGCAAAGTTATGCATAAGCTTCTTTCATTCAATAGAGCTAATAGCCAAGCTTATACCCGGAATGGTAATCCAAGCATAAACTCAATTCTCAGTCACTCTAATCATTCCAAACACATACATATTGAATCGTCTACCAACATACATACATAAATCAGATATTTGATTACAACCACTCCTATATCATCAGATTAATCTACTCATAATCTCATCCATACATACACATCAATATATAACTCTCTGTACACATGAATATCACAATAAGAGATATCAAACATAGACATATCAATGAATGGAACAATACCGAATCAAATCTAAGAACAATACATACATATATTAACATAAGTGTTTATTTACAAATAATCCCATATAGGTTACACATCAATAGAAGATACAAAAGAGATGAGAAATAAGAGATAACCCTTAAAGACAAGTCCTCCAAAAGCTCTTAATATCATATAAACTTCTATGGCTCGACATACGAGCCCTCCTTTCTCTTCGTATCTAATCCTCCATGGAAGCTTGAAGGTTACTCTCTCTCTCTCTCTCTCTCTCTCTCTCTCTCTCTTTCTCTTTTGTGGTGTAAGATCTAAGATCTAGGTATTGGTTGTGGTGTACTTGGTTCACACTTAGAAAGAGAGGCAAAAATGTGTATTTATAGGTTGGGCAAGTTTAGGGCATGAATGGGTAGTGAAGAGACCAAAATACCCCCCAAAATATCATCATTTCAGCTCTGATGGGGGTCTGGCTAGTTCAGCCCGCGGGTTCTTTCCCACGGAGGTATTCCCGCATGGGTTTTCCCATGCTTCATTCTTTTGTTTCGGGGGTTCTTTCCCGTTAACTGAAGTCGCGAGATCCTCTGATAATACCTCGCGGTTTTGTTCCTTCTGTCCCATGGCTTCTTTCCCGCGATGGTATTCTCGCGTGGGTCTTCCCGTGGCTTCATTCTCTCTTGTCTGTGGCTACTTTCTCACTGACCAGAAGGCTTGAACTAGCTAGTCTTCTCCGCGGCTTCATGCTCCTTTGTTCCGCGGGTTCATTCCTATGGAGGTATTCCTGTGTGGGTTTACCAGCGTGGGTTTTACCTACACATAGCTAAAACACACATTATATACACAAAAGTGCTCAGAAACAAGCACAAAAGATAGGAAAAGGGAGCGCAAAATGTGAACATTTGGAGCGCAATCAAAAACTGAGTGAATTCTTTAAATACCTTTCGCTGAGTGGGGATAGACCAAGACAAACCAACCCATTTAAAGATAAACAAGTCCGCTTGGCTCAGATATTTAAGGGGGTATTGTTGTACATAATATTCACTAAGAAGACACATCACCAGACAGCGCAGACCAACCTCGCCACCTAAGCAAAGAGTCAAAGGACACGCAAGCATCCCACATGGATAAGCCATCTCATACTAGCATAGTATTAATAAAGAAACAGTCAAGTCTAGCAATGCCGAGTAAAGCTAAGTAGAAGACCATGTATGTTCGGCTCTACTCAGCATAGATAGGAAAAATCACATTAAGTGCTTCTACCCCGCATATAAGGTATACAACTGTGACAGTCAATTATGGGTCAACTACGACATGACCACCAAGAGTCCAACAAGGAAACAAACAGATCTTCTCCCTAATATATCAGGCTATCAGAGTCCAAAGCAGATTTGGAGTTAATAGCATTAAACGCGTGATAATACCAAACGGGAAAAAAAATCCTAAAACCAATTATGTACTCCTTTACTTGTACCCCACGATTCAAAACCCTAGTGGCACCATGTATAAATACACCTGCAAGAAACACAGTAAAGGGGTGAAAAAATCTTAGTGAGAAAGAGAGAGCATAGTGTGTATTGCTTTACAAAATAATGGATTTGACTCAGTTGCTAAGGCAACAACCCGTGGACGTTTCTCCAATCACTAGAGTTTTACCATGTATCTTATCCTCGTTATTACTTACATTTGTTACATTTTTTATCGCATTTATATTTGCAGGTTTTTGCTAACCTAAATCGTTGACTGGTTGACTATCAAGAAATCACCATCAACAACTTCAATACCAGCCATCTAATTGCTCTTGATCTAAGGCTTGTTGTTGACATTTATAGCCTATCCTAGTAAAGCAAATGAATAGTTAGACACTAAAGAAAAAAAAAAAATTTAAAGGTTAATTGGAATTGCTACCCCCTAAAACTATGCCCAAATTTGCATATTATCCCCTATACTTTTTTTTTTCGAAATTAAACCTCCTGAACTTTTATAAATTGGTAATAAGTGACGGAATTGTAACACCATCCATTTTTCTATCATGGCAAATTACACTAAGTTCCCCTTATTATATATATTATTGCATCAAACCGAAAAAATATAATAATATGACATAAATACACCTCTGACAAAATCTTAAAAATAAAAATTTAAAATTTAAAATTTAAATAATGGTTAAATAATAACAAAATTCTGAACTTCTAGATAGAGAAAATTAAATAAATAGAGAAATGAAAAAATTAAATTTATTTAACAATTATTTAAATTATATTTTTAATTTAAATATCCCTAAATATAAAACCCATATGAATATTTAAATTATTTAAGGGGAATTATCATTTAAATTATAATTTTTATTTAACAATTGAATAGGTGATATTTAGGGATATTTAAATAAAAAAGATAATTCCCCTTCAATAATTTAAATATTCATCTGGGTTTTTTTTTTTTTTTTTTTTTTGATGAAATTGGACTGACCAAAGAGAGAAAAGCATCACAAGAGATCATATGCTGAAAAAACCAAAGGCAGTATCCATAAATATATAAATAAAGGAAAAAAGAAACAGGACAATCCACAAAGCAAAACAAAACAGAGGACATAGCTCCAAAAAACTCGAAGGCACACAAGCCAAACAAGAAAAAACAAAACTACGAAAACCTGAATGATTCTCTACCCATACACTCATTACCAACTAAATGAGAACAGAACGAAAGAGTGGAGGACCACCACAAATCAGAAGGAATACCCAAAGTGTGTAAAGAGAGAGCATCCACCATCAGATTACCTTCCCTGAAGATGTAAGAAACCTGAAACTCCATATGCGAGATCTGATAAATACAATGCTGCCAACCTTGACGAACACGCCAATTAACATTATCAGACCTATTAGAAAGAAGTTGAACAACATAAGAAGAGTCACCCTCGAGCCAAATCCTATACCAACCCAACTTCCACACATAATTGATGGCTAAAGAAGCAGCAAGGAGATCAGCCTCAAAAGCAAAAACCTGACCAATGAGGGACCGCAAAACAGGCTTTAATAAAAGATCTGCAAGTCTAAAAAGCACCCTCACAACCCCCCACACCAGGAGAACCCAAAGCAACCCCATCCATGTTAACCTTGATCCACCCCGGAGCTAGGGGCAACCAGACAACACTTCTGTTAACCTTGATCCACCCCAGAGCCGGAGCCTTACTAGGATGACCACTGAGGCCAAATTGACGAAGAATCAGTAAATCATCAACACAATTACACATATATCCGATTCTCAAACGATTCGTATCATGAACAGAGAGCCAAACAAGAGAAATAGCAGCCCTGAAACTAAAAGACTTCCCATCAAAAATCCAATGGTTATGGGAATACCACACACTCCAAACCACTGCATGAATGGCAACTTTTCACAAAATCCTAATTTGATCACTGAAAGAAATAGACATGGCTTGAAAGAAAAAAAAGCCCCAAGTGTCAACAGAGACACGTCTCTAAAAAGCAAAAAAAACCGCCTCCTAAAGAGCAGCAACAAGAGGGCACTTAAGAAAAAGAGGGTCCACAGTCTTCGAACTGGCACTACACACACTATATTAGGAAGCTAATTGAAAACCGAATCTACATAAACGATCTTTGTAAGATCCTTTATTTGTATTGGCTTGATTCCATTGCAAAACTCTCTATATTTGTATTAGTTGTTGCTTAAGTGATTATTGGAAGAAAGAAGCCTCAAAGGTAAAGAAGCAACATCTTGTGCAAATTTTGTCTTCAAGGAGAACATTGCATACTTGGATGCTAAGGTATCAAGATTCTTCTTCCTCTTGCATCAAGATTCTTCTTCCTCTTGCAAGGCGTAAGCGAACACACACACAATTCACACATGTGTGTCCTTGCATCGTTGTTTAAACATTTGGTATAACACTTCTGCACACATTAAGTATGCTTATGCATTTATCTCATTGTTGACAATCTTGTAGATTTGCATGTTTTCTCACTATCGCTTAGACATGGCATGCTTGTGTTGCATAGTGTTTATTTGTTTGTGTTTCTTATATTTTGGACTTAAGAATGATCTTATTTGATTCCTTATTGAGTTTCGGTCATTTCGGTTACTCATTCATTAAGTTTCGAGTCCAAATGATGTAGCTACGCTACTTTTCGTTCTCATTCGTTGAGTTGTGTTCGTCGTCGTTTTTTGAGATGAATTCTCAACCTTTTGTCAAAGTTTCATAGTCTTCATTGTGTTTGAGAGAGTCACGATTAGTAATCCAAAAATAGATTCGAAATCAGAGTTCGAAAGCCCGGATACGACCGAAAAAAGTGACAGGTGCGCGAGAGAAGCGAGCATGGCCAAAGGTCATGCCTTGGCCAACCCATGTGAAGGTCGTGTACCACACAGGCTGACCAGCCCTATGGTCCCGTGTGGCCCACTCACCTCACATGGCCAGGAGGCTAGGGATGGGCGTTTCCCCATGGGGCCCCATCCCCCACGGGCCCCCATGGGGTTTTGGGGGCAAAATTTGCCCCCAAATGGATTTTGGGGGGTGGGGGTAGGGGCAAACTTTGCCCCCAAACATATTTTGGGGGAGGTGGTGGGGGTACCTCCCCCCAAACCCAAAACCCCATTGGACCCCCCAAAATAATATATATATTATTTTTATTTTTATTTATATATAAAAATTTTAACAATTAAAAAATATTATAAATTATTAAAATTAAATGTTATTGTTGTTCATTTATAAGATGTAATTAACCCCCAAAATAATATATGTATAATAATAATATATATATATATGTAATATGCAATTATTTTGTATTGTATTTTGGATTTTTTATTGTATTTTTTATTATGTTTTTATTACTTTTCGGATTGAAAATTTGAAATTTAGAATTAAAATGGAAATGAAATGGGGGAAATGGATTTTGGGGGTGGGGGTAGGGGAACCTCCCCCCAAAACGTCCCCCCCACTGGTCCCCCCAAATGGATTTTGGGGGAGGTGGTGGGGGGAGGTTTGAGGAATGGGGGTGTGGCTGGGGGTACCCTCCCCCGCCCCATTGGGCCCCCACGCCCATACCTACAGGAGGCTGATATGGCCTCTTTTGATTGGCCAAAATCTTCTCTCTCTCTCTCTCTCTCTCTCTCTCTCTCTTTCAAATACAATTTTCCTTCCCTCCAAAATACTACCTTGGAAAATATTGAAAAGAAAAGAAGGGTGTGCAGAATTTTCTCCAAGTTTTTGATATCTTGATTCAATCATATCTTTTTCATTTCAACTCCGAATCACTTGATTCAAAAGCCAAAATTGTTGGTCTTGATGAGAACTACAAACCCCAAGCATTTCCACAGCCATTTGAATTCGTGATTTTCTGCTGTGCATCAATCTCAGTCCGAGATTTGAGTTTGTAAGTGATTCATCTTCTTCTTACTTTCATTGTTGATCATCTCTTTAATCTTCTTATTTGATTGATGAAAAGTAATATGAATGATGTTAATTCACATGCTAGGGTTATATGATTGATTGAATTTTTTGAGTTTATCTTTTGTGATTTCAAATAAACATACTTTTGATAAACTTGATTAACATGAACTTGATTCTAGAAATACATTGTGATCTTGTGCTTGATTGTTGATTTCTAGGTTTAGTTACATGTTCTAAGAGCTAGAATACTTTGATTGTGATATTTTATAATCTAGTTCTTGGTTGATTCACATGCTTTGATTTCTAGATAGATCTTGTGATTGTGTGTTGATAGCATATTCTAGAATTTCTCTAAGCATGTTCATAGAGCTTGATTGATCATCTAGCTTTATTTGTTTGTGATTTGCTCATTTGCATCACTTAGATCATTGCCTTGTAATAAGTTGAAGTCTCTTGCAAAGTGAGTGAAGCTTTGTATTGAGCAAGGAGTCTTGGCTAGGAATGAGTTCCGGATAGCCAAGCAAAAGTCTTAGCAAGGAGTTGTGTACTCCGGATAGTTGAGCTTGGGTAGCTTGACTAGAATCATAGTGATCTAGATTGCTAAGCGAGGAAATCTTCCTAGAAGCTTAAGAGGCTTGAGAGCCTTGGATAGGGAGTTGCTCTCTAGAGGTGTAGGATACATCTTGGATAGAGAGTAGGCTTTGTAAATCACTAGCCCGAGGGTTTATTAGGATTTGATAGCTTGAAGTGGATATCATTGTGTTGATAGCTTTGAGTGTGTAAGTCCTTTTCATATAGTGGATTTGCTTTGCTGGTGGTTGTGGTATCAACCCATGGATGTTTCCTCTTTGAGGTTTTACCACGTAAAAACTGTGTCTCATTTTCGCTTTCAGTTTTTGTTATCTTCCATATTCTACTTGTATTGATCCTCTTGTATATTGATGTTTCACATGTATTGATTATTTCTATATAATTGCTATATCATTTCAAGTATTCATTTCACTCTTATATTCCACATTTTTGAATATTGGAAGAATTTGGAACAATACCTATTCACCCCCCCCCCCCCCCCCCCCCTCTAGGTATAAAACACTATTGTTTTAAAGGGAATTTCAATTGGTATCAGAGCGGGTGTCTAGATAGATCCTTTATTTGTAGTGTTTTTGTTTTATTTGTGATAGTCATGATTAAGGAAGTGTGCTCCTATGTGGCTTCTTTTGTTGAACATATTGACTTGGATGACAAAAAGATCAATGATCTTATTTTTGAAAATGAACACTTATCTAAAGTCAATATGTCCCTCAATAAGGAGTTAGAGAATCATGGACTAAGCTCAAAAGAATTTAATGAACTTAAAGACAAGATCCTTAGTCTTGAAATGAACTTAAAAGATAGCAATGATAGACTTAGCATCTTGAAGAAAGAAATTGAGCACGGGATAATTCTCTTGTTAGTGCTAAAAGGCTAGAAGACATGCTTAAAGCCAAACTTAGTGAGCACTTAACTCAAGAGAAAAAGTATGAACAATGGCTTAATAAATCAAGAGAAGATGTTAGGAAAAGTGATGACATCTTAGAAAAATATGTCATTAAAAATAGGATGCTTAATGATAAACTTAATGAGGCTAATAAGATGATTCACAAGATGTCATCTAGTTCTAACAAGGTTGAAACCCTCATTAAAAATGGAAAGCATCCATGTGACAAAAGAGGTTTGGGTTATATCAATAAGAAGGAGACTCTTTCATCTAACAAATCTATTTTTGTCAAAGTAAGTGTTGAATCAAATGTAGGTACACTCTCTCAAGGTAAAGCAATGAAAGCTACCGGAGGTGCCTCTACATCAACAAAGATTTCGAATGGAAGATCACAACAAGATCGAAGTCAAATTGCATCTACTTCAAAGTCAAAAATTGGAGCATCAAAGGTTGCATATCAATGAGGTAAAATTATGAGAAGACCAAGTGCTATAGAAGAAAATGCAAATGGTAAATTTCTCAAATTCATACCTATTTGTCATCATTGTAACATGATAAGACATATTCGACCTAGGTGCTTTGAATATATTCGAAAATGTAAACTTAATAATGTTTTTCATGATATGTCTTTGAATGGTCCTAGGCAATCATCCATGTATGAATTTAGTACTAGACCTAGGAAGAACTTGGAAAAGCATGTTATGAAGAATCGTGTTGATGACTTGCTTGTTAAATCTTGTGTTGTGCCTCACTCTACTATGCATAAGAAAATTGATAATGCTTTGTTTGATATTTTTGAGAATGTGACCAATGAGGTCAAGGTGCATGTTAAAAAATCTAACATTGAATCAAAGCATGAAAAAGTTAAGAGTGAGAAATATGTTGTGAAAAGTGTGTGGGTTAAAAAAGATACACCTAAATGTTTAGTTACACAATATGCTTTGCGTGTCAACTCCTCCTACTCTTGGTACCCTAGATAGCGGTTGCTATAGAAACATGACCGGGAACAAAGATTTCTTTAAGAATCTTGTGTTAAAGGATGAAGGGTGGATCACCTTTAGTGATGGCACCAAGAAGCAAGTTCTTGGCAAGGGAACTATATGTATCCCCGAATTGCCTAAACTTCGCAATACTTTGTATGTTGATGGATTATAGGCTAATCTTATAAGCATTACTCACTTGTGTGAAATCTTTAAAGAAGTTAGCTTTAATAAAGATGTGTGCATTATAATTGATAAAAAGGGCAATGTTGTCCTCAAAGTCAAAAGGTATATAAACAATTGCTATTGTCTTGAAGTAGACCCTCTAACTTGCAACATGGCACATGAGTGCAATAAGCTTGATTTGTGGCATCAACGTTTTGGTCACATGAATTTTAAAGACAAAAAAGCTTGAAAAACATGGCATTGTTAGAGGTCTTCCTAATCTTGGTAAAAAGCTAGAGGTTGTTTGTGAACCTTGCCAATTGGGTAAACAAACCAAAATGCCTCACAAAAAGAATTCTTATATAGCTACCAAGAGACCTTTAGAGCTTGTGCACATGGACTTAATGGGGCCAATTACCGAGAGCATCAATGGCAAAAAGTACATTTTTGTATGCATTGGTGATTACTCTAGGTTTACTTGGGTTTATTTTCTTAGAAACATGACTGAGGCTTTCGATTACTTTAAAAAATTTAGTAATCAAGTTCAAAATGAAAAAGGTCTTGGTATCAAGAAAATATGTCGCATTAGGAGTGATCATGGGACAGAATTTGAAAATGCTAAATTTAGTGAGTTTTGTGATGGTTTGGGGATTTCTCTTAAGTTCTCGGCACCTAGAACTCCTCAACATAATGGAGTTGTTGAGAGGAAAAACCGTGTCTTGCAAGAGATGGTTAGGGTCATGCTCAATAGCAAGAAAGTCCCTAGAAACCTTTGGGCCAAAGCGGTCAATACTGCTTGCTATGTGTCGAATAGAGTTTTTAAAAGGCTCTGCACAAAACAAACATCCTATGAGCTTTGGAAAGGCAAGAAGCCTAATGTTAGTTACTTCCACACTTTTGGGAGTAAATGTTATATTTTAAATGATAGAGATCACTTGGGAAAGTTTGATGCTAAAAGTGATGTTGGTCTCTTTCTTGGGTATGCTATTAACAGTCGTGCTTATAGAGTGTTCAACTTGAATACTAAGGCTATTATGGAATCTATAAATGTTAAAATAGATGATCTTAGCATGCTTAATTTGTGTGATGATAATGATGTCAATGAACCTAATGAAAATCATGTTAATGACATTATTGCACTTATTGATGTGGCTAGTGGTGAATCTAGTCAAGATGATGACAAAGATAGTTGTATTGATGTTCAAAGTCAAGGATTGGAAAATGTTTTAAATAATAATCAACAAAGTGTCCAAGTTGTTGAAAATTCTCCTCATCCTAGACTTCAAAATCTACACTATCAAGATGACATCATAGGTGACTTAAATGAAGGGGTTAGAACTAAAAATCAAATTGCTAACCAAATATCTTATGCTTACTATACTTCTCAAATTGAACCCAAAAATATTAATGAAGTTATTGTTGATGAATATTGGATTAGGGCTATGCAAGATGAACTTAATCAATTTGAAAGGAATAAAGTGTGGTCATTAGTTCCTAGACCTAAAGATATAAATGTAATTGGCACTAAATGGGTTTTTAGGAACAAGACCGATGAAAGTGGTAAGATTGTGAGAAATAAAGCAAGACTAGTGGCTCAAGGTTACACTCAAGTTGAGGGTGTTGACTTTGATGACACTTTTGCACCGGTTGCTTGTCTCGAGTCCATTAGACTTTTGTTATCCATTGCATGTGTTAAAAAATTCAAATTATTTCAAATGGATGTCAAAAGTGTTTTTCTAAATGGATACTTTCAAGAAGAAGTGTATGTTGAAAAACCTAAGGGTTTTGTAGACCCACACTCTCCTAATCATGTGTTTAAATTGAAAAAGGCTCTCTATGGCCTTAAACAAGCTCCAAGAACTTGGTATGATAGGTTGACTCAATATCTCTGTTAACCGCCAAAATTGGTAGAGGACCAAAGAAGAATTTTCCACCTCTATACAAGGAGAACATGGGAATCCAAATACCATCTAGCTACCCCGAGAAGGGAGGGATCCCAATCGATCCGAATACATACCCCCTCCAAAGAGATCTAGCCCGGTAATTTTGTAGCTTCTTGTGAACCCCACAATATCCTAATATGGAGCTCCACCAAGCACCTCGATTCACAGTTTAGCACGCAGTATCCCGACATGAAGTTCCACGCAGTACCCCGATACGGAGCTCCACCAAGCACCTCGATTCACAGTCCAGCACGCAGTATCCCGACATGATGTTTCACTCAGTATCTCAATACGGAGTTCCACCAAGCACCTCGCTACTGTATCATCTAGATATCTCGCTATTTTATAGGCTGGATATCCCGCTGCAACCTCAGTTGGTGTCCCGATCCTCAGGTAGCAGCGGGATACTCAGGAGCTCATAACACCTTTTAGAATCAGCTCGCTCGGTAATAAGATACCAGATGAAGAAATTATCAAAGAACAAGACTCATACGCCTAGAAGACCGGGTTAAAGCTCTATGGAGAAATACTAAAACGCCACCGTTTAGTCAAAACAGAAGAAGTAGACTTCTTCCCGCCAACTGAGAGTTCTATTTGAACAAGGAGTCAACTCTGTTAGAATCCTCCTATGAAGGAAAGACTTGATTCTAAAAGCTCCTATGAGATTGTTTCCTCCTAGGAAGGAAAGATTTGATTCTGACGATAAAAGCTCCTACGAGATTGTCTCCTAACAGGAAGAAAGTCTTGCAATTGCCAAACCCTAGACAGAAATTATAGGAGTGCATGGCAAGCAACGGGATCTATATAAACAACATGATACGCACCAGAAAAGGGGCCAAAAAAAAAATCACCTCCCTAAACTGTACATTCAATTCTACTTATCGACATGTACGAGTTCGCCACCACCATCTCCATAGCCTACTAAAGCTCCACACTCCACCTTAACCTAGAAAAATAGAACTCTTGTACTCATGATATAAAGTGACAATCAATAAAGATCCTATTTGTTTACCATATTTTTCACATTCAAACTACACTTGTTTTGTCAGGAACATTGTTGGTATCGAACTACCTGATACCCCTCCGACTGGGATCGATCCTGATTTTGGTCCCTTAAAGTTGTTATTTGGAGATTCATCCCAGTGATGATTTTCTGGTAAGAATCTCATTGACAACCATTATAGAGAGGTGGCATTGATAGAACTTTGTTTATCAAACATCATGATCATGACATTTTTGTTTCACAAATACATGTTGATGACATTGTTTTTGGTTCTACTAATAAAACCAAGGTTGATGAATTTGTAAGTGTAATGTCAAGTGAATTTGAAATGAGTATGGTGGGTGAGTTAAATTACTTTCTAGAAATGCAAGTTAACCAAACTAGCATGGGCATAATGTTGAATCAATCTAAATATGCTAAAAATCTTGTTAAGAGATTTGGCCTAGAAAATGGAAAAGATTTTGAAACTCCCATGAGCAACACTCTAAAACTTGACAAAGATGAAAAAGGTAAAAGTGTTGATCAAAGCCTTTATAGAAGCATGATTGGGATTCACTTTACCTAACGGCTAGTAGACCAGACATTTGCTTTAGTGTAGGCTTGTATGCTAGATTCCAAGCCAATCCAAAGGAATCTCACTTAAAAGCCGTAAGAAGAATTATTAGGTACATCAAAGGTATTCATAGTCTTAGTCTATTTTATTCATTTGATACCAATGATATCCTTGTAGGTTATTATGATGCCGATTGGGCGGGAAACATAGATGATCGTAAAAGCACATCCAGCGGTTGCTTTTATGTTGGTAATAACTTGGTTTCTTGGTCTAGTAAAAAACAAAATTCGGTTTCCCTCTCTTCTTCTGAAGCCTAGTACATTGCAGCAGGAAGTGCATGCACACAATTACTTTGGATGAAACAAATCTTTAAGGATTATGAGATAGAACAAGGAAAAATGACACTTTATTGTGATAACTTAAGTGCCATTAACATCTCAAAAAATCCAGTTCAACACTCCCGCACAAAGCACATTGATATTAGGCATCATTTCATTAGAGATCTAGTTGAACATTCTATTGTAACTCTAGAGCATATGCCTACTAAAAATCAACTTGCGGAATTGTTCACCAAGCCCTTGGACAAAGAGAGGTTTAAAACTCTTAGAATGTCCATTGGCATGATTTGTGTTGATTTATGTGCTTGTGTGATTGTGGGTGGCTTGATGAGTAAAAACTTTATTTGTATATCAATATCTTTGAGAGCTACTCACTTGAGAAGTAATAATCTTAAGCTAATAACTCTTATTGTTTCTAGATCATGCACTTGAGCTTGAAAATCTTGTTTTTGAAAAGTGCACAAATGCTTCTCTTATGTGTTTTAGTTTTGAGTATATGTGTTTGAATATGTGTAGATAATGGATGCATTTAGAAGCCTATTGCTTAGTACATGATAAATGACCTATGATATGTATCAATTTTGCTTCAGCACTACATAGTATTCAACGAGCACCCTCGTATATATGTTTTTGTTAGAAAAATCAAAGAAGAGTTGAAAAGAATCATTTAAAAAAAAAAAAAAAAAAAAATCTTTGATTCTAAGCCTAAAAGAAATGAAAAACAAAAGGCTTAGTGGTGTATAGTTAAGAATTGTGAAAAGCTCAGGTTGACAAATAGAAGTGGAAAAACGAGTCACATGCACACACACGCTCACATGTTGATAACTATTCTTTTAAAGCGAAAATACGGATGAATATCGGTTTGACCTATTTTTGGAAACGCTTTAGTTGGATAGGTGTGGAAATTATTTGCATGTTGATATCACAATTACTCCTTCTATATATGAAATTGATTTTAAAAAATTATATCTGAAAAATTAAATGTATTAATTATACTAATATAAAATATAATTAATTAACAAATCAATTTCAATAAAAAAAAAATAAAATAAAATAAAATAAGTTGAATTGCTAAAGATGGCCACCTTCGGCAATGCTGAAACCATTGTTCTAGTATGCATCACCAGAGGTGGACTGATCCACCTTCGTCGTTGAAGGAGGAGAACACCTCCTCCAAAACCGGAGGAGGATTAACCACTACTGAAGGAGAAGTCAGCATATTGCCAGTCCTCCTCCAGCCTTGACATCTGACAATGGCCACCATCCTGATCGGAAAAATTTTAATGTTTAATTTTTTTTTTATTTTTTGTTTTATTATTATTAAATATAAGGGTAATATTATCTTTTATTAAAATAAGAGCAATTATCAACTTGGTCCTGGACTTTTTTAAAAATTCCAAGTTGTTTACGACTTTTACAAAAGTGACCAAATTAGCCCTCACATTTTTTCCAAGTACCAAAGTAGTCTCTCTCTTTTTAGAAGTGACCAAATTAATCCCTCTAATGGTTTAATGGTGTTAAATATAATAGTTGACTTTAACAATTTTAGTTAAAGTACATAAATACCATTTATTTGTCATATTAGAGCAAAATTGTTTTGTCTTTTATGCATTAAATTCACCATTATAATTACAAAAAAATCTAAAAATATTATTAATGAAACACCATTTGTACCTTTTTAAATTAAAATTTTCTAAAAAAATCTAAAAATATTTTTATAAGACTATGTCAATTATACCCTTAATATCATTCATTCCCGGTTTAGTTTTTTTACCATTTATATATATATATATATATATTGTTAATATTATACAAGCACTGTTGTTAAAATTATTCAAAAATCAAAACCCACAAAAAAAATAAACAAAAATATACGTGTTAAAAAAAATAAAATAAATAAAAAAAAAACTATTCCTATGCCATTATTATATTGTTTAGAAGTAAAGTACAATTTTACATTTACACAGTTAAAGTTAACTGACGGAACTTAGTTGAAGGGGCTAATTTGGTACTTGGGAAAAATGTAAGGACCAATTTGGTCATTTTTGTAAAAGTCGCAAACAACTTGGAATTTTAAAAAAAAAGTCCATGGCCTAATTGGTAATTGCCCGTAAAATAATGAAGTATCGTGGATATTTTTTAAAATCTAATAATTAGTTTCCAAAAGCTATCACAACTAACTTCTTAAAAACTGATTATTTGAGAAATATTTATAAAATAAGCTGATTTTACAAAGTTTTACCAAACACCTTTCAAATCAAAACTTATGAAATAGGTGATTATTTCATAAGTTTAAGCAATCCGAAATGCATAAGAAAGAAACATAATTGATTACAAAAATATCCTATATATAACATGTGAAATTGTTATTTAAATCTAAAAGGTGTATTTTATGTTGCTCATCAAAATAATATCATAATGATAATAAAAACAATGACAAACTATCCAATTGTTTTTTAAATTTAAGAAATCACTTTCTTTTCTTTTTTAAGTAATACATAAATTCGGGGTTTTATTTTAGAGAGGGGACCTGAACTCGCAACCTTATGTGCAGGTATAAGGGGTTTACCACCGGACCAATCTCATAGAAAACAATTTTAAAAAAAAAAAAACAATAATCCATTAAATAACTTTTTAAAAAATTATTATTATTATTATTGTGTCTTCTCTTTTTTTTTTTTTTTTTTTTGGAAAACAATCACCTTTTAAAAAAATAATAATAATAATTTCCTTTTTGTATAACCCATTAAATCATTTTTTTTTCCTTAAAAAAGAAAAAAAATATCAGATTGAAATTTCAAATTTGGTTCATAATTATTATCAACAACCTTATCAAAAAAATAAATGAAAATAAAATAAAATCAGTGAAGTATTTTAGTAAAAATTGCATGAATTATCTCTTTTAATGAGAAAAGGATTATTCACCATGAACCGATGATTTCATTATTTATATGTGTAGTGTAATTTGATTTTGACAAAAATTCACAACAATAATATTACTTTATTCAAATTTGATGTTCAAATGATGTGGCATCCTTGATTTCTTTGTATTAGAAATTTAGAATTGCATGATTGAAATAATTGGATTTTAGGAATGACACATCATTTGGGCTCCAAATTTAGACACTAAATTGGGCAAAGTAGAAATTATGGTCCATTTTCCACATGATACTTGTAAAGAATTGGTTTTAGCCCATCAGAGTTTTCTGTTCAAGTTTGCCCAATGATAAGAAGTGGGTCGAAGCCAGAAGAAGCCAAAAGAGATCAGATGCTCCCTCACAGCCCAAGACCAAAACGCTGCCGTTTCACTTATGTTATCTTATCATCTGAGATGATGAGTCAGAGATTCTCTGGTTAAGTGGCGAGCTGTGATTGGTTCCTCTCAGCTGATGTGGACCTTATCTCTTATGACCTATATATATGAAGCGACGATGAGAGAGAAGGAATTAATTCATTTTGTTTTCTGTTAGGGTTTCTTTCTGTTTTCAGAGATCTTTTTCTCTCTAGAGTGTTCTTTGTGTTCTTGGTATTCATCTTGAATATCTGGGTTCTCTGCTTTGAATTTGCAAGAGAGTTAGAAGAGAGATTTGTTCCTCTGATTATTGTGATTCTTCTTATACCACTTTTGTGTATTTCTGGGTTGTTATCAGAAGAGGCTTGAGAGGTTAGGGTTTCTGAGGTTGAGTGACTGTAATCTCTAGGGTTTCTGGGCTCCTTCTGAGGGTAGATCTTGTATAGATCTGTGTAGTTCAAGGCTGTAAAGACACCATATAGTGATAGAGTCTCTTCTGAGTGGCTCAAAGTGGATGTAGGCCTTTTCTTGGCCGAACCACTATAATCTCTGTGTCTTTATCTTTTCTGCACTTCTATACTGTATTATCTGTTAGATATTGCATGTATAGGTTATATCCTCTTTGTAGCTTTGTTAGATATGCATGTTTAACATAGATCTGAAAGTGTATGCCTATAATCTGTATGTTTGTAGGTTAATCTTTAATCTGTTGTTAATTTGTATGCTTATCTGGTAACTTGTAAAATCTGATGTAGGTTACTAGATCTATTTGTTTGGTTTTATTATATATCTGTATCTAGGTTGTTTGATAAGCATCTAGAGATATATATATATATATTGTTTGTTGTGTTCTGGAAATTATATTGTTAGCGAACAAACCTTCACTATACGCGTGGAAGCGTTGCTGGATAGAACACAAACAAACACAATAACAAAGAAAAGATAGATGAAGAGAAGTAAATCAAATCCAAGCACACAACACAAGAATTTACGTGGAAACCCAAATCAGGGAAAAAACCATGGCTGTTAGGACGACAAGAGAAAGTTCCAATATGTAGTAAATTATTACAACCACACACTCAGGATCTCTTTCTAAACTAATACCCCAAACCCAATTACACTCAATGCTCACTTTGAGATCTCTCTAGTATTTGCTATTTTGCTCCACCCCTTTCAGGTGTTTTTTACACACTAATAACCTAGTTATTATGGTCTATTTATATGTATTACAGGGAGTTTAGGCTAAAAGGAAATCCTATTCCTATACGTACAAGAATTACTTGTTCCACATAAATACTATTTTCTATTTATGACAAGTCTTCTTTAAAGTAGAAATCCTTTTCCTATTCGAACTTCCAGAAGCAACATATTTCCTTTTCCATGAATATTTCCTGTTTCAACGCGTGCTTGTGATTAACTACGATTCAAGTTGCAGTTGGCCACCCGCTTCTTAAACCGTGTTGAACTTGATCACTCAGAAAACCGTGATCCACGCGCTTCATCCTCATCAACTTCTACTTGTGACCGCTACATAGGCACTTGCCTATGTAGCGGTCCTACGCAGCGTAAAACCTGGGGGGTTTTACCGCTGCTTGTTACCGCTGCCTAGGCACTTGCCTACCCGGTGGTCCTATGCCACGGTAATTCACCGAAAAATGTTCCTCTGTTCTTCTTTGACTTCAAACCTCCTTCAACCATAATCTCAGACTCTCAAACGCTCTTACGTCTCTAGGAAGTCTCCGCATTGGTAAATCATGTTTGGTAACCATTGGTAATTCGAGCCAAATCCAACATATATTACTGTAATTTCCTAATAGTACTTACTAGTAAACACGCCAAAAAAAATTTTGAGTAATAAAAAATTTATAAATAAGTAAGACAAGTTATATTATTTCAAAAAAGGGAAAAAGAAAAGTAAGACAATTTATATCACGTTACTCAAATTATATATGTCTTATAAATTAAATAAGTCTTGTAAAATTAAATTAACATGTTAGGTTTCAACCACCGCCCAATGCTGTATTAAAAAAAATAAAAAATAAAAAATAAAAAAAAAATAAAAATAAAAAAACATGTAGGTTTGAATTTATCCAAAATTAAATAGGTCATACTCGAATTGGCCCAAACATCGTAGGATTCCCTAGAAAGGGTTAATTGCATAAACATACCCTCTATTTATCTAATAAAGTAAATTTTCAAACAAATTCCCTATTCAAGCACAAACATCCCAATTGAAATGTGCTTGGGGTATAGAAAGTCAATAGTGCCCTTAGGTAAAAGGAAGAGGTTATTTTGGTAGGTAAATTTCACAAACAACCCTGAATTTAGGTGTAATTGTATAAATATTCATTTTTTTTCTAATAATTACATAAATATATCCTACCATCATTTGAATTTTGTTAACTTTAACCTTTAGCCACATTTGTATCCTGAAATGACTAAATTACCCTTGAAAACTTATTTATCTTTTATTTTATTATTAAAAAATATTTACTTAAAAAATTGAAAAAATTAGTACAATTTTTGTTTTTTTTTTTTTTTGCTTTTATTTTCTTTTTCTATCTATCATTTTTTTTTTTTTTTACATTTTCCATATCCCTAAACACTAAATTTTCAGATTTCAAAAACCAACTTTATCACCAAAATATTCAATTTCATACTCATCAACCCACAAAAAATTTTATTTCATCAACACAATCAAAACCCGCCAACAATTACATTTAATCAACAAAATCAAAACCCACAAAACTTACTAAATACAATCAAAACCCACTAAACACAGCCATTTTTCCAATTTTGTGGGTCTGATTGTGTTAAAAAAAATGATAGAAAGAAAGCAACAAAAAATTTGTACTGACTTTTTAATTTTTTAAGTAATTTTTTTTAATATATTTAAATAATAAAAGAAAAGATAAATATGTTTTTAAGGGTAGTTTAGTCATTTCGGGATACAAATGTGGTTAAAGGTTTAGTTAACAAAAGTCAACTGATGATAGAATATATTTATGTAATTATTAGAAAAATATGAATATTTATACAATTACACCTAAATTCAGGGTTGTTTGTGAAATTTACCCACCAAAATAACCTCTCCCTTTTACCCTAGGACACTATTGACTTTTCATACCTCAAAAACATTCCAATTGGGATGTTTTTGTTTGAAGGGCATTTGTTTGAAAATTTACTTTATTAGATAAATAGAGTGTATGTTTATGCAATTAACCCTATTAGAAATAAACATGACAAAAGGAAATTTATTATTTCATAGCTTTGGATCCACTATGACTATCCCAATGATTTGTTCGATACCTATTATACAGGGCATGATCTTCTCCTTTTAGGCAACTGTAGGGAAGGACCGAAGGAGGGATCCAACAATCTGAATTCAAGTACAAAACACACATAAAACACATTAGAATCACTTTTCAAAGGAAAAAAAAAAAAAAAAAAAAAAACACACTACAAGTCTACAATCACCAATTAATAAAGCAGTTTTTCTCTTGACTGTTGTGGGATCAGATGCTGCAACATTAATGGTATTGGTGGATACAATCCTCTTTTAGGGTACTGTCTGAGGTTGGGCTAGTTTTGAAGGATATTGTTGATGAGCTCAATTATGTTATTTTCAAAGAAATTATCTGTAATTGTCCTAATTTAGCCAACGAAGTAACCAATGCATTGGTCAAATAATTTACGCTTTCTATTGAGAATGAGATAATATGGTTCAAAGATGTCCCGTCTTGTTCGAAATTCGAATATGTTTGTATAAGAAGCAAAGGTGAAGCTAGCTCTAGGAATCTTAGGGAACAATTTGAAAAACTATTAAAATTTTATTAGAAATATGTAAATAACCAAAAAAAAAAAAACGTGGGACAGGGTCAATGGCCCTCTCAAGCCATAACATGCCTTCGCCACTACTTAGACGTATCAAATATCTTGTACCTTAATTTTTTTTTATTTTTTTTTATTTTTTTGATGGAAATAGCACCTGAAAATTTGGAAAACCAGATCCAGGGCAAAGTTACAACCAAACTGGGACTCCACAAATAAAACTAATTGAGCACAAGCCCAGATCAGAGTCCCACAACGGGAGAAAAACGCCCACACAAGAGTGGGATTACAACCAAAACAAAACTAAACACAAATAAACACACAAGCTGAAACTGATCCGGAGGAGAGACCCAAGCCGCCGGAGAAGATCCACCCAAGATGTCGCCGTCGGAGATGCCGATCAAAACCTCCAAACCACCATGCCAATCAAACCTCCATCAGTAACAAAACCTGACTCCGCAAAGCAAAAACTGACCAAGCCAAAACCAAGATCAGTGATAGGAAGACATCGAAGCTGCCGGCGGTGTCCCGGCGGAGAGGATGGGGTCGGACGGACTCCTAAACCACCGATCAAGACAACTCACACCGAACCACACCAGATCTGGCCGGAATCCATAGGATCGGCCGATCTAACGGCTGCCGTCGTCGCTTGGAAAAAACATCCCTCCCTGTGACGCAAGAAAGATTTCCAGGCAACGGACAGGGCCATCATAGCAGCGCCGGCGTCCCCCATCTGACCGGAAAGGCCAAGCATGGGAAAGGAGAAGAAGATTGCCGCCGGCTCTCCCTGCCACAGCGAGAAGCCGGGGACGAAAAGAGAGAAACACGCTGGAGAAAGAGAAGAAGAAACAAAGAGAAACTTGCTGGAGAAATGGAGAAGAAGAACAGTACCAGAGAAAGAGAAAAATATCTCACCGACTCTCCTCCTTATTATGACATCTGGTTCGTTTGTTTGTACCTTAATTTTAAATGAAAGGAAACTTTACTTTAAAATTAAATCAATAAATAAATGAAAAAAAAAAAACACTTCTTCGATTCACCATCAACAATGAGATGAAAATAAGGGTGGGACTTGGGAGCCTGGGAGGGGTAGTAGATACCCTGGTTGTTCTAGACGCAAACACTGGATATATTATACACTACACGCATTAGCATTACTTTTTTTTTTTTTTTGGATCGTATCTATCTATCCATCTACCTAAACCAATTATTTTTTTAAAAGTTTTTTGCCATTAGTAGGATTTGAGCCTCTGATTTGTGAGTCATTTGCCCAAACCCCAAGCTAGTCCATCTATAATTATTATTATTATTATTATTATTTTGATATACCACATGTAGTTCAAAGACTCAAATTTGAAATATTACTAAGTTGAATGAGCACAATTTACCACCAAACATCCTTTTCCACCAAGCCTTCGTTACATCAGGATAATAATATGAAGTAATTACTAAGAAACTACCTGAGGTTTGGTAATTGACACTCAAAGACAACTTTATCAACAATTGACACTCACCTCCCCTACCATTAGTGTTGACCGTTATATTTAACAGTTGACTTTTTTAAAAAATCAAAAATTACGAAACTACCCTTGACACCTATAATTAAAAAAAAAAAACTAATTTAAGGAAAATAAAAAAAAAATCTTAATTATTTTGTAAAGAATGATGAAATCTGGAAACAAATTCAGAGATCTAGAAAGAAAAAAGATATGGAAAAATTTTCCCACGATTAACTTCAATTCATCTTTATCCAACTTCTCACATAAGTCCGATCGAAAATTTTAATTCACAAAATCTAACAATCAACTCTATCTAGATCTTCATCTCCATCCAACTTCTCATTCAACAAATTACATCGACCAAATCACAGTTATCAAACATCTTAACCACATCAATTAATGATTATCTGATCAGGGAACAAACTCGATAATCCAAGTTTTTATCAGATCCACCAAACACAAACCCTCCCCATCAGTTTCTAGGCTTTTCAAATTAGCTATTTTCCTTATACTTTAATAATATAGAATGTAAATTGAAGTAAACCCAGAAACCACAATTCTCAGTTTTTCATTGTTGTGATCAAGTAAGAAAATTGTTAAAAGATGGAGTCTCATACAAGACCAAACCAATTGAAGATCTATTTCAAAACCACTCACCAAAACCACTTTCAACAAGAAGTCTATTTTTCAACAAAATAGAAATCCACATCTCCATCTGGATCAAACAAAATTTCAACAAAGGAAAATACAAATTCATCAATCAGACACAAGCACACAACCCAACCAACAACAAAAACCACCACTCAACACCACCACACCCATCGTCGTTGCGCTCATCAAACGACACACAACCCATTATAATCCATGGCTACACCACTTCCGCCAAGGCTCATCAAACCGGACACACCCCAGCAAAATCTACGGCTCCACCATTGTCGTGGCTACCAATACCGCATCAGAAAAGATCTGTTCGCTCTCTATAGAGATAAGATCGTATCATATCTTTAACCACCCAAATCAAACTGAACCCATGCCCACCCAAAGAAAATCGAATTAATTTGAGAGGATGAGTTCTAAGGCAATGTGGCAGTGGCAATGGAGGTGGAAAGGAAGAAAAGAGCGAATGGGTGAGAACAATCCTAGATCTCATGGAGATCCAAATCGCCACCCAACTCAATTTTTTATTTTTATTTTTTCAGATTTTGTTTGTTTTTGCTTTTAATTTCTTTTGATCTTCCTCGTGAGATCCTCTTTTTTTTTTAATTGATTTCGTTTTTTATTTTTTTTATAAGGTTTAAAGACGAAAATACCCATTGATGTCTCAAAGTTAACAGTCAAATTTGGTCAAACTTTAATGATATGGGAGGTGAGTGTCAATTGTTGATAAAGTTGTTTTTGAGTGTCAATTAGCAAACCTTAGGTAGGTTCCTAGTAATTACTTCTAATAATATTTTTATGTAAAATAATTGTCCTCTGGAGTCTAGAGAGATAGAGTTAGACTATATTGATTCAACATGGCGGTGGCAGGGAGCCTTGACACTGTAAACATGTGTTCTAAGCTTTTCCCCAAAGGCGCCTATCCATCAGCTAAACAGGGTACTTCACAGAGCAACACCATGAAAACAGGCAACGACCTTAAGCCAAGAGAACCAAAATCCTTTTCTGATATGCAAGATCCATAACTAAAGGCAAGCACAGAGCATACTGGGATTATTACAGACTATAGATCATCTCGAGAAACCTTTAGAAAAGAAAAAGAGATTTAGAGAGCCATAGAATTACAGAAAACACTCTGAGAGTTGTTATTCAAATTGCTTCCTGCTTAAACATTAGGGATGAGTCTCTTTTATAGGAGGAAGAGACTGGAACCAAACAAAAGATAAATAGTGTCTTGCCTAACAGGTGGCAGACAACATAATTACAACACTCGATTCTGCAGATAATCTTATCTGAAAGTAGTGCTGAACACTTTTACAATACCGTAAGTGAAAGCAAACACACTTGATATTTTACAGGGTAAAAGTAAAGTAAAAGGGAAGCACTCAACACGGGTAGCGTAAATCACGGACGTGTGTTGGTCACGGGTCACGGACTATTCAAATTACATGCGCGATGATGTTCATCATCAGAGTCTTCGGCTCCACAGATCAGGTAGGGCCATGTGCTGAAGACGAAAGGGTCTTGGGAGTCAATCATCATGTGACTTTGAGCTGAGTATGGATCTTCAGGGTCACCACGATGACGAGGGACATCAAGAATGATGTAATATTCATCAGTGAAGTCATTATTGACATTGCAAAGGAAATTGAGAAGAGGTTTCTGGATGGTCTTTGGATACCATTCTGGATAATTATAAGTGGTGTGCCACTCATAACTGACATTCGTGGTCCATAACAGCTTTTTGTAAAGGTTGTATCTGTATGGTCGATGCAATATCCAGATGCATTGAACGGCTTCTACTTCATGTTTGTTAAGTTTCCATAAGTTGTAGTTTCCCATGAGTTTGAGGAGGTCTCGTTTCCAAATGTCAAAAGAGTTGAACCATTGAAGGAATGTCCATAGCAGGGAATGGCTCAAAGTAGTGTCATGGAGATATCCTGACATAGCCTGTAAAGGGAAAACAAAAGCATAATGATGTAAAATAGATAAGCACCATAGATACCATAGAAGATCTGGTGAGAAATAGTAGAACGGAGGCATGATGAATGGATCAAGGAATGGTCTGTTTGGGTTGGAAACATCATGGTGAACACCCTGTGCCTTGATTCTTGCAAGATAGATTGGAAGGTAGGTTTTGGCGAAACTTGTGATCTGGTCTAGGGAAGGTGTGAGATCATGAGGGAGAGAGGCCTATAGTTCTGGTGGAAAGTCTCCTACTAGAGATTGATGGAGATGGTGATGTAGAGGATGAGGCTGAAGTAGCCATGAAGATAAGAGGTATTTTCTTTGTAGGGGAGAGCAAATGGATAGTGGATGGGCGAGAAAGCATGTCTACTATTATATTATGCTGGCCTTTCACATGCTTAACAGTAAAATCATAGCGGGCAAACCAATCCTTTAGTCTGAAAAGCTGAGGATTGGATGGAATCTTGTTGTGAAATTCAAGAACTTTAGGAAAAGAGGAGTTATCCATTTCAACGATAAAGTTCTTTGATCTTAAGTGGAAATCAAATTTTTGAATTCCATATTTGACAGCAAAGATTTCTTTGTAGACTGTGTGGTAGTGTGTCTGAGATTCTTTGAACTGTCCACTAGCATGTCCGCAATAAGACCTTTTGCCTTGCTTTTCTTCAAGTAGGATAGCCCCCCAGAGGAAATCACTGGCATCTGTTTGAAGAATAAGTTGTCCATCAGAGGGAATATTGAGGGTTGGAGGTGACTGAGATATTTTCTTTAACTCAGCAACTGCATGAGTGTGAGACTGGGTCCAGGGTGGAGGAACCTTTTTTAACATTTGAGAAAGAATGGATGTATACTGGCTGACCCGGGGGATGAAGTCTCTGATAAAATTGACGATGCCTAAGAACTGTTGGACTTGTTTAAGGGTTAAGTCCGAGTCAGGGAACTTAAGTAGTTGTGTGGCAATATAGGAACCAGGGTTGTACTTTCCTTGTGAGATGTGCATGCCAAGGAACTCAATTTGGGATTGGCCAAGTGAACTCTTATTGTCAGATAACATGATGCCATGCTGATCGACTAGAGAAAGGTACCGAGTAAGGAGATGTGAATGAGAGGATTCATTAGAGGAAAAAAGGAGGATATCATCAATGTATATGAGGGCAAAGTGAAGGATGGGATGGAAGATCCTGGTAACTGCTTTTTGGAAAAGGGACGGGGCTGTTTTGAGACCAAAAGGTAGAACTTTCCATTGGTATTAGGCATTGGGAATACAGAAGGCTATTTTGTATCTATCATCAGGGTGGATACCAATTTGCTAGAAAGCACCTTTGAGATCAAATTTGGAGAAGATGGTTGCTTTTGAAAGTTGGGCAAATAATGTATTGGTCTTTGGAACAGAGAATTTGTCGTCACGTAGGAAGAGGTTAAGAGGTTTGTAGTCAATGACTAGTTTCTTCTTTCCTCTACGTTGTTCAAACCTTTTTTCAACATAGAATGCTTGGCAAGCCTATGGGGAGGAAGTCGGCTCAATAAGACCTTGGTTCAGTAGATCAGCACATTCAGCTTATGCTAAGCTGAGGTCAGAAGGGGACATACCGGAATGGGTGGCTTTAGTGGGGTTGACATCTTCGTTAAGCTTGAAAGGTAGCCGTATGAAGAAATTAGGGTTCTTCCATAAGGGAAAAGGGTGGTTGAAGGTAGAATGGTTGTCAACACAGAAGTGTAACAGTTTCTTTTGGATATTCTGGAAAGTTGGATGAATTTCAGATAAAGGGAAGATCTTTGGAATGAGTATGAAAGGTTTAAAATCTCTCTTGTATTTGATTCCTGTAGGAAGAATTCTGAGGGCGTCACACTTGCTATAGACATCCCAATCAATTAGGATATCTTTGTCTGGTAGTGGAGTACCAATGACACGAACCCAATAGGTGAAAGATGGGAATAACTTAATACCAATTTTGAATTTTGATATCAAATTAGTGGCAAAAATATGGCCGTCTGCAGCTCTGAAATGTCTAACATAAGGGGTCCATGCATGAGCTGGAAGAACTTTGGGGTTCATCATAGTATTGTGAGCACCAGTATCAAAATAAGCAATGACATTGATGGGCCTGGAAAATTTAGTTTCAAGAATTTGGATGGTAGCTTGTGGTCCAGTAGGCCCAATAGGAGAGTGTGGGTTTGAGGCTTGTGCCTGAAAGACATCTAGGGTATCTTCAGTATCTGAAGAGTAGTAATGATCAGTGTCGGGGTCTGTATCTGGTGCATCAGTGTCTTGGATGACAAAAACTGTATCTTCTGTAACCTCATCTTGTTCTGAGAAGATAGATTCAACATCAGCATCAGAAGGAATGGAATCTACAAGTTGGCCAATTTGTTGGACAAGTTTGGCAGATTTGATTTTCTTGTTTGGACACTGTTTTGCATAATGTCCAAGTTGTCCACAAATGAAACATTTAGTGGATTTGTTTCTTCCTCTTCTGGCTTTTCTTCTAAAGGATTTGAACCTATTGAAGTTCTTGTTTTTGAATCTTCGGTTGGAAGATTTGAAATGGTGTTTCTTTTTTGTCTTGAAGGTGCACTGGTCAGTAGATTTGCATTTGATCTGGAAGGATGGTTGCTTGCATTGGGATTCATACTTCTTTCCTTCTCTGATCATCTTAGAAAAGACTTTTGGGGTTGCACAAAGTTTTTCCAGAGAGCTAAGAGTGAACATGTGGATTTCACCAAGAGTAATGTTTGGTATTGCTCTACCAGAAGACTCTATATTTCTATGAAGTTCATCTTGAAGCTCTGATGGAAGAGAGTTGATATACACATGCTTAAGACTGGGGTCATGAATACCGCCAAGTACATGGTATCTTCCCGACATTCGAGAGTAGTGGAATTGGATGTCCTTCTTCTTTAAGGAACAGCATTTCATTTCGAAGAATTCTTGCTTTGTCTGTGTATAGAAATGAGTGGGGTCACCAAGAAATTCTCTGAATATGTGTCCCATGGCATGGGATGTTGATTCAGCACGAACAAATTGAAGTTGTCTATATTCGCCAAGGGCCTGGTACCAGTCCCTTAAGGAACTAGTAAACCGAGACACAAACTCACGAAGAGCTGTTTCGAGATCATATTCTGGTTTGGATAACTGAAAATCAAGCCAAGCGCTCATCTCTGAGATCTTCTTTCTCCAAGTATTTGAAGAAGTATCATCAAGGGTAAACCAGGGACCATTGATGGGTCTGGCTTGTGGAGGTTGTCCTAGAGGAGGGGTATCAGTGGGTTCTTCAACATATGGAACATTCGAAGATTCATCAAGAGACTCATATGTGTGAGTGGATGGTTGAGGGTCAGTTCTGGATGCCATGAGGGTTTGTTTGAAATCATCTGTAGGATCAAGAGGGGTGTCTGTGTCATCAGAAAATTGTGTAGATTGAAGAGAATGAACATCAGAGTCTTCATCTGAATAGAATTGTCGATGTATGGAAGTAAAGAGGATAGGATCATATGGGTCAGATAAAGGTTGTTTGTCTTTTCTGGAAGACGATTGTTTAGGCTCCTGTTTGGATTGAGTTGGATGTGAAACCAATGGTGGATATTTTCTGAACAACTCTCCAGTGGAGGAGGAGGAGAGTAAGGTAGTGATGTGGAAAAGAGGGATCGTGTGTATGGTTTGTGGAAGGAGGAGATCGAAGTGGAATGTAATTTGTCTCTATTCATCTGGTCAAGCTGCTGTTTTAGTTGTCTGATCTCTCTCTTTTTTCGGTTGAATTCTGGGCCGTTATAACCTTGATTGATATACCTATGTAGGTCAGAATCGAGTTTGGCAATGCGTGTTTGAAGATCAGTGTACATGTCTCTAAAGACTTTATCCATATATTGGAGACGATGATCTTGTGTTTTGACACGGTGGTTTACTTTATCAATTTTTTAGTCAATGGAGAAGAGAACTTTGTTCTGGGCTTCTGCATTCTGTGTGTGCTAGTTGAGGACTTGTTTGGCTTGGGATGGTTTTTTCATTGTTCCATCTAATTGGACTTCAGAAGTCTGGATATATGGTTTGGAGAAGAGATTCTGGTCCTGGATAGATCTGGGTTCTAAAGGTGGAAAATCTTTGTTGTTCAGGATTGGGTAAAAGACCTTCAGATCGTAGAATCTGCAGTGCACGATCATATATGGGTAAGGGTTTATTTTTTATAGGGTGGAGGCCTATCCAAGGTCTGGATGATCTGTCTGGTTTGTGTGGCTTGATGGCAGGCTTGTAAGGGATGGAGAAAGTCCGAAGACATTCTCTGCAATCACAGTCAGGATCACACATATTAGGATCAACGTCCCAAATGAAGTGTCCGTTGACTTTGTCTGTGAAGATAGGAGTTCCATCAGCTTCAAAGCTATGTATGGGTATGTAATCTTCAGTGGTAACTGGTCTGATCATGAGGGCTTGAAAGATGGGAGGAACTGTTGGGGAGGTGCTAGTAGAAGTATCTGTGACAGGTGTAAAGGTTGTTAGGATGGAGCCATCTGGTTGTCTTTTATGGGATGACTCAGATGCTATGACTGGAGTGGTATTTTGAAAGGCTTTTTCATAGTTGGATATCCATTCCAGAGGCATGATTTCAAGGAGTTTCTCTTTTGGGAGTTGTTTTGGAATTTGGATAATTGTAGGAATGTCATTCTCTCTTTCTGCTTTGATGAAAAGAGTGTCACCGGTATGGCCAGGGATGGGGAGATCAAGTGCATGATCTTGGAGGCGGTAGGAGATCTGATGGTGAAGTGTGGCCATGTAGGAGTCTGGTTGCATATCAGTACCAGTGATCTGAATCTGGACTTTTAGACAAGTATGGAAATTCGGATCCCGAAGAGGGATGTTGAAATTTGGGTAGTATGTAAGGGAAATACTACCAGCATGGAGAGTAGATAAGTAAGTGCCAATGACAGCATGCTCATAGTTCTTGTAGATGGTGTTGAGCAAAGCCACTTTTGCAGTTACTGGAATGCCTTTTCTGCCATGCAGAGTGAGAATGAGGCGGATTGCACCGATGTGATGGTGAGAGTAACCTTCATCGATCCATTGATTAATCATGGGTTGACCAATCTCAAGATCAACATATTATTCTGCTGGTGAAGATGGAATCAGACAGTTTTCAAGACCTGTGGATTGAACGTATTCTTGTATGGGAAGAGGTCTGTGTGAAACAAGACGGGTAATGCGAGAGACCATGGACTTATTTCTCTTGAATATATTGTAGGGATTATGCAGAGGAATGGAGGTTGCATTGATCTGGGCATTTTGAGGAATGTGGGAGTATTCTACCATGTTTTCTATTCTTGAGGAATAAGTTCATCTAATAGAAGGAGAGGGAGTGATAGATAGAGAAGAAGACAGTCTAGAAGGAGTGAAACTAGTATTGTTGGCCATTGATTTGGGGGATTCTTTTCTAAAAGCTCTTTTGAATCAATATAGTCTAACTCTATCTCTCTGGACTCCAGAGGACTGAGGCTCTGATACCATGGCGGTGGCATAATAACCAGTTAAAGTGTTGCTATAATATATTATATATTTTTATTAGATACCTTTCTAGAAAGAGACACTTTTTAAATTAATTTTCTAATATTTACTCTTAAGATTTAAAATGGTTCAAATTCGGACAAAAACAAACTGCACACACTCATGTACGTCTTGATGAAAAACGTTGTGTTTTTATTTGTATATCTAAACGGTTGAAGTCAATAGGGCAACTGTTGAAGTCAACAGGGGGGCGTAGCTCAGCCGGTAGATAAACGAGCTTGGGGTTTAGGCAAATGACTCACAGGTCAACGGCTCCAATCCTACCAATGACTAAAGTTTTCAAAAAAATACATAATCTCGGATTAATAGATATTATCAAATATATATATATATATATCTAAAACGTTCAAAATCTTAATTAACTTGTCTCCAAACTATTACAAATTTGAGAGTTCAAGGAGTTATGAATCGAATTGCAAACAAAATTTTGAAAGGAGAAATTAATTATTTGATAAAAATAAATATAAATAAATAAATAAAGTTTTTTTTAGGGTTAATTGCACAAACATACCCTCTATTTATCTAATAAAGCAAATTTTCAAACAAATGCCCTATTCAAACACAAACATCTCAATTGAAATGTGCTTGAGGTATGGAAAGTCAATAGTGTCCTTGGGTAAAAGGGAGAGGTTAATTTGGTGGGTAAATTTCACGAACAACCCTGAATCTAGGTTTAATCATATAAATATTCATTTTTTTCTAATAATTACATAAATATACCCTACCATCATTTGACTTTTGTTAACTTTAACCTTTAACCATATTTGTATCCCGAAATGGCTAAACTACCCTTGAAAATTTATTTATATTTTCTCTTATTATTTAAAAATATTAAAAAATATTTACTTAAAAAATTGAAAAAATCAGTACAATTATTTTCATTTTTTTTTTTTTGCTTTTATTTTCTTTTTCTTTCTATCATTTTTTTTTTAACATTTTCCATGTCCCCAAACACCAAATTTTTAGATTTCAAAAACCAACTTTATCACCAAAACATTCATTTTCATACTCATCAACCCACAAATAATTTCATTTCATCAACTCAATCAAAACCCACCAACAATTACATTTAATCAACAGAATCAAAACCCACAAAACTCACTAAACACAATCAAAACCCACTAAACACAGCCATTTTTCTAGTTTTGTTGGTTCTGGTTGTGTTAAAAAAAATGATAGGAAAAAAGCAACAAAAAAATTGTACCGATTTTTTTAATTTTTTAAGTAAATATTTTTTTTAATATATTTAAATAATAAAAGAAAAGATAAATAAGTTTCAAAGGTAGTTTAGTCATTTCAGGATACAAATGTAGTTAAAGGTTAAAGTTAACAAAAGTCAACTGACGATAGGGTACATTTATGTAATTATTAGAAAAAAATATATTTATACAATTACACCTAAATTCAGGGTTGTTTGTGAAATTTACCCACCAAAATAACCTCTCACTTTTACCGAAGGGCACTATTGACTTTTCATACCTCAAGCACATTCCAATTAGGATGTTTGTGTTTGAATAGGGCATTTGTTTGAAAATCTACTTTATTAGATAAATAGAGAGTATATTTACGCAATTAACCATTTTTATTTTTTTTTATGTGATGGGACCATATAAAGAAAAATATCAGTGATAGTTACAAAATTACATGTCAATATATAATTATATATATAGTACTGGGACCATTTGTGTGAAGAGAAAGTGCAACGAAGTTTCTCAAATTTTCAAATTTTCTTGTGTCCACATCTCTCACGTGAAATTATAATGTATTTGTACAATATTTCACAACAATAAACTTGTATGTTAACACGTAAAGCAGTTAACATAGGTGTAGTTCATCTGGTAGATGGACGAGCTCTACTAATGACGAAAGTTCTTTCAAAAAAATACATGATCCCGGATTAATAGATATTATAAAAAATAAATAAATAAATAAATAAACAAACATAAAGCCAAAAATGAAATAAATGGACCGTATTTTGAACTTGCCATATATAAGCATATAACTAGTCATTTTCTCACTCTTTCTTTTTGTGTGGCTTAGGGGTGAAATTCATTTTCGTCCCTCTAGTTTAACCTAATAGCTAAACTGGTTCCTAGATTTTTAGAATTGTCTCGTTTAGTTCTTCTATTACGATTTCCGTTGAAAAAGTGAAATCTGACAGGGACAAAGGGTCAAATGACCTTGTTGCCGCTTAAAGTAGGTCATATTGCTTAAAGGACATTTTTACCCTCCATCTCTCTTTTTTAATTAAAAAAAAAACAAAAAATTGTTAAGACAAAAAAAAAACAAATAATTAAATAATTAATATTAAAATAAATAAAAAAGGAATATTAAAAATAAAAAATAAATAAATAAAAAATTCAAACCCTAATCTCTTCTCTTCTCTCTCCCTGAATCTCTTCTTCTTAACCCCAAACCCCTACACAATCAAACACCAACCCAGAAATCAATCTCAATACATCATCTTCTTCAAACATCAAAACCTAGCCATCAAACATCATCTATCTCTCGGTCTCTCTCACTCATTCAAACCTCTTACCACCGAATCTCAACCTCATCTCTTTCTAACGAACATAAATCTTTCCACTTTGTTTATCATTCATTTGTAGATATCATTCTATTCACTTAAATCCATATGGGTACCATTCAAAATCTCAACTCTAAAAATACCGAGAAGTAGAATTTCTTTAAAAACCTCTTGATGGCGATTTCGGTTTGAATTTTGGGCATTTGTAGTTGATAAATCGATCTAGGTCCTCTTTGAACAATGGCCTCTTTATCTTAATCGATTTCGCGACGGCTAGGGTTCCTAGGTTTCGGGCGGCCAGCAGGAGATCAAGAAAGGAGAGAGAGAGAGAGAGAGAGAGAGAGAGAGAATGAAGATAGAGAGAGATGGTGGTGAGGTGAGGTGGTGGCGTGTTAGAGCAACGATCGGCGCTGGTTGTGATCAGGTGGTGTTGGTTGGATTTGAGGGTTAAGTTTCAGGTTTGATTTAGGGGTGTTCTGGGTTCAGTTGGTTCGATTTAGTGGTAGTGATGTTGGTTAGAATCTAGGTTTGGTTGAGATGGTGATTGGGGTTGTTTGGTGGTTCTTGATTCGATTAGGGTTTTTTGGGATTTGGTGGAGATCCCTTTTTTTTTTTTTTTTGGTACTTTAGATTGGTGGAGATCTAAGATCTCCACCCGATCCTCTTGATTGGATCCACTTGTAGTACACACACACACACACACACACACACACACACACACACATATACAGATTTTCTATTATCAGTTCGTCCTGACAATAAATATATCAGGACGAAAAATGTGGACTACTATATTTATATATTTTGATTCAAAGTGTATACACTTGTCAAAAACTTTTTCATAATCTATGGTCCACATTCTTCATCCTGATATATTTATTGTCAGGACGAACTGACAATAGAAAGACTATATATATACAGTTATGGATGTAGTGGCTTCCACAATCCAATTGAAGGATCCACTTGTAGTACACATCACTAATGTGTGGGATAGTGGCAATTTGTAAGTGAGGCGGCAATGTTATGTGGGAAAGCTTGAGACAGCGATGCATATATGAGAAAATTACAATAAAGACTCCTATGTTTACTTACCTATAAATAAGCCATTTCTATTGTATTTGTTGGTTACTCTTGAAATCAATACATATGCAAATATTCTCTCGTCTCTCTCTCACTAACTTTATTCATTTATTATTTATTTATTTACAACACATTATCAACATGATTGTATGTAAGTAAAAAGATCCCCTGGTGGGTGATTTACTTACATCTCAATATTCTAAATCTATTTATTTATGCTCTTTAAACATCCACATTTATTTATATGCAATATATAAGGTTGGCTTTGGCCCTTGACAGAATCTATATATAGTTCCGTATACATAGTGCCGGCTGGAGGCCTAGGCAAATGAGGCAACCGAGGTGGTTGCCTAAGGCCCCACCTAAAAATTCCACAGATTTAGGCCCCAATTTTTCATTTTTAAATTATCCAATTAGATAGTTTCTTAACTTCCAAACACTTTTATTTATTTTTCTATTGAATAACTTTTCTGATTATCACACATTTTCATTAATTTCCCAATTGATTTTTTAATTCTCATTAGACTATAATCCAACATTAACTAAATTAAAAGATTTATAATTCCAAAAATAGTGTGTATATAATATATATACACCACCAATGGATGTTGCAACTCTAATCTGAGACATACAGAATTGGTGTTCTTTACCATCAATCCATATAAGGAAGTGACTGTTCTTTTTAATTCTTATCAAACTCTCCCAACAAGTTTTATTTATTTTTCATCAAATATCATCGAATAAGAGTGATTATACTAAGTCAATATAGTGTAAATACAATAAAAAAAAAAAAGTATATCAATATTAAAAGTAAATATTGAATAAACCTTTTTAGGAAAAATAGAATACAAAATTTGAATATTTTTTTACTACGGAAATTAAAATAAATTTTATTTAAGAAAAAATTCAATATCAATTACAAAAAGGCCTAATTTTAGTTTTTTCGTCTAAGGCCTCAAATACCCTTGAGCCGGCCCTGCGTATACAAGATGGCTTATGCTGTCAACGGAACCTATATATAATTATGGATTTATTCATTAAGCTTTTTCAATATTCACATTTCATTATTCGCAATATATAAGACTGGCTACGACTGTATCGACAGAACGGTTGTGTCAACAGAACCTATTATAGTTCTGGATTTATTTATTATGCTTTTTAAATATTTGTATTTAATTATACCCAATATATAAGACTGGTTGTGGCTGTGTCGATAGAGACTAGCTACGGCTGTGTTGACAGAACCTATTATAGTTCTGGATTTAATTATTATGCTCTTTAAATATACGTATTTATTTATATGCAATATATAAGACTAGCTACGGGCTGTGTCGACAGAGACTGGCTACGGCCGTGTTAACAGAACCTATATATAGTTCTGAATTTATTTATTATACTCTTTAAATATTTGTATTTATTTATACGCAATATATAAGACTAGTTACGGGCTGTGTCGACAGAGACTGGCTATGGCCGTGTTAACAGAACCTATATATAGTTCTAGATTTATTTATTATACTCTTTAAATATTCGTATTTATTTGTACGCAATACATAAGACTGGCTACGGTAGTGTCGACAAAGACTAGCTACGGCCGTGTCAACAAAACCTATATATAGTTCTGGATTTATTTATTATGCTCTTTAAATACTCGTATTGATTTATTTGTATGTAATATAGATCGACTAGACCAACTAATCAGAACTTGGAGAAAAAATGCCAAGAATTTTTGGAGAAAAGAATATATAAATTAAATAAAAATAACAATGGCAGAGAACATCTGTCTAAGAAGACCCAAAAATGAAATCAAAAAAATAAAAAATAAAAACAAAAGTACTTCAACAAAAATAAAAATAAATAATAAAAGATTCATAAATGAAGCAAACCCAAAAACAACATCCAAAGAAGTCACACAACAAATCCCATCTATAAACTACTCCATTATCTCCAAATCCACCGTCGCCTCTCTCTTCAACCCTCCACCACCACCGTTACTCTATATTTGGTAGGTGGGAGAAAGAGTAAGAGGGGTGGATGAATTAAGAGGGAGACAGAGTAGGTGAGATTGAGAGGATAACATATGTCCTTCATGTTGTTTGGTATTGAAAAAAAAAAGTTGAATGGATTGATTGGTATATAATTTATAAATTTACTATATTACCCTTTTATAAATTGGAGGGTAATAAAAATTTGAAGGGTAGTATTGTCATTTCCCTCCCATTATACCCTTCCTTTCTCATCTGCCCAATGATGGGAGAATTTCTTTTGGTGGGCCTAGATGGAGGAGAGATCCCTCCTATTCTCCTCTCCTATCTCTTGTCTCTCCAACCAAACATGGGATTGGAGCTCTCCTCCCATCCCTCTCCCTCCGACCCTCTCCCTCCCTCAATTTCTCCCTCTTACCAAACAAAGCTTTAAGAATTCACAACAACTTCACCCAGAAAACCAATTAGGGATACTGTTCACAAATGATTTAAGTTTTTTATTAATTATTTTATTTTAATTTTGTTTATACGAGTTAAAAATACTAATATACCCATTCACTGTTAGATTTAACTAACAGAAGGGTAATTGAAGGAAGAATTTGGTATAATTTAAAAAGTTAGGGACTAATTTGGTCACTTTTGTTAAAGTCACAAACAACTTTGAATTTTTTTTATTTTTATTTTTAAAAAAGTCAATTTGTTTAAAACTCTACTTTATTTTTATTTATTTATTATTTTATTTTTTAAAATAAGGTTGTTGGGGATCGAAATCAACCCCACCCCAACATTTTATTAAAGAAAAAAGAGAGAGAACAATAGAGAAAAGAAAACAAAAGAAGAAAACAGATCAACAGGACCTAAAATAAGGTCTGCTACAAAAATCATTGAATATAAAGGAATTGCAAAAATTTAGAGCTGTCCACCACCATGTAGGAGATACGATACTGGGGATCTTGGATGTTAAACTATCTGCAACTTGGTTACCTTCCCGATAAATATGAGTGACAACAAAGTCAATTTGAGAGATTAAGCTCAAACCCTATCCTAAGCGAGGTGCCAACGCCAAGGAACCTTACGAGACCTAGAACTAAGGATATCCACTATAAAAGTCGAATCGCTCTCCAACCATAACCAACGCCAGCCAAAAGTCCAAGCATAATCAGTAGCATGGACGGCAGCGGCCAGATCAGCCTCAAAAGCAAAGCAGACACCAAGAGGAATAGCAAAGCAACCTTTAATGAAACCCTTGCATGTGCAAAAAACCCCTGCACAACCAACAAGACCAAAACTACCCAAAGCAACCCCGTCCGTGTTAACCTTAAGACAGCCCGGCGAAGGAGGGCACCAATTAACCTCTAAAATATAAGGAGCCTTGGAAGGACGACCAGAGACATGAAGCCGTTGAAGAGTCTAAAGTTCATCCACTAAATTCTTCTTAATGCCAGACTGAAGGGAGTCTGCCTCGTGAACAGAATGCCAAATCAAGGAAAGAGAATCGGTAAACACAGGCTTGCCACCCTCAAAGGTAGCTTGATTCCAGAGGAACCACACCACCCAGAAAACCGTGATGATAGAAGCCCGCCATAGAGCTTTCAATTGAGTGCTAAAGACAACCCTCATCGCCTCTTGCCAAAAGTCCAAACAAGTACCATCCAACTTAAGCTTATGATCAAATGTAGAGGAAACAGCATCCCACAACCCACGAACAAAAGGACAGTCTAGAAACATATGTCTTAAGTCTTCCTCTACAGCACAACAAAACCGACAACGAGATGGAGAAATATATAACCTCTAGCACGCAACGCAATGTCCGTAGGAATCTTACCATGAAATAAGCGCCAAATGAGGACAGAGTGAAAAGGAGGAATAAAAGAGGCCTAAATCTGCTTACCCCAAAAAACAGAACTCCTATCCTTAGAAAGAGAATCATAAGTAGATTTACATGAAACAACAACATCCAGAGAATAAGTCCAAACTAACAAGTCTGGGTTAGTGCTTACCACCACCTTCTCAATCTCAAAAGCAACATCTGGGTGAGAAGCATGAAAAGAAGCAAGAATATCCCAACCTATAGCATCTGAGTAAATATCACCCATAACAGAATCCAAAGGAGGTTGTAACGAAGACATATCCTCAACCAGATCAATCAATGGATCTCCCAACCAATTATCCGTCCAAAAACGAACCTTAGAGTGATGACCAACCAACCAACCACTTAGACTCAATCATCAAGGGATTATAATGCAGTTTTAGACCTGGCCAAATAGAATCATGGCTTTGTTAATAATATCAAGGTCTTTAACACCAAGAACACCACTATCCTTAAGCCTGCGTTTAAAACTCTACTTAAAACAATGTAAAAGATATCCCATAAAATTTGTCATGAATGTTCGCTATGTGCAAGTCTTTATATATTGTCTTGATTAACTAGATAAGTCTGCTTATGGTTAATTCAGAAATTAAAGGATAATTTTCATTCTGTTTTCTAAATTTTGATCTAATTACAATATTGGCTCAAATTTTAATATTCTATAGGGGTACCGATATTGATATCCATAAATATGATAAGTACACCCATATTTTAATAAAAAAAAAATTATTATAAAAATATCCCAATACGAATTTACCAATAAGTATAAATTAGTTTAATTAAAAATAAATCAAATGCTACATACACCCATCAATTATACTCATATCTTCAATTATATCACTTTATAAAAATAAAAATAAAAAATTAAACCCACCCTAATTCTATTTCAAGTATCAAAATCTTTGATTACCATATAACAAAGTAATGGAAAAAGAATTTTCAGAGGAATCTGATCATACAGATGTACATATTTATTTATTTATTTGTTATGAACTCTATCGATAAACAAAAGTGAGAAGTAATTTTTTTAATTTTTTTAATTTTTTTTTAAGATAGCAGTACTATTAGCTAGAATAGCTTAACTAACCCACCCCCCACCCAAAAAAAAAAGTCTAAAACTTAACCAACTAAATATATAAGGTCAACCAATAAAAAGATGGAATCCAACTTACCTCACGGGCGATCTCCATCGTGTTCTTTTCTATGAGCTGTAATTAGGGCATCTTCTTCCTACAATAATTCAAAAGCATAAAAATGACAAAACGCATATAATATATATATATATGTTACAGTATTTATCTATCCTAGATCAGATATTTTTCTTTAAAGGTTTTTGCCATTGGTAATGTTAAACTAATATTTGCAAGTAATGAAGAATGCCACCTAGATGACCAATCTCAAGTAGTGCATTAATATTCCCATCCAAAGGAAGTCCAGCTTCATATCGTCTAGATCCCACATTATTTGTGATGTAACTGCTTGTATTTTGCTGCCTGGAGTCAGTGGTGGTGGAGAAATCTGATCCGCCAGCGTCTTTTTTTGGCCAGTTTTCCAACTTTTCAGATTTTTTAGCATCCCTATATCCTTTTCTACAAGGTGGCGATACCTTTTACACTTTCACTTCTGTATCAATCTAATTTTGGGAGTATAACGGGTTCATTTTTTGACTTGTAAGGCCACCATATGAATTATTAATTTCAACGTCTCCCAGTGCAGTGGCTTCTCCATTGAGCCAGAAACCACTGCACTTCCCTATCTTAATAATTTTAGAATTTTAGAATTTAAAAATTCTCCGGACTGTGTTTTTGAGTCCGGAGAACTTAAAAATTTATCATTTATGAAATTGGGTGTGTTAATAACTTAAGTGGGTTTATAAATAAATTGTATTAAAATAAAAACATTCATTTAAATAAGGGTACTATTAGCGTTAAGATGAATGTTTATAGTAATGTTTAAATTTTAATTTTTAGACATGAGTATACTTATAAATATGGGTGTGTTTATTATATTTATGAGTGTTAATATCCGTACCCATTTTATATTTGAGACTTTATAGAGATTTTCGAAATTTTAGGAGATACATGCTTAAAAGAATTTTCAAAATAACAAAAAAGAAGTTTAGTTATGTTAATACTATTCCAACAACGCTAATAACAATTAATCAGATTATGTACCAAATGTACCTTCATCCATTCAATATATACTTGTTATCTAAATGAAAAGTGTTTGATAGATTTTCTCAAAAAATGATACCGAAAGTTATACTTAACCACTATCAAATATAGTTTGATGGTAAAGAGTGTTCATTTAGTCTGATAATATCTCAAGTTCGAATAACTATACTCATGTGTATGTGTGAATTTTAGTTAAAATAAGTAGTGAATAAGTGAATAAATTGGATAAAAATGTATTATTAAAAAGTTATATTAAACATCTCATCTTTATAGCTCACCTTTATTCTAATTAATGATGTGGTAATTGGTAAATGTAAATTGATAAATTTATATTGCCGCATTATTAATTAGAATGAAAATGTGATACAAAAGTGAAAATGTGTTACTGTTTATTTAATTCAAATGATAGAATGCAACCGTACGAGCATCAAAATAACCATGACCAGATTTCAAATTTTCAAAGAAAAATGAGACGAGAGATCCGTAGAAAATTCCAGAAGAAGACAATTGATGAGGTGTGCCACCTGGTATCTACTGGTTAACTCTAGAAGAGCAAATACTGTAATAAAAAATAATAAATAAATATCTAGTCCTCATGCAACACATGCACGTGAAAGCTAACAGTCTAAGTGTCTAACATGGCTGTTTGTTATCTCTTTGTTTTGTGTCCACACCACAACTTGAATGGTATTGGTGGTGGTCCTGGTGGAGGAGTACGGAGGAAGCTTCATAATAGGAACACCTAATTATCACCAAAGAATGTCCGATAAAGATATCGACAGTTTGTTGTGGGACTCGTATCATTTTAATTCATACCAGAAACAAAATAAAGTACTTTTACTGGTCATTCAACTTTTCATTTCTCACGTGATTTGGAGATATAGTCATATAGTTAGTTAGTTTTTTTTTTTTTTTTTCTTCTATTGAACGGTATTGATTGAATTTACTGAGGAATTGAAAGCTGAAATCTGAATGACTTTTTTTTCCCCTCAAATAAGAATATAGTGCTAACTTGTTCATTTTCTTAAAATAAAATTGTTTGGAAATAATTAATTTGACATTTATATCCTTCTTATTACTATTAACTATTATATATTTTCATTTGATATTCTTAGAAATATGTTATCTTTATAGGATATTCTTGGTAGGAAATATGTTAAATGCAATTTAGTGATTTTGAATTAAATGAAAAGTCGATATCTTTTATTTTTATTTTCAATTATTTTTGGGTATTTTCAAGTTGTTTGACCACTTCAAAAAAATAACTTGATAGGTCCAATTCAGACTCATTTAGTGTTAATAGCGCGTTTACTAATCAGGAATGAGAAGAATCGGAAACAAATTCCACCGGAAAGGGAATGGAAGGGAATCGGAATTAAGTTACTAAATTTAATTAATGTGTTTACTAACTTTCTTAGAATTAGAGATGGAATCAAATTTATACAAAATTGATTACAAAAATACTCTTGTGTACAATATATATATATGAGATGTAAGACTGTAACTATTAAAAAAAGTTTATATTTAAAGATGAGAAAAAAGAAATTAATTCTTTTTTAAGCTAAGGGATGTTTTCAAAGAAGGCTGTTGGAGATGCTCTTAATTCTTTCAAGGGAAAAATTGAAATTAAGGATGGAATTGAAGAAATTTTCTGCTTTTGGTTGGCAAATAAGAATTATATATATATTGATACATGAGTTTCCTCTTGTTTCCGTGTTTTATTATAGGTTTTTTAACACAAACTTTTCTTAATATTATATATATATATATATATTATATGAAATATTACACTATTACATAAATTCATGGGTTTTTAGAAGGGGAAGATTTGAACCTGTAACCTCTTGGTGCATGTATGAGTGGTTTACCACCGGACCAACCTCATTTCGTTCATAATAACTTTAAAATGTTTTTCAAAAAAAACAGGTGAACCATAGCCCAACCTAGCCCAAAGAGCTCATCTATCCATGCTTGTGCAGGATTGGATTTGAGTATTTTATGAGATTTAATATAATTGGGATGAGATTAAAAATTAAATGAGGTTAGATAGGATTTGAATGGAAAAAAATGGGAGGTAGGTACCCTGCACCGTCTAACTTTCAGTCTTAAAGTTTTTCCCACAAAGCGGCACTCCACGGCCTAAACAGGGTACTCACAAAAATGACTGTCCACAGACGGACAAGGACCTTAAGCCATAGAATCAATATCCATTTTCTGGTGTATAGAATCCTTAATTAGAGGCAAGCACAGAGCATACTTAGATAATTACAGATTAATGTTCATCATCTAGAGAAACACTGAAGAAGAAGATGAGAAAATTTAGAAAGTCATTTAGAGAATAACACAAAGCTTTTATTTATATTCGATCTAATGATCGACTTCTGATTTTTACAAAGGAAAGGCACCCTTTTATATAGGAGGAGTGAGGAGGAAACAGACAGAATATTATACAGAAACATACCATTCACGAGGTCTGATAAGATAAAGATAAGAGGTAAACTCATAAAGTCTGTCGGGACAAGTGGCAAACATAATAATCACACATGATTATTTTACAATAAAACATAAAGCAAAAGCAAAAGCATAAAATATACATAATAAGTATAATACTTTATCACGTGGTAGACCTGGAAAGTACAAAGCACACGAAGCACACATATTATTTTATATTATTTTATATAACCATGTGATAAACTTGTTTCTTGAAAATTCACGGACTGGATAGGAAAAGTTTCCTGATAAGATCATAGGCTTGACAGATTGCAGTTATTATGATCCTCATCATCTGGGTCGGTGGCCCCACAAATCCAACAAGGCTGAGTATCAAGGTTCATAGGGTCCTGTGAGTCCTACAAGTAAGAATCTGGGAATGGATCCCAGCTTTGTGAGGAGTCTCTGGGCACTCCTGGAAGGATGAAATATTCATCGGTAGAGACACCATTGGTATCACAAAGAAAGTTTAGAAGGGGTATCTGAAGTTGGGTGGTATATGTCTGTGAGTAATCAAAGGTGGTGTGCCATTCATAATTTATGTTCGAAGTCCAAATAAGCTTTTTATGAGGATTGTAGCGATAAGGCCTGTAAAATATCCAAATGCAAGATACAGACGAGGCCATTTCATTATCAATCTTCCATAGATTATATTGTCCCATAAGTTTGGTGAGTTCATTTCTCCAATGGGATAAGAAATCGAACCACTGAAGGAATGTCCATAAGAGGGAGTGTTGTTGGGCCGGATCATGTAGATGACCATATAAATCCTGAAGAGGGAAAACATTGGCATGATGATGGAAAACAGACATACACCATAAAAACCATAAAACTTGAGGAGTGAAATAATCAAAGAGGGGCATCAGAAAGGGGTCAAGGAAAGGTTTTGTTGGGTTGATGAGAGTATGATGACATCCTTTCTGGAGTTGTGACAGATAGACAATGAGATGAGACTTTGCAAAATCTTGGATTTGATCAGGCGTAGGTTCTTGATCTGGGGGGAAGAGATTGTAGTAGCTTCGGGGGAAAGGTTAGGTTGGTAAGAGCTATGAGACTTAGTGAGGGATCTGATGAAGAGGAGGCTGAGGTAGCCATAAGAACCAATGGGATTCGTTTAAATGAGGTAATGAGATGGGCTGGTTGAGTCCTAGAAAGCATGTCTACAATTATATTGTGTTGGCCTTTCATGTGTTTAATAGTGAAGTCGTATCTGGAGAACCAATCTTTGAGTCTCAATAGTTGAGGATTAGGAGGAATCTTATTGTGGAACTCGAGGATATTTGAAAAAAATTAGTTTTCCATTTCCACAATAAAGTTTCTTGTCCTGAGATGGAAATCAAATTTTTGGATTCCATTTTTTACTGTGAAAATCTCTTTGTAGATAGTGTGATAATGTTGTTGAGCAAGTTTGAACTGACCACTAGTGTGACCACAATATCTTTTTTGACCATCTTTTTCTTCGATAAGGATGGCACCCCAAAAAGTGTCACTAGCATCTGTCTAGAGGATGAGCTGGTCGGAGGATGGAATAGTAAGGGCTGACGGAGACTATGCGATTTTCTTTAGTTGAATTATTGCATTAGTGTATAGAGCACTCCAGGGAGGAGGGTTCATCTTTAGATGAACAGAAAGAACTAAAATGTAATGGCTGACTCGTTGGATGAAATCTCTGATGAAATTAACAATCCCAAGGAACTGTTGAATTTGCTTGTGTGTGAGGTTTGAGTCAGGGAAATCAAGGAGTTGTGAAGCCAAGTGCGGACCAAGACGGTATTGTCCATTTGAAATGTGCATGCCGAGGAATTCTATCTCTTTTCGGCCAATCAAATTTTTCTTTTCTGATAACATAATACCGTACTGATTTAACAAATCATGGAAGTGATGAAGGAGTTGGGTGTGTGAATTCTCATATGTAGAGAATAAGAGAATATCGTCAATGTAAAGCAAGGCTGAATGGAGGATAGTATGAAAAATCCCGGTGATGGCCTTTTGGAATAAGGAATGAGCTGTTTTCAAACCGAATGGGAGAACTGTCCATTGATACTGGGCATTAGGTAGAATGAAGACTGTTTTGTATCTATCACTAGGATGGATACCAATTTGCCAAAGAGCTCCTTTGAGATCGAATTTGGAGAAAATGTTGGCACTTGGGAGATGTGAAAACAGCATGTTGGTTCGAGGGACAGGGAATTTGTCACTTTGGAGAAAAAGATTGAGCGGCTTCTAGTCAATAACCAATCTTTTCTTGCCTCTGAGTTGTTCAGAGCGTTTTTCAACATAGAAAGCTTGACATGCCCATAGTGAGGAAGTGTGTTCAATGAGGCCTTACTGGAGCAAGACATCACATTCTTCATTTGCTAGTCTGAGGTCAGAAGGTGACATGCCAGAATGGGTGGCTTTTGTAGGGTTAACATCTTCATTGAGCTTAAAAGGTAACTTGATGAAAAAGTCTAGATTTTTCCATAATGGGTTTGGATGGTGGAAATCAGCATGACTATTGGAGCAAAACTGTAAGAGTTTCCTTTGAATTTGTTCGAACGAGGGTTGGATTTCGGACAAAGGGAAGATTTTGGGAATACTTGAGAATGCTTTAAATTCTTTTTTGAATCTGATTACCGTAGGTAAATGACAGAGGGATTTACACTGGCAATAGACATCCCATCCAATGAGAATATCTTTGTCAGGTAACGGTGTTCCAATAACACGAACCCAAATGGTATAAGACGGGAAAATCTTAATACCAATCTTGTTTCTAGAAATCAGATTAGTAGTGAAGATTTTTCCATCAGCTGCTTTGAAATAGCAGGTAAAAGGCTTTCATGCATCAGAAGGAAGGATCCTGGAATTCATCATGGTGTTATAAGAACCTGTGTCGAAATATGCAATGGCATCAATCGGTTCGGAATATTTGTCAGGGAGGATGTGAATAGAGGATTGAGGTCCTGCCTGAGAAATAACTTGTGAAGCCTGGAAGGATTCATGGATTGTATTAGCGTCTGAGAAGGCAGAGTACTCAGAATCCGTTGTAGCATCTGTGTCTTGAAGCACAAAACTTGTGCTTTGATCAACACATTCTTGATCAGAGAAGATGGATTCTACGTCAGCATCAGTTGGAATGTTGTCTGCCAGTTGTTCAATCGGTGAACTAATTTGGCTGACTTTGCCTTTTTGTTGGGGCATTTCTTCACACAATGACCTTTCTATTCACAGATGAAGCATTTCTAGGACTTGTTCCATGCACGCTTGGACTTCTTCTTGAAGTATTTGAACTTTTTGTTTTTCTTGTGTTCGAACTTGGATTTCTAAAAGTGGTGTTTCTTTTTGGTCTTGCAGGTGCATGTTTCTTTGGATGCACTTGATTTGTAGAGAAGGTTGTTTACATCTTGGAGAAAACCTTTTGTGTTGCACAAAGTTTTTCTAATGCACTCAAAGAATATATGTGGATTTCGCCAAGAGTTGTATCATTGAGGGTTCTACTAAAAGCATCAATTTTTCTTTGTAATTCATCTTGAAGTTCTTCTGGAAGAGAATTCATATAGACTTGCTTGAGACTTTGGTCATTTATTCCATCAAGGATGTGGAATCTGCTTGACATTTGTTTATAGTGAAACATAATGTCTTTCTTTCGGAGAGAGCAACAGCGCATCTCAAAGAATTCTTGTCTGGCTTGTTTGTAGAAATGATAGGGATTGCCAAGAAATTCTTTGAAAATGTAGCCCGTAGCCTGAGAGGCATGAGGGTATCTAACAAATTGTAGTTGTCTGTATTCTCTGAGAGCCTGGTACCAGTCTTTGAGCGAGCTTGTGAAGCGAGAAACAAATTCTCTGAGAATAGCTTCCAAGTTATGTTCATATTTTACCATTTGTAAATCGAGCCATGCACTCATTTCTGAAATCCCTTTTCTCTAGGAGTTTGGAGATGAGTTTTCAAGATTGAACCAAAAATCATTGGTAGGTCTAGAAGTATATGGTTGACCAGGGACAATTTCTAGTGGTTCTTCCACATATGGAGTTGGACCGGTGGAGGCATCATTAAGTGAATCATAAGTTTGAGCAGATGGTTAGGGATCTTTTCTTGAAGCCATGAAAATCTGGGTGAGATCTGTGTGATCAGGATCTGGGATAGAGGTGTTCGGAAGAGTATTCCAGGAGGACTGAGAGGAATTTGTAGTGATAGAATCTGAATTCGAGTCAGAGGATGTGATAGAATGTCGAGAGGTGTACAGCGTAGGCTTGTATTAGGCTGTAGCTGGGGAAGAAACAGGTTGCTTATCCTTTCTGGAATTTGAGGATCTTTTTGTTGGTTTTATTGGCTGCTTGGGAGGAAAGAGCGGAGGATATTTTTGGAAAAGTTCTCCGGTGGACTTAAAGTATTGTGAATCATCTGGTGGTTTATAGGGGGAAGAGTAAAGAGGCGATGGAGGAAACATCAATGTTTGAGTGTATGGTTTTGGCACATAAGGAGGTGGAGCATAGTGGAAATGATCTCTGTTCAATTGTTATAGTTGGTCTCTGAGTCGTTTGATCTCTTTTTATTTTTTATCAAAATCAGGATTGAAGTAGCCATGATTAATATATCTATGAAGATCAGTATCTAATGTGGAGATCTTAGACTGAAGATCAATGAATAAGTCTCTGAAAACAGTATTCATTCGTTGGAGGCTATGTTCATGTTGAGAAACATGATGAGAGACTCGATCAATCTTCTAATCAATAGAGTTAAGAACTCTATTTTGGATCCTGGCATTATGGGTCTACCAGTTGAGAACTTGTTCAGCCTATGAAGGATGTTTTAGAGATCCATCAGGTAAGACTTCAGTGGATTGAATAAAAAGTAGGGAAAATCTGTTCTTTTCAGGATTGGAGGATGGTTCCAGAGGAGGAAAATATTGGTCATAGTTGGAGGCCATATAACATGGAATGGGTTGGGGTTGAGGTTGAGGTTGAGGTAAAATAGGGATCAGTGGTTCTGGTTCTAGTTCTGGTTCAGGAGGCAGTAGGCCTTCAGATCGTAAGATCTGTAAAGCTCTGTCATAAATGGGTAAGGGTTTATTTTGATGGGTTTCAAATTTGTCCAGGGGATGTCCGGGTCATCGGGTCAATGGTATTTTCTTTTTTCTTTATAAGGGGTTCGGTATTCTTTTAGACAAGATCTGCATATACAGTCAGAGTCACATATATTGGGATCAACATCCCATATGAAATGACCATTGATTTTATCTATATAGATCGCAGATCCATCAGCTTCAAAGCTGTGGATGGGGATATCTTCTTCCGTGGTGACTAGTTTGATCATCAGGGCTTGGAAGATTTGAGGAGTACTGGAACTGGAGGAGGCTTCTGGATCTACAAATGGTTTGTAGACAATTTTGATAGAACCATCTGGTTCTCTGGTATACTCTGTATCTGTAGCAACAACTGGAGTATTATTCTAGAAAGCCTTCTCATAGTTAGTTATCCACTCAAGTGGCATAATCTCCGTGAGCTTGTCCTTTGGCAGTTGTTTGGGGATTTAGATGATGGTGGGGACTTCATCTTCTCTTTCTGCTTTAATGAAGATAGTATCACCAGAGTGGCCTGGGATAAGGAGATCCAAAGCATGATCTTGTAGGCGATAAGCAATCTGGTGGTGGAGAGTAGCCATGTATGAGTTGGGCACCATGTCAGCTCCCAAAATCTGGAGTTGTATTTTGAGACAATTGTGGAGGTTGTCATCCCTTAAAAGGATATTGAAGTTGGGGTAGTATGTAAGAGATATACTACCGGCATGAAGGGTCGATAGATAAGTACCAATAACTGCATGCTCATATTGCTTATAAATTGTGTTAAGCAAAGCAACTCTTACAGTAATTGGTATTCTTTTTCTTCCATGTAGGGTAAGGATGATACGGACTGCACCAAAGTGAAGGTGTGAGTAGCCTTATTTGATCCATTGGTCAATCAATGGTTGACCAATCTCAAGATCAACATATTGTTCAGCTGGTGAAGCTGGGATGAGGCAGTTGTCAAAGGCTGTTGACTGAATGTATTCTTTGACTGGAGGAGACCTGTGTCGGACAAGGTGGGTGACCTGTCTAGTAAGAGATTTATTTCTTTTGAAGATGGTGTAGGAATTTAACAGAGGGATGGAGGTTTCATTGATTTGAGCAGAATCTGGGATATGGGCATATTGAATTAATACTATAATTTATTTGACGAAACATGTTTTGGACTATATATATAATAATATTTTAAAATTTGAAATATATATATTTAATATATATTTAATTAACAATATTTAAAAATATTTTAAATAAATTATAATTTTGAGTTATTTTAATTAAACGTATTAAATTATTTTTAAATTGTATAATTTATTTATTGATAAAATAAAAAATAAAATGATATATATATATATACACTGAGAGACAAGTCTCACACAAGGAGGACTACCATCAACCCATCTCCTGTGAGCGTAAAATTATTTGCAATTGTAATAGGCCCCACCGGATCAAATAGTCAATTTAGTGGGCCCCTCAAACACAAAGAGATAATGGAAATAATCTAGTGCCATCTAATCTAGTGTGCCAAACGAATTATTTGTACTATTTTTTATTTAGAGCAGTGATAATGACACCTCCCAAAAACTATATCTACATCCCTTCCGTAATAACACCCCACTAAATACTAAAAATACCATCTTTTTAATTATACTTATTGTATTTTTGTAAGTATACACCACCTTTGACTATTATTATGTTATTTAATCAACTTTATTATTATTTCAAAAAAAAAAAAAAAAATTGTTACCTTTAATTCTCTCACTATTCTTTCTCTTCCCTACTTTTTTTCTTTTCTTGCTTTTTTCAAAATCAAACTCCATTTTTCATTAAAAATCCATTTTAAGATTTTTATTTTTTTTATTGGAGAACCACATTCTGTTTGAGAGAGTTGTATGAATGTAAAATTTGTGTCATGTCACAATTGATGTGGAAGTAGATATGTGTTAAATAATATTTTTTTTAAAAAAAAAATGGGTGTTCAATGAAATGAAGAACATATAATATATATATATATATATTAACAAGAAAGAACATATAATATTAATAAATAAATAAAAATTCTAAAGTGTGTTTGAAAGAAATAATATATATATATATATAATATAGTTAATTTAAAATTCTGTTTATAGACCTGGCAATGGATCGTGTTATTGGGAATTCGTGTGGTTTCGTGTTTGGGTCATGTTAAAATTGCTCCACCCGAACCCGACCCGTTAGCTTAATGGGTTGAAATATATCGAAACCATTTGTTAAATTAATGGGTAACCCGACCCGACCCGACCCGACCCGACCCGACCCGACCCATTACAAAATATTATATTTGAGATTTATTAAAAAGTTGAAAATAAATAGTACTGAAGCATGATCAAACTCATGCAATCAAGTTCACTATCTACTTTTAGAGTTTTAGGGTTAGGGTTAGGGTTATAATATTATGAAATAATTGATTTAGAGTTTTAGAGTTTTTAATTTAGAAATTTTTCCTCTTTCAAAAAAAGAAAAAAATTAGAAATTTTTAAGAAATTAATTAGTAAAATATATTCTAACCATAATTATAAAGATTTTTTTTATATAAATTCCATAATGTGACTATACAAAGCTTTTTTTAATAACTTTATAAACACATTAAAAAAAATCTTTATATTTATCGAATTAATGGTTTTTTTAAGGATGAACCCAAAACCGACCCAATATATTTCGAGTCTTAATGGGTTGACCTATTAACAACCCGATCCGATAAACTTGACCCATCAACCGCTATTTTCGAATGGGTTTGGGTCGTGTTAATGGGTCGTGTAAATTTTGCCAGGTCTATCTGTTTATATACATACTTATTTTGTTCTTCTAATAAAAATTAATTTAAAACTTTACTTTTTCACAAACAAATTTGTCATGATTTTAATTCATTTTCCATACTTAACAATTAATTTGTATTTTCTTAAAAGAGATTGAAAATATATTTAAAAGAGAATCTAGGGTTTATTAAAATGAAAAGAGTTTTTTATGATATATGTTAATAATATCAAACCATTAATAGGAAAAAAAATACAGAAGATTAAAATAGGAAACTAATTAATAATTATTGGTGGGTGTACTAACAAACAATTAGTTCTCTTAGTAATTTTACTCAGGGTATTATTAGATTTTTAAAAATATACTAATTTGAGGTGTACATACAGTTTTTAAGGGGTGTAAATATCGTCACTCTTTTATTTATTATTATTTAAACTTATTTGGTTTGAAAATTGCTTCTTAAAGAAGGAATTTTTTTTTTTTTTAAGAATAATATTTGGACAGTATCTAAAATACTGACCCACCAATGAGTGTGTAGCACATAAGTGACGTAACCTAATATGTGAGATAAATGTAAAAAATAAAAGAAATAAGTTATGTGCTACACTCTTAATGGTGGGCTCAGCATTTTAGACTGATCAGTACCCAAACATTATTCATTTTTTTAATTGGGGTACTAAATGATTTGTTTGATTTCTAACTAGTATTTAAAACCTTTTTATTCATTGCAGTCACGTGTCAATTAATATAATATAAATACAAAAGTCAAGTTCATTAACAACAACACATTCTTATCAAAAAAAAAAAAAAAAAACAACAACAACACATATTTGACCCATTACCTTTCATGAACGTGTCCTCTACACCAAATTAAAAAGGGAGTGCGCTGGTGGCTGTAAACACGGCTCCTACGTTGTTGTTGGATTTTTTATTTTTTTTTATAAACGTTGTTGTTGGATTTGAATACACGTTTTGCAATTTTATTTGCCGACTATAATTAGTCTAAAATTCCAAGGAAATGGTGGATATAAATAATTGGTGCCAAAAAAGGTTGAAAATTTCTGGTTTAATGCTTTTTTTTTTTTACAGTAAAATTTTTGTTGACAATAGGTTTATTTTTTATATTGTTGACATTTTATCCATTGTTATGGACTTTTGGTGCATATAATCATAAGAAGCTATTTATAAAAAAACAATCCGACATCGAACGGTTCAGAAATTTGTTTAATGAAACCAATTTGTTCCCTAATTTTTAATATTTGCATTTGAAAGTGTTTTTGATAATGTTAAAAGTACTTCTGTTTAATAAAACAATATTAATATTTATTTTACTTGAAGAAGTTTCCATTAAAATAATAATAAATAAATAAATAAATAAAAACTATCTGTATTTATATATAGAGAGTACATTTGAAATTGTTTCCATAAAATTGTTTTTACAAGTGAAACTGTTTTTATTTTTGTTTCATTGTGTTTAACTAAAATAAACAAAAAATATATATTAAGAGCATCCCAAAAAACTCTTCTATTTTCACTCTTCAAATGTCTATTTACTTACCTATGTGGCAATTTGAGGAGCAAAAAAAAAAAAGAGCCCTTACAAAAGACTCTTCAATTAGAAATGAGTTTAAATTATTTTAATGAAAGCATTCAAATTCCTCCCTTCTCACCAACAAATCTTTATCTTTATTTTATTTTATTTTATTTTATTTTATTTTTATAGAGGATCCCGGACTTCATCCAAGCACCCATCAACCTGTCCTCCCCAATTGTGTGACTCGTCGTGGCATGTGTGTTGTATCGTGGAGTAGGACAAATAGGAAACATCGGCCCACACCACTAACCCCACAAGGATGCAAGCTGTTAAATCAAAACTCACCCCCGCTTAGGTAGGATTCGAACTGTTGACGTTAGCCCTATGCCTGTCCTTCCACCAGCAAAGCTAAACGCCCTGAAGGCTGGCCACAATTTCATTGTCAGGAATAGAACCAAGGACTTGGGTATTTAATCTCAAGCCTTGAACCACCAAGGCAACCACCTTGTGGTTCTCACCAACAAATCTAATTACCATTTTTTTCAAATTAGAAATAATAACTTTTCAAATGCACTGATTTTATACATGTAAAACTAGTATTATTTTTAAGTAGATATGAAAATAATTTGAATGACCTTCCAAATTATTAATATGTTATTATTAAATATTCAATATTAATCTTATTTAAAAGATCTAGATGAAACATTTCTAATAGTATACTTTTTATGATGATAAAATTTGTAAATGAAAACTTATTATATATTAATTGAATTTAATTAACAAGATAAAAAAGATATAGATGTCAAATATTAATAATTATGTGATATAAAAAATAAAGAGAAACTTCAGTATATCTGAGGTAAAGCATGATGTGGCACGCCTAACCAATGATATTTAGACACGTCATTACATTTTACAAACCAAAGCCACATCATAAAAAATATTGACAGATCATGAATCTCTATTTACCTTCTCACCTTCATCTTCTCCGCCTGCAACTACTTTTTTTCTTCCAAGTTCCAACTTGCTTCATTCTCTTTTCCTCTGCTTTTTACCAAAAAAAAATTGCTTCTCAATCCATTTATTTTCTATATTTAATATATTAAAAATTGAAAAAAAAAAATAACCGAGGAGGCTTGTCTCCTCCTGTTTTCGGCAGAAACACTGATCGGCGAAGGAAGCATCGGCTTCCTCGTCCGATATGGAGGTAGCAATTCTTTCTCCAAGTGAGGCCTCCTTCAATGGTGGCCTCCATTTTTATTTTATTTTTTAAAGTTTTAATCAATAAATCAAAACATAATTTTTTATGTTTTCAGATTTATAAAACGAAAATGAAAAAAAAAAAAAAAAACTAATACCCAAATATACGAAATCTTTAGTCAATGGCTTTTCAAAATTTAAAGATGGAGATGCTTAAAATCTCAAATAAAGATGAAGGTCAGAACATGAGAGGTTGTAAGAACTAAGAGGAAGACGAAGATGAAGGTTAGAAAAAATAATGGCCTGTCAATATTTTTTATGATGTGGTTTTGGGTTGTAAAATTCTTAGATGTACTGAAGTTTCTCTCTAAAAAATAATATAATAATAATTGAAGAAGGAGAAGTTGTTCTTCAATATTGAAGAGAGAGAAGCAAAATCTTATTTGAAGAATTTTTTTTTTTTAACTATCAAGGATCCTGGACTTCTTCCAGGCACCTATCCGCCTATCCTCCCTCAACTACGTGAGTCACCGTGGCCTGTATGTTGGAAGCAGATAAAAATCCTTGACCCACACCCTTGGCCCCACAAGGATGCAAGCGGGTAAATCAAAACTTGCCCCGGTCTGAGTAGGATTAGAATCGCTGGCGTTAGCCCCATGTCTATCTTTCCACCAACATAGCTAAACGCCTTGAAGACTAACCATAAGGGAATTGCCAAAAGTAGAACAAGGACTTGGGTTTCATCCCCAAGCCTTGGACCACTAAGACAACCCCATTATGGTTTATTTGAAGAATCTCATTTGAAGAATCTCATTTGAAGAATTTGTTAGAGTCAAATATGCTAATGTGGCTTGTTTAACTTTAACAAATATCTTATTTGAAAAGTTTTAAAGATGCTCTAACAAGTTCAAGAAGTTTATTTCCATCTAAAAGTACCAAAAAAATAACTTTTTTTTAAAAAAATAATTATAAGTTATAACCTATAAAAAGATTTTTAAATACATGTAAATTACGAAGTTGAGGAAGTCTAATGTGCTCCCTGGCATGAAATTGTAGCCTTTTCATCCTCCCAACTTCCAAATTTGTTTTAATAATAATAATAATAATAAAAGGTTGGGGGAATAAATTATTATTGTGGGAGGGAAAGAGATTTTAATCAAGGCAGTAGTCTAGTTGATCCTGACTTATGTCATGAGTCTATTTCGTATTCTTAAAGGTCTGATTGCTGAAACACAACGGCTAAGTGCTCGGTTTTGGTGGGGGAGTAATGGTAATAATCAAAAAATTCATTGGTGCACCTTGTCTCGCCTCTGTAAGGCTAAAATGGGGGGTGGGTTGGGGTTCCGTGATCTTGAGATGTTTAATTGGGCCGTCCTAGCTAACTAGTGTTGGAGAATTTTGAAGAACCTCGAGTACCTTGCTGCTAGAATTTTAAAGGGCTGCTACTTTAATAACATAAATTTTTTGGAGGCCTTCAAGAAGTCTTCAGCCTCTTTTATCTGAAATAGTATGGTTTGGGGGAAAGAAGTGTTGGAGGTGAGTTTGGGGTGGAGGGTGGATCGTGGAACTTTTATTCATATTTATAAAGATAAAGGGATTTCGAGACCCTCAGCCTTCAAAATTATTTTCCCTCCTAACTAGGTACCATCGTGACAGTTGATCTTTTACTATCTCTTTCGAGTGGGTGGGATGTGCAGCTCATTAAGTAGAATTTCTTTAAATAGGATGTTGAGGCTATCCTCCAAATCATTATTGTATTGGTAGAGCGGGAGATATTGTCTTATGGCACATTGAGGATAGCTGTGTATATATAGTGAAAAGTGAGTATTGGATTGGCTGTACTCTAGAGGCGAGTCCCAATCCCTCTAATACCAGTTCTACTGTGTCTTGATGGAAAACTTTATGGAAACTGGCGATTTCGTTGAGGTTAAAATCTTTGTGTGGAAGGCATGTTACGACTAGATTCTGAATATGTCTAACCTAGCTTGTCGGGGTGTTCCAGTGGATGATAGATGCCCTTCTTGTAGAAGCCTAGAAGAGTCGACTATGCATGCGCTTTGGGGCTGTCGAAAATTTAAGCACGCCCGTGTGGAGTGGCTTCCTAGAAAGGTAGTAGTTAAAGGTAATTATGCTAACTTTTTTGAGCTCATGTTTGATTGTTTCTCTCACATTAATGTGGATGAGTTAGGGCTGTTTTGTGTTATTGTTTGAAGGGTCTGATATTTGTGAAACTCTATTCTTCATGGTTCTCTGAGGCAGGACCTCTCTAATGTGGTGTGTTGAAGTAAAAATTACTTTTCAGAGTACCGGAATCGTGTAGCAAAGAAGGTTCAACGCAGACATGTGGGAAATACTTGGAGATCGTCGAAACCAAGCCTCCTTAAGATAAATTTTGTGATGTTGCATTGGATAAGGCTTGGGGTCCTATTGGTATCGGCATTGTAATTCAAGACTCAACTAGTTTTGTCATGGCTTCTTGTTCTCAAGTAATTGAAGCTGCTTATAATGCTCAAGTGGCAAAGACGATGGCCATTTTTAGAGGTCTTCAATTTGGTAGAGATTGTGATCTAGCTTCGTGTGTGCTTGAGTCCGATGCAGTTGTTGTTGTGAAATGGATTAATGATGGTAGTCACATGGATTCGACTAGCGGTGTGATCCTTTCTGACATTTCGAGCTTGATGTCTAATTTAGATGGTATGACTATTAATCATGTGTTTAAAGTAGCTAACCAAGTCGCTCATAGGCTTGCGAAAAATACGTTTATTGGTGATGAAGACACCTTTTAGATGGAGGAATATCCTCAATGTGTTATAATCCATTCACCGTTTGACAAGTTGAGATGCAAGTTGGGATACAAGGAGATATGTCTAGGATTACTCAATTTTAAAACTTTTAATTTAATTTAATTTAATTTATATAATTTAGATATATATATAATTTATTTTTTGCAAAATCTTGGACCGGGCCGTAGCCCGGTCTAGTCTTTCTTTGACTTAAGTTATGTGTTGTTCTCATTTTTAACTCTCAAATTTGTAATAATTATAAATAAATATATAAAAATAAAACCAACCCAAACACCGGCACTGGCAATTAGGACCACATAACAAATTGACATTAAGTTTTCATCTATTTTTGGAAAGGAAATAAAATAAAATAAAAAAGGAAAAAAAAAATTGGACACGTCATTAATAAATGTTTTTTAAACATAAGCATTGAAGACCAAATTTTGAGTTAATTGTCTGTCACACCTTTTTTTATGCCACATAGGAAGCAAGTCTCTTGACATTGTTGTCATGTCAACGATTTTTGGTATGGAAATCACTTTTACATTGGAGATGCTCTTTTCTTTTATAATATAAGTTGTATCAATAAATTAAGCAAATAAAATTAGGGTTGAAAGCATTAAAAAAAAAAAATTTAATAATATATTTTTTGAAAAGGAAAAAAAAAAAAAATTACGGGCTTTAATTTTCTAGATTTTATGGGTTTCCTTTTGTTTTTTTTTTTTCTCTTTCATAAATTTGTTTTAATATATTATTATTAAATATGAGTTTATTTTAAATTATATATATGAGTTTATTTTAAATTATATAAACAGATTTAAATTATTTTAAGCAAATTATATAACTATATATATACATTTAAATCAACAAACCTTTAACAATGAGTTGGAAGGTTCAATCCTCGATGGAGGCATTTTAATTATTTAATTAATGGTCAAAGGGATTTTGGATGGAAAATGGAAAACTTAATAGAATGGGTAAAATGACCGATATTTTGACAAAATCTTACGTAAACACAAATACAACTATTCTTCAAAGTTCCTTCTCATTCATAGACTTTGATGAATGCCTGATGTCATCCATATCCCAACAGTTACCTAACAACCGTGGACGGCACCGACGTGTCATTTTTCTATTCATTGACTTGCTTTCCAATTATTATTTTTTATTAAATAAAAATATCATCTTTATTTTTGAAATTATCAATTTAGTTCAAGAGTTTAGAGAATTAAATATTTAAGTGACTGTTTCGTTAGACTTTATACTTTCTCAAAAGCTACTCTCTATAAAGCTCTATTTGAGTTTTTTAGAGTTGTTTGATTGAAATTTTAGGGTTATTTATTTTAAATTCAGTAAAGGTTAATAGAGTTTAAATTCTACTAAACAAAAGCTTACGAGGAGGAGCTTTTCTGAATAGATCTCTGTGGTTATAAAAGTGATTTCTTAATAACTAACCAAACAATTATAAATTTTGTTTCAAGAACTCTATTTCTAATAGATGCTCTTAGTCTATATTATTTCATTTAGTTTCAGTAAATTTGTTTTGTTAAAATAAAAATATATTGTTAATTTTTATTTAGAAAAACTAATTTTTTTGACAAAAGAAAAACTATTATGTTTATACATAATCTGAAATGATTATAAAACTTATTTAAAATTGCATAGAATCCTCAAGTATTAAGAAATAAAATAGTTAGGGTAGGAATCAAATCAAGTCTAGTTTCAGTAGGATTATATTTTGTAATGGTAATCAAGTTAAAATAGATTATCTAAATCCTAATTAGATTTGATAAATGTGATTAATGATTATAGGGTTTATCAAGTTAAATTATTTTAACAAAAGCAACAAGAAAAATATCAATTAATAAAAATAAAAAGACCAAAGAACCGTATTAAAAAATATTTTTCTAAAAGTTTATTTTTTCTACACTTATAAATTTATATATCTCTCATTTATTAAGAAAAAAAACTTACTCAAATAAAAAATACAATCTAAATTGATAATTATTTAAATAGTAAACAACATTTTCAACGGTAAAATAATCGGTTTGAGTCTCAGTTTACTTTTGAAAGTATAATCATAAGGAAAAAGCTTTTTGAAAGATAAAAGCAAAAAATTCAAAAATGAGCGCGTGGGGTTAGTCTTTTGAACGCGCCTTATGTGGTTCCGTTAGTGGCTTTTCCTTTGAGTTTTCTGGTCACGCGCCGCCACTTTTTTTGTTTTTCCAGCTTGTTTCTTGTGTTTTCTGCTGTTTTTCTCTTGTTTTTCTTGTGGCTATGGAGATTCCGAATGAGGTTTTCTTGTTCTCAGCTCAGCAATCGAGTGGGAGTAGTGGGAATGACGAATCTGGGGTGAATCTGGGTATCGGGGGAACTGCGAAACGCGCGAGAGCTGAATCTGACATCCTTGGGAGACATGATATACCAAGGAAAGCAGAGATGGGGAGTTTTAAAGCTAAACTCATGAGCATGTCTTGCCCTAGATCTTGGTCGGGATTTGAAGCTGATAGTGGAAAACTTCAAATTGAACAAGACGATATTATGGTATCTGAGGGACCTTCTGGTCCGATGATGAAGTTATCTCCCAAATTGAAGGAACAACTACATAAACCGTGGGCTAACGCGTTGATATTGAAAAATATGGGGCGTTCCCACACCTTGAGCTTCATGACCACGAAACTGACTCAGAAATGGTCTCTTATTGGACAATGACACTTAACTGATCTGGGGGATGGGTATTTTGTGGCGCGTTTTCAGATGAAGGAAGACCTAGATTATGTTCTTACAAGTGGACCGTGGGTCATCATGAATCAGTATCTGGTGGTACAACGATGGAAGCCTAATTTTGTTCCTGGAGAAGACTCAATCCAGAGTATGCCAATCTGGGTAAGGCTTTCTAAACTTCCAATGGAATGGATGGTCTCTGATCTCTTATGGAGCATTGGTGGTATGCTGGGTAGAATGTGCAAGGTTGACCCAGTCACAGAGAATCAAGCAAGAGGTAGGTTTGCTAGAATTTGTGTGGAGATTGATATCACCAAACCACTTCTAGGTGAACTTAATATTGAAAATAGGTCTATCAAAGTAGAATACGAAAGTCTGGGTGTTATTTGCTTTAAGTGTGGAAGGTATGGGCATAGTAGAGAAAGTTGTAAGGATGGCATGGTGGAACCAAGGCAGGAGGAAACAATGTGTGATGCTCAAACTGGTGTTGGCAAGGAAGATGCTCCATATGGACCGTGGCTTCTGGTCTCTTATGGCAAGCAGGGCAATCGGAATTATAGAGGCAGAAATGGGAAACCTGGCAGTACTGGTGGTGGGCATGGCAAGACTAGTGCTGGGGGTTATGGTAATGGTGATGGAAATGTTAGAAATGGGACTGAAAACAATACTAGGAAGATGGATGGAGACTTTACCGAGGTAAGACATGGTAAACAGAACAATGTGAAATATGTAAGACCAATGAAGAACCTTGAGGGAGTTTGCAATTCAGCAATGAACAGAGATGATGGAGTTGTAAAGGTCCCCAGTAATAGATTTGAAATTCTGAGTGAGGGGGTGGAAGTGAATATGGAGGAAGGTAATCAGAAATCTCAGAATGTGTCTCCTAGCACCAAGCTCAAAGGGAAGGGAGTGCTGTCTGAAATTACCAATGCTTATGGTAGTCAGAGTACTACACCAGGAAAGGGGAACAAAAGGATTATAAAAAAGAATGATAAAGTAGGAGTAAACAAAACAGCCTCTAGTTTCTCAAAAGGAAGTGTGAGTACTAAAGATAAGTTTCAAATGCAACAAACAACAATCTTAGGTGCAGATAATGTGAATAAGGGTAGTGTGATTACTTCGGGACAGCCCTGTGATACAATGCAAGAAACTGTAAATGAGTGTACAGCAGTGATGGACAACCACATTATGCATAACAACTCGAGTAAGATTGATGACCAAACTGACAGTATGTTTGTGGAAGTAGCCTCCAATTTGGAGATGGCTATGAGTGTTATCTCTGAATAAGAGAGTTCGTCTTCTTTCCTTTCCGATGATTTGTGTTTGGAATGTGAGGGGTGCCGGTAGGAGGGGTTTTTCTAGAATCATTAAAGATTTACGGAATACTAATCACTTTGACATTTTGGCCATCCTTGAACCAAGAATTAGTGGCTCTAAGGCTAAAAATGTTATCAAAAGACTAGGATTCTCTAACAGTTTTGCTGTTGAAGCTGATGGTTTTTCTGGAGGTTTGTGGCTTCTATGGAATGGGAGTAGTATTAGGGTGCAGGTTATTGCTAAGTCTAAGCAAAGCATTTCTGCTCTGGTGGATGACAGGGCGAGATTTTGGGTATTCACTGTGGTGTATGCGAGTCCTTGCGTTACCTCTAGGAAAACTCTATGGAATTATCTTGATTCCATAAGGGATTGTTTCCAATTACCTTGGCTTATTGCAGGGGATTTCAATGAGATCACCTGTAGCTCAGAGAAAAGAGGAGGGAGAAATAAGTTTACTAACAGTGGCTTTGCTAGTTGGATTGATAGGCATAAATTGGTGGATATGGGGTATTTTGGATCAAAGTTCACTTGGATGACTAAACGGGGTATTGGGGAGGAAATTTGGGAGAGATTGGATAGGGCTTTATGCTCTATGGATTGGAGGTTGTGTTATGCTGAAGGCTTTGTCAAACATCTCCCAAGGGTAGTTTCGGATCACTGCCCGATTCTTATTCAACTTGATAGTAGCCATATCCCTAAAAATGGCCTCAAACCTTTCCGGTTTGAAGCCATGTGGATGAAGCACCGTGACTTTGAAGATATGATATGCAAATTCTGGAATTCGCATAGTTTAAATATTGGTGATAAGCTGCTAAACTTGGCTGGTTTCCTGAAAATGTGGAATCAGGAAGAGTTTGGCAATATATTCCGTAACAAGCGCAGGTTGTTAGCTAGAATACAGGGGGTTCAAAGGTGTTTAAGCAATAGATATGTCTACCATCTAGCTAGACTGGAAGAGAAATTGGTGGCAGATTATAATAACATCATTGATCAAGAAGAAATATTTTGGCAACAAAAATCTAGAAACTGCTGGTTAAAGGATGGAGATAGAAATACGAAGTTTTTTCACTTGTCAACTGTGGTTAGAAGGAGAAGAAACAAAATTGAAGGGCTTAAAAAAGAGGATGGGAAGTGGATTGAAGATGTGGAGGAGATGAAATTAGAAGCAGTAACGTATTTCCAGAAGCTCTTTGAATTTAAGCAAAGTAAAGAAGATTATTCTCATATTTCAGCTATGTTTCCCACGCTGGGAGAGCATAATGTGAGGGCTTTGAATTCCAGAGTTTGTGAGGTTGAAGTCAAGCAAGCCCTTTTTCACATTGGAGGCTTAAAGGCGCCAGGCCCGGATGGGTTCCCTACCCTTTTTTTCCAAAACAGCTGGACTGTGTGTAAGGAAGAGCTAGTTAATTTGGTTTCTGAATGCTTCATTAAGGGATGCGTTCCTGAGCACATTAACCAAACTTTTATCTCTCTTATCCCGAAGGTGCCGAGTGCCTCTTGTATGACTCAAATGAGGCCTATAAGTCTTTGCAATACTACTTATAAGTTAATTAGCAAAGTCATTGTGCAAAGATTGAGGCATCTACTTCCCAACCTCATTAGTCCAAACCAAGTTGCGTTTGTGCCCGGGAGACAAATACAAGACAACATTATAGTTGCGCAAGAAGTTTTTCATAAATTTAAGAAGACTAGAGGTAAAGGGGGGTTCATGGCATGGAAGATAGATCTTGACAAAGCTTATGATAGGATCCAATGGGATTTTATTAGAGAAGTGTTAAGTGAGGTTGGCATTGATGGAAACCTTAAAGAGTTGATCATGAGCTGTGTAACTAATGTTCAGTTTAAGGTGATTGTTAATGGAGAAACTTCTAGCAATTTTCGGCCTAAGAGTGGAATAAGGCAAGGTGACCCACTTTCTCCATATCTTTTTGTGTTATGTATGGAGAAACTATCTCACATCATTAATAGGGAGTTGGATGAGGGCAGCTGGAAACCAGTCAGAATTTCTAGAACAGGACCTGCGGTTTCTCATCTCTTCTTCGCTGATGATTTAATCTTGTTTGGTCAAGCTTCTTTGCAGCAGGCGCAAGTAATGAAAGATTGCTTGGACATTTTCTGTGAGCTGTCTGGGCAGAGAGTGAGTTTCACGAAATCTAAGATATTGTGCTCCAATAATGTTAGCATTAAGTTGACTAAGGAGATTGCTAGTACTTGTGCCTCGCCCATTACCAAAAACCTTGGTAAGTATCTTGGCATTCCCCTAATTCATGGTCGAATTACTAAGGAGACTTATATGGAGATTCTTGAGAAGACTCAAAGTAGACTGGCATCATGGAAGAGTGCTTCTCTCTCACTGGCTGGAAGATGTACACTCATCAAAGCAGTCTCTTCAGCCATCCCGATTTACGCGATGCAATCTATTAAGCTCCCTGCGGAAGTTTGCTCGAAAATGGACAAACTCAACAGAAATTTTTTATGGGGGGACACGGAGGGGAACAAGAAGATCCATCTCATCAAGTGGGATGTAGTGTGCCTCCCTACTTGTAAAGGGGGATTGGGAATCAAGAAGTCCAAGTTGATGAACCAAGCTCTCCTTGCAAAGGCTGGCTGGAGGCTGGCTGGAGGCTGCATCAAAATGAATCTGGTTTGTGGGGCAATTTGCTTAAGAATAAATACTTGAAAGAAGAAGGCCCTGCTGCTTTTGGTAAGGAAAAAAATGGTGATTGTTCAAGTACTTGGAGGGGTATACTACATGGAGCGAAGCTTGTTAGGGATAGTGTGAAATGGAGAATTGGAGATGGATGTATAGTTGATTTCTGGACTGATGAGTGGGTTCCAAACGAAGGAAAGCTCATGAACCATGCTCTTATCCCTCTCTCCCTCACTCAAGTTTCAGAAAAAGTCTGTGATTATATATCTGAAGGTATTTGGGATATTCAAAGATTGAAATTGGTACTCCCCTGGAATATCATACATAGAGTTGTGAGTATTCATGCTGGAAGATATCAAAGTGGCGCTGACAGAGCCATTTGGGGTCTAACTAATAATGGGGAATTTTCAGTCAAGAGTGCGTATATGAGTACATTTGAGAATGATAATTTGCCTGATTGTAAATGGAGCTTCATCTGGAAACTCAGAGTTCCAAGTAGGGTGCAGAAATTTTTGTGGATTTTACTCCATGGTAAGCTTCTAACGAATGAGCATCGTGCTGAGAGAGGCATAACCGTGGATACCACTTGTCAAAGCTGTAAGGAAGGGTGTGAAAACCTCAACCATGTGTTTAGGAGCTGCTCGGTTTCTCTAAAAATCTGGGAGGACATATGCAAGGATATTACGAAGAGTAGTGAGTTTAATCTGGTGTGGTGTGAATGGCTGTCCCAGAATCTGCGCAGCAGTACTATAGTTAAAGGAAATATTCCTGCCTATCTTCTCTTCTCTGTGACTGTGTGGTTTATATGGAAATGGCGCTGTAAAGGTGTTTTTGATTCTAACTTTAAAGTGCCTGATTGTGCTGGTAAGATTATTGTGAAATTCATTGAAGATTGGTTAAAGGCTAATGAGGTTAGCAGCAAGAAGTCCAAGGAGAAGTCGATCCTTGTTGCTTGGACCCCCCCTGAGTTTGGATACATCAAACTCAATGTTGATGGCAGTTTTGATCCGGAATTGGGAACTATATCTGCAAGAGGTGTTATCAGAAACCATTTTAAGGAATGGATTGGTGGATTTGCTTTGAATAAAGGTATTGGGACTATTGTTGAAGCTGAGCTTTGGGGCATTTTTGAAGGTCTTCAAGAGCTATGGAAAGCTGGTTTTAAAAAGGTGGTTGTTGAATCAGATTCGCAGGCTTCTATCAATCTGCTGACTTCTGAAACTCCCAGCAACCATCCTCTCTACAGTATTATTCTCTCCTGCAAAGCCTTATTGAACAACAATTGGTGTTGTCGTGTCCAACATGTTTACAGAGAAGGTAACAGGGCTGCTGATGGATTGGCCAAGCTTGGTCACTCTTTAGAGCTGGGAATGACAACCTTTACAGACCCCCCTCTGCAGATTTGCAACATCTTAAAGGATGATTGCAACGGTCTAGCCTTTGCTAGGCTTATTTCTTATTTGTAATCCTTTTTTTTTCGGGCTTCCATGCCCTCCTTTGCACCAAAAAAAAAAAAAGTATAATCATAAGAAGCTTTCTCATTGCTGTATTAAAAATGAAACTCCAAAAAAGTCGGTACAAAATAATAATAATAAAAAATGAACTAAATTGATAATTATTTAAATAAATAATGAATATTATAATAACAATTATTATTTTAAAAAAACAATATATAATAATAAATAAATAAATAAGTTTATTATTTTTCCCTCCCCTCCCGCAATCACCTAATAAAAACACGCATTTCTCTCTCCTCCTTCCATTACTCGTTTATAAACAAAAACAACTAAAAAACCAAAAAAAAAACACACAATACACAACACAAAACACCAAACTACCGCCGTCAACTTCGGTCTCTCTCCGTTCTATTTTCCTCCATTAAACCAAACAACACACTTAACAGATTACGTTAATCTTCCTCCTCCTCCTCCTCCAGCTCCTCAGACGTCCTCGTCGTCGGTTATATTCTCCAATCAATTTTCGGTCTCTGGTTTTAACGTAACAGTTATGCCAGAGATCGAACATGTACCTGACCACGACAACGCACTCTTCGGCAAGTACGACCTTGGCAAGCTCCTCGGCTGCGGCGCGTTTGCTAAGGTTTACCACGCGCGCGATGTCAGGTCGGGACAGAGCGTCGCGATCAAAGTCATCAACAAGAAGAAGATCACCGGCTCCAATTTAATGTCTAATGTCAAGCGTGAGATCACGATCATGCGGCGGCTCAGCCACCGCCATATCGTGAGGCTCCACGAGGTCCTCGCGACGAAGACGAAGATCTACTTTGTTATGGAGTTCGTCAAAGGCGGCGAGCTCTTCGCGAAGGTCGCCAAGGGACGGTTCAGCGAGGATCTCGGCCGTCGTTATTTCCAGCAGCTGATCTCCGCTGTCGGATACTGTCACTCACGCGGCGTGTTTCATCGGGATTTGAAGCCGGAGAATCTCTTGGTGGACGAGAATGGGAATTTGAAGGTTTCGGATTTCGGGCTCAGCGCTGTTGCGGATCAGGTCCGACCCGATGGACTGCTCCACACGCTTTGTGGGACCCCTGCTTACGTGGCACCGGAGATTTTAACGAAGAAGGGTTACGACGGAGCTAAGGTTGACGTTTGGTCCTGTGGTGTGATTCTGTTTGTTTTAACGGCCGGGTACTTGCCGTTTAACGACCCGAATCTTATGGCTATGTACAAGAAGATTTACAAGGGCGAATTTCGGTGCCCGAAATGGATGTCCAGCGATCTCAAACGGTTCTTATCTCGGCTACTTGATACCAACCCGGAAACCCGGATCACCGTTGATCAGATCATCAAGGATCCCTGGTTCAAGAAAGGTGGTTTCAAAGAAATCAACTTCTACGACGATGATTACGAAATCGGTTCCACTTCCAAACCCGATAAATCGGACGAGGAGCATGAAACGAAACATTTAAATGCTTTTGATATAATCTCGTTCTCGGCCGGGTTGGACCTGTCCGGTTTATTTGACGAGTCGTGCAACTCGGTCAGCAATGGGGAGCGGTTCATATCGGGAGAGTCGCCCGAGAAATTGATTGAGAATGTTGAGGATTTCGCCAAGGCCGAGAAATTGAGGGTGAAGAGGAGGAAAGAATGGGGGTTTGAGTTGGAAGGGCAGAATGGTAATCTGGCATTGGGCGTCGAGGTTTATCAATTAACAGAGGAGCTAGTGGTGGTGGAGGCGAAGAGGACCGGCGGCGATGCTCGAATTTTCGATAGCGTGTGGAAGAGCAAGCTTCGGCCGCGCCTTATATGTCAACAACAATCGGAGCATCAGGTTTCAGACGATAATAATTAGAAAATTCAAAAAATAAAATCAAAAATCAAAAAGAGTTGTTTGTCATTTTTACTAGTAATTATGTATCAATGTACAATATTTTATGTATGTGTAATGTGTTTGTAATTTGTATTTTGGAATTATAATTATTGAGGAAAACCGGTTTTTTCCCAAGTGAATCCGCTTATTATATTGTTGGTAAATAAAAAAATTGTGTACTTTATTTTTGTAATTCTTTTATTTATTTAATTTTATGAAAGATTGTTTTGTATTTTTTTTTTTTTTAAGGAAAAATTGTTTTGTAATTCTTTTGTGTATATAAAAGAACCCAAAAACATAAAAGGAGGGTTGATTATCTCATTGTGTGTATATTATTTTATCACTAATGCTAGTTAATCCAAAATTTTAGTTCAAAAACCAATCCAAATGATATAACAAGTGATTTGTCTTTGCTGTATCATTCACCACATCAACCCATGATTTGTGTGGTAAATTTTTTAGGTTATATAGTATTATTCTTATTTTATAGTGTTTTTGAGGACCATAAACAAGGAAGCTATAAATATTGATATTTTGACGAAATATCTATGATATTTTCTATATTTTAAGGAAATACTTGTAAAATATATTCTTGAATAACCTCGATATTTTGAGGACATTAGCGATATTTCTATAGAAATTGATCCCATTATTTTCACCGAAACTTATATTTACTTCCTTACTGACATTAAAGTTTTGAATTTGTAAAGTTTGAACGTAAATTATTAATGGTCCAACATCTATGAAGTTGAACATTAAAACGTTTATGGTAGTTTAACTTAGACTTTTTTGGAAATGCAACTAATACCTCTAAAATATTTGTAAATTTATTGAACCGATTAATATTTTATTAGATAGACTGTTTATAGATTAATCTGTCTATTACTAATTTCAATATTAATTAATAAGTTTTTATTTTCTAAATTAACAACAATAATGAAGTCCATTGTATTTATATCTGAATTATTCTTTTTTATTGGACAAATATTTTAGTATTTTCTTCAATTCAACAAAGCCAAATTTTGATTTCTAAAAGGACTAATTGAACAAACGTCTCCCAAGTTTAGGCATAATTGTATGCATATAGATTTACCCATAATTGCACAAACATCCCCATCCGTTAGTTGACTTTCGTTAACTCTAACAGTTGATCACAATTTTAACCCACAATGACTAAAGTGCCCATAGTTACCTATTTTATTAATAAATTAATAATTAAAAAATGAAACAAAAAAGACAAAAAAAAAAAAAAAAAAAAAAAACAAAATCAATCATTTTTTTTTAATTAGAACTTCAACCTAGAAAGTTAAAAATCCACCATTGAAGTTTTAATTTTATTTTTTATTTTTTTTATATGGATACGGTTAACTGGTTGTGGAATTGATGGATTTAGGTTTTTATTTGCGGATTTGATTTTTGGGATTAAGTTTTGGTTTTTGTTTATTAAGTTTTTTTTTGGATTGTGTTTGGGGGTTAAGAAAATGAAAGAGAAAAAAAATGATTTATTTTGTTTTTTGTTTTCGTAGTCTTTTCTATTTAGTTTTTTAATTATTAATTTAAATAATAAAATAGGTAACTAGGGGTACTTTAGTCATTGTGGGTTAAAATTGTGATCAACAATTAGAGTTAATGGAAGTCAACTAACAATAGGGGATGTTTGTGTAATTATGGGTAAAAGTTTCATATATATGTAATTATGCCTAAATATAGGGACGTTTGTGTAGTTAGTCCTTTCTAAAATGATTCTTTTAAATCCCCAATTAAGTACACGCCAGCTCCTTGGTTGATTGGTACAACCCATGCCATCTGGACACTAAAAGTTGTCTGTGAAAAAATATTATATCACACATACAAAGCAAATGATTCTAGTTGTTGAAAATATTTTTTTATTTTTATTTTTACTAATAATTGATCATGGAATTTAATATTTATCTTTTTGATTGTTGATTTTGCTGTAATGGAATTGCATGTTAACATTTTGTACGGTTTGAGTATTTTGTGCTTTTAATAAGTCTAAATTAAATATATAATTGTGGTTTGGATTTTGAAATAATTATCATGATTAATGGGTTCAATTATTTTGCTCAGATTCTGTAATTTGCTTTCTTGATTAATTTGAACTGTCTGTCCTATTGATCATCTTTGTTATAAAATAATTTATTTATTTTTTTGATCTCCGGATCTTTTGCCATTATTAATAAAAGAATTAATATTAGGGTTTGTTGGATAATGCATTTAAGAAGTTATTTTTCGACTATTAATATTCCGAAGTGGCTTTTAAAGTTCTTTGGTTGAACCTTGAATATGATTTGTCCCAGAGAATCCAGCAGAGTTTTGAGTGTGTTTCCGAGCGAATTTCGAATGTCATCGGAGTGACTAGCATGAGTCTATTTATAGACCTTCATCTAGGCAGTTGGTGGTGGTTACCGGCAGTTTCAACCGCCATCCTGACCTTTTTTCGGAAGATCAATAGATCATGTCCGTTTGTGTATGGCGCACCATATATCTTTGTGGGTTCACCTTGGAAAACCCAGTATTTGCAAGTAGCTACATGCATTATGATCACGTTCATTCAAATAATTTTGCAGCGACAAAAGCAAACAGTTAAAAAAAGGTAAATAGTTGTTCGAAATCATCATGTCTGTATTCAATTATTGCTTAGAAGAAAATTAAATCAACAGCAAAACGACTAGTTAGCCATCTTGCTGTCAGGAGTCCAAACCTTAAGGCTATGTTTGGCAGGAATGAGGGAGAATATGAGGGATGGATGAATTAAGAGGGAGAGAGAGTAAGAGGGATGTAGAGGATAACATCTATCTTTCATGTTGATTGGTATTGAAATGAGGGTTAAATGGATGGATTAGTATTTAATTTGTAAAATTACTATATTACCCTTAAAAAAATTGGAGGGCAATGAAAAATTGGAGGGTATTATGGTCATTCTCCTCCAATTTTCTCTCCCTCCTCTCATCTACCATATTTGGAGGATCAAAAATGGTGGGCCCGGCTGGATCCCACCTCCCACCTCTTCTCCTCTCCTTCTTCTCATCCCTCCAACCAAACGAAAGGATTTGATCTCTCCCTCTAACCCTTTCCCTCCCTCCATTTCTCTACCCAACCAAACACAGCGTAAGGGGATGACTGCAATTTCCCTTTTATTATTATTATTATTATTATTTTAAGTAATATAGATTCATATCACCTATTCCCATTTATGTCTAACCAAATAAATTGGGTCATGCGTATAAGCTTTTTAAAAAAAAAATAATTAAATGTAAATGATAGTGGTTGACATGGCCCAGTTTGATTGGTTAGATAAAAATTGAAACATTATTTTTTGACAGGTAATTTGAATCTATATTATTATTGCTTAAAGAGTAATGTTACACATCCCACCTACAATCTCACCATTTCTATCCCAACACATGTGACAGATGATGTGTCATTTGATGAGTGAATACACATTAATTGTTGTGTAGATACATTGGTAAGTGAGATAAATTACAATTAATGTGAATACACTCATCAAGTGACACATCAGCTGCCACATGTGTTGGAATAGAAATGATGGGATGGTAGGTGAGATGTTTAGCATTACTCTTGCTTAAAAGAAAGGGAAATTGCATCATCCCTTTAAGGTTTGGACTCCCAACAGCAAGATGGATACATTTGCTTATTCTACAAGGACACCCTTAAATTGAATGGATATCTGTTAAGTCTTACCAGTAGAGGGCTATAATGGTCTTTTTAAAAAATTTCATTTAACATAAGAAAAAATGATTTCAGGGCAGAGTTGCAGCCACCGACATTTATGCCGCCAAATCTATGGAGGATGGCAGCTCCACCACTAGATCTAGTGATGTGTCTTTGTGATAATGTGAAGTGATGTTGAAGAGTTGAATTTGAATGGGTTTTGATTAGGGTTTGAATTCGGATTTCGAAATAAGATTGTTGAGGATTTGAAGGGCGCGTCCTGTAAGCATTTTTTATTTCTGTTTTTCGAAAATAAAAATGAAAATGAAAATAGTGTTTTTGGTTTCGGTTTCGAATTCTGAAAACACATCTGGTAACATATACCGAAAGTTGTATTCTAAAAATGAAAACGAAAACGAAAACGAAAAAAACATGTCTGATAGGTTAACCGAAAATATCAAAATTGAAATATCATTTTTCATTGATTTTTGGTTGTTTTGGCAAAAATTCATAAACTACATACAATGTTAGATGAAAAAAAAATTAAACTCCTTTAAGCTCTATCATCCTTTATGAGTCAAAATCAGTTATAATTAGTGGTGTCAAAACAAGCCAGTTCGGCCCATTAGATCCGGGCCCATTAGGCCCGTTGGCCTAATGGGCCATGCTAGGCACGACTTGTTAGGGAGACAGGCCGTGCCGGGCCCTGCTTGTTTAAGGGGAGGGTGGGCCCGGGCTGGGCATGTGACCTGTGTCAGGCCGTGCCCAAGCCGGGCCATTAAAGCCTTAACGGGCTTTGAAATTTTTTTTTTAAAAAAAAAAAAATTTGAAATTTTGAATTCTGACGGGCCCTAACAGGTTGGCCTACAGGCCGCTCCACCTGGGCCCAGCATGGCACGCCAACTTAACAAGCTTGGGCCTGGCCTGTTAAGCCGGCGTGTCGATCGGCCTGGGCCCGCGACCGAAACAGGCCAAGCGGGACGGCCCCCCATGGCCTGGCCCGTTTTACCAACACTAATTATAATTCAACCAAAAACCTAACAAAAAATTTCACATCAAACAAGGTTTTTCTCATACATCAACAAAAACACATCCAAAAAAAAAAACGATACATCAATAACCCAAGCAGCATTGAAATAAAAGGAATACATTGTTCCAGAGTCCAAGAAAACCCAGATAAAATAATAATAATAAACTTTAATAAGTGAAACCATTATAATAAACTTTAATAAGTGAAACCCACCTGAGATCAATTGATTGTTTTATTTTTATTTTTTTTTTTTTTTTTGATATATAAAGACCAGTAAAATACAAGAACAAAAACATTACAAAGAACTAAAATCCAACCTTAAAAATTCCCTAATAGAATAAAAAGCTGCAAATGCTAACTTAAGAGCAAAGGAATTTCCAGATTTGGAAATCGCTAAACACTTATTTACGCCAACATCGGAAAGCAACACTTTAACATCATTCACAATGAATTTAGATTCACCCACAAGAGGGACGGAATCGTTAAGAAAAGCAACCATCAAAGGAGAATCCACATCAACAAAATCAACTTTCAGCTCATAAAAATGGGCCAGCTGAAGACCTTCCCGAAGAGCCAACAATTCACCAATTTCAGAAGTAAACATACCTGGTAGCTGTTTACATCTAGCAGCAACTACCAAACCCTTATCATCGCTTATAACTGATCCAATACCAACCGTCATCCCATGTGTATGTATAGCAACTGTCGTATTAAGCTTAAGACAACCTGGAGGAGGGGCTAACCATTCAGAATACCTGCTGGTCTGGACAGAGGAAAACTGAGCCGAAACAGCTCTCTTGGACTTCAGAAATTCTGCCAAAACATCCAAAGCACCAAAAATAACCAAATCCTAAGGTTTAAATTTCCCTTCAAAAATATACTCATCCCTATTATCCCATATATCATAAGCTATCATACAATAACTACCCAATTCCTCAACATAAATAACAGAAGAAACAAACAGAAAAACATCAAAAGCTGAAATCTGATGCAACCCATCCAAAAGCCAAGCAAAATTAGAGCAACACCAGCATTTCCTAACCACTTTGCACCAAAAAATGGCATGCTCAAAAGATTCAACAGAGGAATCACATCTATTGCACCTATGAGAATCCACAACTTTTCTTTGCCATAAATTTTGAAGAGACGGAAAGGCATTCCAGCAAGCACGCTAAACAAATATTTTAACTTTAGGAGGAATATTTAATCTCCACATAATTTTCCACCACCTCTGAGACTGAACTGAAGAGGAAGAAGTTTCACTAACCTTCTGTGCAATGGCCATTTGATAACAGCTTTGAACAGAGAAAACTCCACTTTTGTCAAAATGCCAAGCTAGAAAATCTTCACCTCTTTGCCAACTAATCGGAATTGACAACACCAACTCCTTATCCCCTGGTAAAAGATATCTATCCAGCTTCTCCATATCCCACCAGTGATGATTCCTACACATCAGATCAGCCACTGAAAGATCGAACCCAGGATTAGGCGTAATAGTCCTAAAAGTACTAGGTCGGGGAATCCACTTATCCTTAAATACTTTAATATTATTACCATTCCCAACTATCCACTTAAGACCGTGAGTAAGCAAATCTTTCCCCCACAAAATACTGCGCCAAATATGAGAAATCTCATTCTTAGCTGCCACCTGCAAGAAATCCTCATGTTTAAAATACTTCGCCTTCATCAACCTTGCAACCAATGACTCAAGTTTTTTCAAAATCCTCCAAGCTTATTTTGCTAACAATGATTGATTAAAAGAAGATAAATCTTTAAAATTCAAACCACCTTGACTACTAGGTTTACAAAGAGACTTCCAATTCACCCAGCCTATCTTTCTTTTCCCTTCTCTTGACCCCCACCAAAATTTTGAATACATAGAACACAAATCTTTACATAAACCCACCGGAAGCTTGAACAAACTCATCACATAATTCGGGATAGCTTGAGCCACTGCCCTAATCAACACCTCCTTTCCTCTAAAAGAAAAGTATTTATCCTTCCAACCTCTAAGTTTCTTCCAGACCCTTTCCATAATATCATTAAACATTAATCTTTTATTCATACCCACCAAAGTAGGTAGCCCAAGATACCTATCATGATTGCTACAGACTTCAATGCCAAGCAAATTATATATTTCTTCTTTTATACAAACAACCACATTCGCACTGAATGTCACCTTGCTTTTCTGAAAGTTAATAAGCTGACCTGAACCTCTAGCATACACATTCAAAATCTCACTAATACTAGAGCTGCATTCCCTCGTAGCCCTACTGAAAAGGATACTATCGTCTGCAAAAAACATATGACTTATAAGAGGACCTCCCTACTACATCTAACCCCCAGATCCTTACCATTAAATTCAGCATGTGTGATCAAACCCGAAAAAACCTCAGCACAAAAAATAAAAAGATAGGGGGACAAAGGACACCCTTGCCTAAGTCCTCTGGAAGGCTGCACTTCACATACCAACTTACCATTAAGCAAAAAACTGAGAGTAGAAGTACTAATATAATCCATAATAAGCCCTATCAAACTAGAAGGGAAGTTCATTTTCCTCATAACAAACTCTAAAAACTTCCACTCTACTCTATCATAAGCTTTAATCATATCCAATTTGATAGCCATCCACCCCTTATTACCACTCTTCTTCCTAGCTATCGAATGGAGAGTCTCAAAAGCAATAATCATATTATCAAAAATTTGTCTACCGGGGACAAAAGCAGACTGATTACTAGAGATGATATCTTGTAAAAAAGGCTTTAATCTCCTAGCAATAACCTTAGTAATAGCCTTATAAATAACACTACATAAAGCAATAGGTCTAAAATCCTTAAGAGAATTAGGAGAGATAATTTTCGGAATTAATACTACAGAAGTACAATTAAATTCTCTAATAGAAACATGGCCATTCAAAATACTCAAACAAACTCTGGTAACATCCTCCCCCAAAATATGCCAAAATTTCTGAAAGATAATTGCCTAAAACTCATCCGGGCCAAGAGCTTTAGTAGGGCTAAGATCAAAAATCGCTAACCTGACATCCTCCGCTGAAAACTCCATACTCAGCTCTTCTCTCTGCTCATAATCAAGATAGGAACTAATCCTTTCAGAAGCTGCACTGACATTAGAATGGCTAGGATTGGAAGACTGAAAAAGAGAATGAAAAAAATCACTAACCACTCGAGTCATTCCTTCCTTTGTATCTACTATCCGGCCCTCTGAATCAAGCAAACTGTGGATAGAAATTTTCTTCTTCCTTGCTGAAGCCCTGGCATGAAAGAATTTCAAATTTTTATCACCCGCCTCAAGCCATTCAGCCCTCGATCTTTGCTTCCAGAATAACTCTTCACTATCTAGGAGGTCTTCCACTGATTTTTCTAAATTCTTGATAACTGCCATAACCCCAACTTTCTCACAAGACTTATATAAAAACTCTATCTCTCTATTTTTAGCCTCTATCTGAGTACTGAAATTCTGAAACTGATTCTTACTCCATCCCGTCAATCGTTCAGCACACTGATGAAGTTTAAACAGAAAATCCTGTGCCGAAATTGAAGGACCCCTTTCCTTCCAAGCTTCCACAATAATACTACCAATATCCTCCTCTTTTAACCAGTATGATTCAAAACGAAAGACAGAAACTCTGTTCTTCCAAATACGCTTGTTCTTTCAAACTTCAAAAGGATAGGACGATGGTCTGAAGAATTAAAACCTAAGTGTTCTACCAACACAAAATCAAACCTATCCCTCCATATATCTTTGGCAAAAAAACGGTCAATCCTTTCCTGGATATTAGAGATTCCTTCTCTTTTATTGTTCCAAGTAAATCTAGGGCCTGAGTAACCCAAATCAACTAAATCACACTTATCTACTGCCTACCTAAACCTAATCATACCAGTAATCGATTTCTCAGAACCACCAAATTTCTCATTCAAACACAAGACTTCATTAAAATCCCCTCCACAAACCCAAGGCAAACTATCAACCTCACTCAACCTCCTCAATAAAGCCCAAGTATTCACTCTCTTACTAGGAGAAGGATCTCCATACACTCCCGAAAATCTCCACTGAAATCCATCCTCCATTTGAATTCTAACATCTATATGTCCCACTGAATAAGAATTAACTGATACCTGAATTTCTTTTTGCCATAAAATCATCAAACCCCCACCGCAGCCAGTACAATCCACCCAAAAAACCTCATACTCCCCCATATTATCTCTGACTTTAGCTACCTTATCACCTGACAGCTTTGTTTCCGACAGAAAAACTAGAACCGGAGAATGCTTCTTCAACAACCTCTTCAAGGCCGAGAATGCTCGGGTATTCCCCAAACCCCGAACGTTCCAACATAGACAACTCATCTATCCTGGCGGGTCTGTGCACCAGACTCCGCCAAATTTTTTCCTACCAAATCAATACTTGACAACCTCCCTTTTTTGTTAGTACCACTCTCCCCTGCCAAACCAATACATAATTTTCGCTTCCCAAATTGCATCTCCCATCTTTTTAAATAGCTAGAGAGAGCTCCCTTCTGTTTTAATACCGATTGAGAAGAATTACAAAATTTTCCCAACCCAGACCTCTTCCCAGCTAAATCAAAATGAGACTTACTTGTAGATGAAGAACCAATTCCCGTCAGACACTTCTTCCCCTTCGTACTGACCGTTTGGATATTGCGAAATAAATTGGGCTTATTGCTCAAGAAAATTTCTGCCTTCTTAACTCTTGCCAATCTTTTCCAGTTTCTACCTGTAGACTTAAGATGAATTACTCCCTCCTCCGGTTGTGAACTAACAACCAACAACTGATCATCTGTTAGCTTTTTTCCAATATTTGGGCTCACCATATTTAAACCAGGCTCAGACACACCATCAGATAACTTACTAACCAACATTTCTGGCCCAACAATTTCCTTTCTGTTATCCACCAACTTCTTATCACACAACCTATCCTCCTCAATTTGGGCCTTCCTCCATCGGCCCAATCATCAATGACGACCCAAGCCCACTTAACTTGACCCGGCTATTAGATGTAGAAATATCTACTACTTCCTGTTGATTACTTTCCAAGGCGGTCTGATCTTCCACCTGAGCAATTAACGATCCTGAACTCAGCCTCTTCAAACCGCCATCATTCTCCCCTTGCCGAAACTCCTCTGATCTCAAAATCTGTAATTCCCCTTCTTTCCCTGCACTCCTTACCGACAATCTACTTTGATTCTTCGAACGTCCATCAATACTCTGATCAATTTTTAGCTTCTGTCGATAGAGCACAGAGGCTCGCATCCATGACCCAAATTTTGTAGAAACCCCCTTTAAAGCTTCAAGTTTGGCTTCTTCATCATTGCAATCCTTATTGACATGCCCAATTCTTCCATAGACATAGCAAAATTCAGGAAGCCTCTCATACTTGAGACTCACCATCACAATATTGTTTGAATTATCCAGTTTCAGACGAGGCCATCTTCTCAAAGGTTTCGTAATATCAATTTGAACTTTACCTTCATAAACTTTCCCCAACAATCCTTAGATTCTGACGGTATCTTAATTACCCTTCCAATCTGATCAGCCATCCACTTAGTTGTTCTTCTATTCATACAAATAATTGGAACATCATGAATTTGAATCCACAACTCCACCTTATTAAAATTCAACTGTGAGATGCTTCCCATACCTTCTGGCTTTTCTAGAACAATTAAACAATTATCAAAATGCCATGGACCACGATTCCATATCCTAATCCGTTCCTCCTGATTGTGAAAATGAAACATAAAAATGTTAACCCCCACAGATTCAATCTCAATCCTTCCAAACGGACTCCATAACTGATCAATCAGATGAATAAAAGCCTCCCTATTCACTCTTTTTCCAGATAGAACCTTCCCTATCAGACAGAGATCCACCTCCACCTCTCCTTCTCGTCTCTCCTCTCCTCTTTCGGCCTCTCAAAAATCACTCCATCTTCATCCGCTAAAGAGAGATTCTCATACAACTTAGCAATTTCAGACTCTGCCATCACTAAAACCCCCAATTTTAAGAAACCCACTAAGAAAAATGAAGCTACTCCAAACAAGAAGATATCTACCCTAAAGACCAGCTACTTTTACAACCCTTATCTGCTTTCGAGAGAGAGAAAGAAAAAAGGGGAGAAAAGACTTAACTCAAAACATTTTAAAATAATTAAGCTTAAACTTACACGTACTTATCAATTGATTGTTGAAACAGAGAAAGAGAGATGGATAAACTACAATTTCTGGTGAAGACAATAACTCTGTAATGGATTTTATTTTGTATTTGTTATGAAATGTTTTTTTTTTTTTTTTTTTAATTTGTAATTTTTAGTCAAACGAGAAAATGGGGAAACGGGAAAAACAGAGAAAAATGGAGAACTAGGGTTGGGGATGGAGATTCCTTCCCCAAAAATTCATCATCCCCACTTTCCCTAAATGGGGAAATGGTGGGGATGAAGGAACCTATATCCATCCACATTTCCCTAATATGCATCTTTATCAACAACCAATCATATACTTTAAAAATGTTAGGAAAAAGATTACATTAGCATAGGATCTAAATTCTTTATTGAAACATCAAAATTTACAAGTTTAAAAAGAAAATAATCATGTGATAGGGTCCACCTCACGGTACGCATGTTTTAATTTATTAAAGAAATTGGAATTCTTCAAGACAAAAGATGAAAGTTTGTCATAATTAAAAGTTGTACTTGCCCACTTATGTCTTTTAATTTTAAAGGTGAGTTGATAAGTCGTTTTTATTTGAAGCATGCTTTTAAATAAAGGAAGATTCCCAAAAACTCGCTTGAGGTTTAACCGTTTGTCCGTTTTTCAAAACCAAAATTATAATTTCATATTTGGGATTAGCTATGTTGCTTTGTTTTGGGTAATGTTACCACATAAATTCTTGGTTGTTGGATGACTCACAAATAATCCAGTGGTTCTTATTAGAGAATCTTAAAAACAATTAGTTAAAGAATAGTAATTGATAACTGGTTAAACTGGTATGTTTGCTTTTTTTTTTTTTTTTTTTTTTTTTTTTTTTTTTTTTAATAACCGATTAGCCGTTAAACAAAAAAAGAGTTTCAAAAATCTCAAACATCTCCTAGACATCCACAACCTCTCACATCACGAAGTATCAGTTGTGTTTAAGGTTACCGAATGAAAAAAAAAATGGCTATAGCATTATTGAAGATTATTGATCGTTCGGATTGTCATATAAAATTGAAGATTATTGAAGTTGTAAAGCCGTAAGTGATTGTCGTATAAACATGTAAGTTTATTGAATTTTTATATTGTTATATCATTATGTCAAAGTTCAATAAAAATCTTTAAAAAATACTTCTACGATTTGTGTTTTTGCCTTTTGAATCTATGTTCACCGGTAGACCATCAAGTGTTTTTTTTTTCTTAATGTTTCTGATTCCACATATAATAGGATTAACGTAAAGTGTTTTTTTTTGTTGTTATTTTTGTATTTTTTTTTTTTTTTTTTTTCAATGATGCACGTTGATTCTAAGATTTTTAGGTAAAAAAAATAAGTATTCAAAGAATTTTAACATCAATTTTTTTAGTCAAAACATTGCAAAAAGTTTAGCTTGGAAACCGTTTGATAAAAAATCCTGTAGAATTAAACAATACTGAAGTTGTAACATAGCAAATGTTTGATAAAAGTTCCCATAGAGCATTATTATTTATGTGTTCCAAGTAAACCTGTCAAAAACAATTGATAAAAGTCTTCATAGAACACTCATAAATACACACATTAATTAGCTCATAATTAGTTGTTCATGTAAGTTCTTCAAGTTTGATTGGCTTATTTTAGTGATAAACCATATTTGGGGTTTGTGATGTAAGGGTAACTTAGGTTTCTAATTGTTGGTGATCATCTTCAACAAAGGCCCTCTCAAAACCTCAAGATGATAAGCTCTTCAAAAGTAAATCATTTGTGCTTATTTTTCATTGAAGAGACTTAGTTGCACACACACACTTCTCATGATTGCATTTTGAGTGTATATATCTCACAACTCACACTTGCACAATTTTGTGTTTGGTATATGCAACATGTGTAGTGCGCTGGTCCCCTTACTCACGCACACTAGCACAGTGCACTAGTCGTCATGCACCGAACCAGCGCTGCAGATTGTAAAGAAATAATATTCTTCTTAATTATTAATGAACTTGATTTACAAGTATATATATACATTGCACTGATCGTGGATTACAGAGAATGAAGTCTACTTACATTAAAGTACTAAAACAATACCTATTAGCTAAAGGATTAATTACAACACGTGAATAGCAAAATAAGATATACAAAGAATTCAAGAGGCGGAGAAGTATTAGAGTTGGATTTCAATTAGTTGGATTTCAAGTTTTTAGTGTAGTTGGATTGAATATCCTTAATACGCCCTTGCAAGATGGTGGGCAGTTCAGAGACACCAATCTTGGACCGTAAAAATGCAAACCTTGTCATGGATAGCGGTTTGGTAAGCGAGTCAGCTAGCTGGTTCGCGGATGCCACATGTAATACCCGAATTTGTCCTCGTTGAACTCTGTCACGAACAAAATGAAAGTTAATTTCTATATGTTTCATTCGGGAGTGAAAAACTGGATTAGAGCATAGGTAGGTGGTGCCAATGTTGTCGCAAAAGATTGTAGGTGGAGACGGTGATGAAATGAGCAGCTCACGCATAAGAGAGGACATATATAAAACTTCAAACGCAGCAAGATCTACTGCCCTGTATTCCGCTTCAGTGGATGAGCAGGCGATAGATTTTTGTTTGCGAGAGCACCACAAAACGACATTTGACCTAAGAAGGAGAACGTATGCACTAGTTGAAGTACGATCATCTTGATTACCTGCCCAGTCTGCGTCAGAGAACGCATGCAAGATGATTAGTGAGTCACGGCACAGGAGAAGACCATGGCCGACCATTCCTATCAGATACCGAAGGAGATGATTGACGAGAGATCAGTGCCTGGTTGTGGGTCGATGCACAAATTAAGCCAATTTGTTGATAGCAAATGCAATGTCAGGATGAGTGAAAGACAAATATTGGCGAGTGCCAATTACCTGACGAAATTCGGTGGCATATATGAGAGAAGTGCTATCAAGTAATGTAAGAGAGTGATCAGTAGGAAGAGGAGTAGCCACCGGTTTGGAGTCAATCATCTTGGTGCGAGTGAAGAGATCAGTTACCTACTTCTGCTAAGAGAGAAACAAGCCAGCCGAGCACGGAATCACTTCAACTCCAAGAAAATATGATAGGGCGCCTAGATCTTTAATGGAAAAGCGCCAAGCAAGTGTCGTAACAAATGTGTCAATGAGTGCACCAACATTACCAGTGACTATGATATCATCAACATATACTAACAAAAAAATCACACACTCGTTAGCATTGAATATGAATAAGGAGGTGTCGGAGTGAGAATTAGCAAACCCATTATGGATGAGGAATTGTTGAAGTTCATTGTACCACGCCCTAGGGGCTTGTTAGAGGTCGTAAATAGCCTTCTTGAGTCAACATATGTGTGCGGGATAAGCAGGATCTATGAACCCCAGTGGTTGTGCCATGAAGACATCCTCGGATAAGTTCCATTGAAGGAAAGCATTATTCACATCCAGTTGACGAAGGGACCAACAACGAGAGACCGCAATACTAAGCAAAACCTGAATTGTTGTGGATTTAACCATTGGACTGAAGGTCTCAGTATAGTTGAGACCCAGTCGTTGATAAAAACCTTTGGCTACTAAGCGAGCCTTGTAATGAGAGACGAAACCATCCAGAGATCTTTTAATGCAAAACACCCATTTGCAATCTACAATATTGTTAGCCAAGTGTGAAGGAACTAGGGCCCACATACCATTTTTAATGAGTGCATTGAATTCTCCTGACATCGCTTTCCTCCATTCAAGAGCCTTTAGAGCTTGTGAGACACAAGTTGGTTCAGTTTCTGATGACTGTTCACTAGTGAGGAAGAGCTTTGTGAGTGGCTTGTGAATATTGTTCTTTGAACGTGTGACCATGGGATGGCTCGGTTGTGTCACTGTGTGTGTGTCCAGATCAGGTATGGGGAGATTTACGGCAGATGGGTCTGGTACATGGGAAAGTTGGAGCTATTGCGGGTGGTTCGCTAGTGGGTTACAGGTGGTTTATGGGTATGCTCGTAGGCTGTTGTAGGTGGATTGTGGGTGGTCTGGTGAGCTAGTGAGTTACGGAAAGACTGTGTGCTGTGGGTGAGGGTGGTGTAGCAGCTATTTTCGGTGCAGAAGGAGGTGTGGTGCGCTGAGAAGGGACGGGAGGTACAGCTAGATCTCCGAAGCTGGGTGGTGCCTGCGAATAAAAGGTCCCGTGCATGGCAGTTTCAGACATGTGTGCATGTGTAAATGGCACTATGACATCTAGAGGGATTTGGGATAGCCAAGACGTGTGTGTATCGGTGTTGGAACGAGGTGTTTGACTGTGGAGACTCTTGTAGGGAAATACCGACTCAACAAACGTGACATGTCTGAAGACAAATATATGTGTAAGGATTTCCATTATTGATTGGCTTATTTCGTGGACAAACCACAAGTTGGGGTTTGATTTGTAAGGGTAGATTAGGTGATGGAAGACCAACATCAAAGACCCTATTCAAGACCTCAAAGTGACAAGCACTCCAAAGGTATACTTCTTGTGCTTAGTTTTCTTTGAAGAGATTTAGAAGCACACACACACTTAGCATACTTGCATATATGTGCTTACTCTTCACATGTCACATTACACACTAACACTTTGTTTGATTATATCTTGTTGTGTGTTTGTTTGTGTCGTGTAATTCGTTTCCCGAATATGTTTGGAAACGTCCGCGCTTGCACGATAATGTGCTTGGGTTTGCGTGATGATCGCCTTCGGAGAATGCCCCTTGGCTTCTCCCTTGGTTTCACCTTCATTGGTGAAACGACGGTTTGATCGACGGCCACGACCGCCGAATGAAACCGCCGTTTGATTCCAGAAAGCTCTGGACTGAATCTGCGGTTACGATCGGCAGTCAGGCCGCCGAATTGACCTGATGCATTTATTATTCTCGGGTTTGATTCTGCGGTTTAATCGATGGCCTGACCGCCGAATTGAAACCGCCGAATTAGATATTTTAAGGTCTGTTTCTTTTTGGGTTTTGATCGGCGGTTGCAATTGACCGCCGAATCTGGTCACCGAATGAACCCCTGCTTCTCGGGTTCAATTCGGCGGTTACATTCTGCAGCCACGACCGCAGAATGAAACCTCCGATCGGTGATTTCAAGGGCAAAATTGTCTTTTCACTTGCCCTGTTCTTGATGCCTATAAATATCATACTTTCTTATATCTCTAACTTAGTTCTCTGACTCTAAAAGAACCCTAAACTTGAAAGAGATATTTTTGAGAGAAAATCAAATCAAGAACTCATTTTTACACACTCAAAACCTTCTCATATGCATCTACATATCATCTAGCATTTTCTAGCATAGTTAGGATGCTTGCTTGCATGGGTTTTGGTCAACACACATCTTTTGGTATGTTCTTCACTAATCTCATCTAAGCTTAGTGTTTTATTTATCAAAGAAATCTCTTATATTATTTGTATGCTCTTAGAATATATTCTAGATACAAAATAGAGATTGTTGTGTTGACATGTTTGTGTGTTGTATTTTGATAGCAACATCTAGGGTACTTTATCTATGATTTGCTAAGCTATTTGACATGTCATTTAGCTATTGACATCTAGGATTGCATTTATTGTTATCTATTCATCCTAGATAAGCATCTAAGGTTACCTAGCTTTATTTGCTCATTGAATATCATTTTATATTCACATAGGTTGTAATCTCTTCATTGAGAAGTAAGTCTTGCGTGTAGCTTCCGGGATTAGGTTGCTTAGATCGCAAGCAATTGAAGTCTTGTTGTGATAGACCGGGATTAGGTCGGACACCGGGATTAGGTGGTCACACAAGAAATTGGACTAGGTTCACTCATACCGGGATTAGGTAGGTGTGTGATTATATACCGGGAGTAGGTTGTAATCGTTTAACACATTTAGTGGATTCGAGGTTCGAGTGTGGCGCACTATACAACCCGTGGTTTTTCCCGTGAGGGTTTCCACGTAAATATCAAGTGTCTTTTATAATTCCGCATCATATTACACTTGTTATATTTGTTGACTAGATTGGGGTATTCTCGTAATATTGACTTAACGCGAAAATTGGGTAATAACGTTAAAATCTATTCACCCCCCCCCCCCCCCCCCCCCCTCTAGGTTGATATTAATATATTAGAACACACCTAGAGTTATTTGTTTCAATATGATCACTGTCTAGGTCTAAATAGTGATAAGCACTTTGAGACAGAGACTACCCAATAAAGAGACAAGCTCTTAACCGAGGTTCTAATTTGTGAGAATTATATGGCATAAGCCATGGATGACACAGGCACCCAAACACGCGGAGTTTTTCATACGCAGGACGTATGGAAAATATTTTTTCAAAAGGTGATGACATATTAAGCAACAGTGTAGGCATTCTATTTATCAAGTACATAACTATGTTGAATGCATATGACCAGAAAGTGAGTGGTAGTGAAGCATGAGTTAGAAGCGACAAACCTGTTTTGATAATGTGACGATGACGTCATTCAGAGACGCCATTGTGTTCAGGTGTGTGCGGTGGTGTAATGAAGTGTGATATACCATGGCTTGTAAGGGTTTGTTTTAAAGCAATAAATTCACCACTATTGTTGCTATAAAAAGAGACAATGGAGTGGCCAAAATTTTATTCCACCAACAGTTTAAAACATTTGAACACATCATGAACATCAGATTTATTTTTTAAAGGATAGAGCCATATATATTTTGTAAAGTGATCAACAAAAATAACATAATATTTATAGCCATCTTTGGAAATAACTGGAGAACTCCAGACATCTAAATAAATTACCTCAAGCGATGAACTACAAACACTTGAGACCGAAAAAGGTAATTTATGAGTTTTATTACACTTGCAAGCATCACACAACACACTAGACTTATTAGACGACAAGAGAGACAATGCTTGGGAAGACACTAATTGACTGATTATTTTAGATGAAGGATGACCTAAGCAATGGTGCCAATCAGGAAGAGAGGCTTTGACACTGGAGAGGGCAATGATGGGCAAATTTTTATGCTGAGCATGGGATGGCCATTCGTAGACACCGTTCCTAGTTCGTCATTGTAGGAGCCGCACCCCCATATTGAGATCCTTCACAGTAAACTTCAAAGGTGGGAATTCAATAGAAACTTGGTTAGCAGTACAAAACTGTGATACAGATATTAGGTTTTGTTTCATATTGGGAACACATAAGACATTGGATAATTAAAAAGAGAAGGTTTTAGAGGGTAGATGGGTAGAACAAGGGTGTGTTATTTTTAAACCTATACCGTCACCAATCATAATGTCGTCAGAGCCACCATATGGAGAATGTATTGACAAATTGTTGAGATTCGTGGTGACATGATGTGAAGCACCTGAGTCAAACATCGATTCAGAAGTAGAGTTGGCGGTTGGAGTTGTATAATTTGCATGGGGCTGCCATTGTCTTTTAGATTGGTTTGGTGGAGTTCGATTTTGCACAGGACTTTGTATAAACATGGAGCAATGTTTTGTTGTGCAACCTTGTTCACCATATAGTTGACAGAATCCACGATATTGTCGAGGTTTGTTTGAATTATATTGAGATGACCCGTTGGAGTTCGTGGTGAAGCTGGTGTTATGGTTATGGAAGAAGCTGGATTGGCTACCGAAATTACTGTATCCGATTATCTTTGGCCGCTTGTTGGTGCCGGAATTACCACGGTGGCTGCTGTGGTGTTGCAGCATGTAGGAGCTGCTGGATTGGCCACCGGAAGGTGGTCTTGCTGTGTAATTTGCAATGATGGGCAGCCGTTGACTTTTCGTAGCCTCTTGTTTAAGCACCGCTTCAAAGTTGATGAGTTTCTCATGGAGTTCCTCGAAGGATATGGCTGAGTCACAGGCATGGACAAATGAGGAGATGTCCTTGAATTCGTCACCTAAGCCATTCAAAATTTTAACTGTTAGATCTTCAGGGTTTTCAAGTGCATCAAGCATGGCTAGCTCATCTGCAACGCTTTTGATGTGTTGCATGTATTCGATTACAGTTTGTGTTCCTTTGATCACATTGGTGAGGACTTCTTTGAGATGCATAATATGACCTCTGAAAGGTTTCATATAAGTGTTGGCAAGTGCAGTCCATGCATCACAGGTGGTTTTAGTGGAAGCAATAAAAGGGATAATGGAGGGAGATATAGAGCCAATGATTGCATTCATAAGCAGTTGGTCTTATCTGATCCAGATGTTATGAGCAGGGTTAGGTGCTGCGATGTCGTTTGTTGTGACCGTCGCCGGTGGGCATGGTTTTTGGCCATCAACAAATCCCATAAGGTCGAACCCAACAAGAAGGGTATGGAACTAAAGTTTCCATGAGCGATAGTTTGTCGCTGTGAGTTTCAATAGGGCTTGAGCGGCAACATTGATGCTGACAATGGTGTTTGACGTTGAGCTGATTTCATGTGAAGAAGAGGATGAGGAAATTACGGTAATTGAGGGAGAAAATGTGTTTGAGGTGGTCATGTTAGATCAAGTCTCATTTGAGTTAATGTTGCTCTGATACCATGTAAAGAAATAATATTCTTCTTAATTATTAATGAACTTGATTTACAAGTATATATACATTGCACTGATCGTGCATTACAGAGAATGAAGTCTACTTACATTAAACTACTAAAACAATACATATCAGCTAAAGGATTAATTACAACACTTGAATAGCAAAATAAGATAACTACAAAGAATTCAAGTAGGAGGCGGAGAATGATTAGAGTTGGATTTCAAATCTGTAGTGGAGTTGGATTGAATATCATTAATACAGACTAGCGCAACCTTAGCAGAGGATTGTCGCTGGTCATGCACTAGTCGTCATGCGCAACCTCACCAGTGCATCTTCCACAGGCGTTGTGCGCTGGTCGTGCACTACTTGACTAGTGCACACACCAGCGCACAAGGTGAGAATTTAAGGCATTTTTTCCAAAACAACCTCACTTTGTCTAGGTCATATATATATATATATATGCCTTGATAACCTTGGGTCGTTTTTTAGAGCAAAAAGTACACCTTTTAAGAGCAAAAGAAGAGTCTTCAAAGCTAAGTCATCAAGACTTGATTTTTATCATCCAAAACACAAACACCCATCATCCTTTTATGATTCATACATCATCTAGTATGTTCTAGGTATGATTTCTTATGGGTTTTCTTTATTGCTCACATGACTTTTAGTTAGAACATCAACTTCATCTTTTCACATGTTCTTGTTTTACAAGATAACATCTTTATTACTTGACTAGTTTCAAGATTGCTTTTTATTGTGTTTTGTGTATTGTATTGTGATAGTTATAACCTAGGATTGCTTTATCTATGATAGCTATATTGTATGTCATGTCATATAGCAATTGATACCTAGGATTGATTTAATTGCCACTACAAAAAAAAAAAGGTCTTTTCCAATAGCTAAATGCCATCGGAAAAGACAATTTCCCGTCGAAAATACGTTTTTCCGATGGGAAAAAGCCGTCGGAGGCCGTCACAAATATGCTTGTCAGAAATAACTATTCACTGACGAGCCGTTACAAATACTATCATTTTCGACGGCCATGGCTATCGGAAAAGATGAAAATGCCATCGGTAATAGTGATTCAAGGTGGTCAAAATTACTTGTATTTTCGACGGCTTTACCACTATTTCCGACAGCTTATTGCCGTCAAGCCGTTGAAAATAGTCGAATTATAAAAAAATAGTATGACTGGACTTCATAGTCGCCACGTCACTTGTCTCGTGTCACGTGGCACATGCCACGTCACCCCGACATGCGCCACATCACCCAGCATGTGGCACTCTAAATCCATGAAATTCATGTGGCTTGAACCCTTGACCTGGATGACAGTAAGGGTTTCCCTTACCATTTTTTTATAACCTTATATCTGATGTGTTTTGCATATTATTTATATATAAACTATTGATATGTTTGTATACTATGTAATTAAATATATTTTTTTGTATACTATTTAAATATAACTATTGAGATATTGTTTTTTAAAATAATATTTTATTAAAATTATTAGAGTTTTTGTTGACAGTGAATTTTGGATACATTTAACACATATAGTGATACATTTAAAATATTGACCTGCAAGTCACATTTTTTTGTGTAGTGTTATAAATTACATACATTCCATTATAATTTATTAATTAATATTATAATAATAAATTATTTATTTATTCCATGAAACTGAGATCAACAAAACAAGACTATTTTCGACGGCCTCAATGTTGTCGGAAATAGTGTATTCCGTTTTTTCTTTTCAAATGGAACAAGACTATTTCTGATGGTATTTAGGCGGTCGAAAATAGTGTATTCTTTTTTCTCTTCTCAAATGGAACAAGACTATTTCCGACGGCATTGAGGCCGTTGAAAATAGTGTATTCCATTTTTTCTTTTCAAATGGAACAAGACTATTTCTGACGGCATTTAGGCCGTCGGAAATAATGTATTCCTTTTTCTCTTCTCAAATGGAACAAGACTATTTCCGACGGCATTAGACCGTCGGAAATAGTGTATTCCTTTTCCTCATTTCCAACGGGACAGATACTATTTTCGACGGCACTTTTTGTGCCGTCGGAATTGGGAACAAAATTTATGGCTTTTTCGACTATTTTCGACGGCATTTGGCCGTCGGAAATATGGTATTATATTTTTACTCATTTTCGACGGAACTGAAATGGCCGTCGGAAATAGTTCGTCACTGATAGGTTTTTTTTTTTTTTTTTGTAGTGTGCCATTATTTAATCCTAGATAAGCATTTAGTGTAACCTATCATTAATTGCATATTTGGATAACATGCATATTTACATAGGTTGATTAATCTCTTCATTGAGAAGTAAGTATTGTGGCTAAGGTTGCTTAGGCCACAAGCAAATTGATCTAGGGTTGATATTAAAAGTCTAAGGGTAGTAGTGGTGGGTTAGTGACCGTGTAGGGTTTGATGTGGTCAACCTAGGTTGTGGACACCATTACAAATAGTGATTTCGAGGATCGTGTGTGACGCACATAACAACCCGTGGTTTTTCCTTGTTGAAAGTGATTTCGAGGATCATGTGTGACGTACATAACAACCCGTGGTTTTTCCTTGTTGAAGGTTTCCACGTAAAAATCAAGTGTCATTTAAATTTCACATTTTATACTAGATTTTTTATTGTGACTAGTTTGGGCCTTAAAATTAAATATTGACTAATCAACAAAATTTGGTAATATAAATTGATTAAAATCTATTCACCACCCCCCCAAATGGTTTTATACATGCTGGTATATTTGTTTCAGTTCAGTGTTCCAGCTAGGAGGTTCACACATACATCCTTAAGCAAGCAACTGTCCTTATGCACAATTTTCCAAAACATGGTTTATTCTCTAATTCACATCGAAATTTTGTTCTCCCCCCCCCCCAATGGTTTTATACATGCCGGTTTATTCTCTAATTCACATCGAAATTTTGTTCTCCCCCCCCAATGGTTTTATACATGCCGGTATATTTGTTTCAGTTCAGTGTTCCAGCTAGGAGGTTCACACATACATCCTTAAGCAAGCAACTGTCCTTATGCACAATTTTCCAAAACATGGTTTATTCTCTAATTCACATTGAAATTTTGTTTGAAATAGAAAGTTGCATTCTTTTTTTTCTTTTTCTTTTTTTGTTTACAGCCGCTCCCTAATTCTGGAGAAAGTTTATCGAATTATTTTCGAACTAGCATAATTTTTTTTTTATTAACTTTTCCATATTTTTTATAAATATTGTTTTTCTTTAAATCATGAATAATAATCAGTTAAGTAACGTTAGTACACTTGTATATTCTATGAACCTTAGTACATCATTGTTTTTATTTTTTTTCCCCATATTTTAGGTGTTTGTTGAGGTGCATTATACTAAATTTTTTTAGTATCAAGATGCATTGTGTGTTATCACAAACATCATTGAATCATCATGTAACCATTACAAGATGCAAATGATATATATACATTCTCATTTAATGTTGTTATATTATTGATCTATCATGTTTCAATATTCATGACTTTGATGATGGCTTGTCATTGAACATTCTTGATCCAGTTTTAAATGGCAAGACCAAAGCGGAAAAGGGAAAGTCATACCAGAAAAAATGAGATCAACGAAAAGTTTGGCAATGACAATAACATCAAACTTGATAGAATGGCTTGGATAAATTATTTTTATGTCATAATTTGTTTATATGAATTGCTTCTTAACAATATATTATATGTTATGTCTACAACTGAATGATTGTGCAATGGTTAAAATCATGCAGTAAAGCAGAGAGTGAGAAGTTGAGAAATAACTATGGAGGTTAGTTGTTTAGTTTTCTTGTTTTATTTATTTATTTAGTTAAATAACATCAATAGAACATTATCAAATAGTGGAAAAAGTATGTAGTTTAGTGTAAAATGGTTACTCTTACACAAATATATAAGAATAGCTATTTTTTTTTTATACTAATAGATACATATATAAAAAAGTTTATATAGTTTTCCTTTTAAAAAAAAAATAATTATAAATGTTGTTTGTTGCAGTTTAGAAAACAATTTTCCCTACAATTGAAAAGGCTTAGCATAAAAGAAAAAGTACACTATGCTGAGCCAGTTGATAAAGAAACTATTATTGCACAACATCAAGCAACTGATGTTAAAGTTAAGAAGTCTACCTTTAGCACACGATGTACACCTGATTGTTTCTCATTTATTGTGTCAAAGCTTTCTAAGTAGCAATTGGATGTTGTGGGAAAGATAGGGTTTGGAAGCTTGCTTGAGTTGTGTTGTGGTTGCCTTTGTCATGAGTTATGCAAATTGTAAGTTGCTCAAGTTTTGATTGATTTATTTTGTGGACAAACCACAATTGGGGCTTGTATTGTAAGGGTAGCTTAGGCGCATCATTGTTGGTGATCAAGCACAACAAATGCTCTCTCAAGACCTCAAAATGATAAGCACTCCAAAGGTAAAAATACTTGTGCTTAGTTGCATACACACACAACTCATGCTTATCTATACTATCTTGTATGTTGTGTGTTTTATGTATGTGCATTCATGTTATTGAACTCTCTTCATGCATGTTTTAATTGATTGCATCTTGATTGATAATTGCCATGTCTTTTTAAGCATTATGATGCATTCACTTCACACTTGCACATCTTTGATGGTTTGTGTTGTGTTATAAGTGTCGTGGAATTCGTTTCTCGAAGATTGATCAGAAACGTCCGAACTTGCACGATGGTGTGCATGTCTTAGCACAATGGTTGACCATTTGAGAATGTCCTATTCTTCTCTTGGATAAGTGTTAGATTTGGTTTGGTTGTTTAGAGTAAAGTGTCTAGTTTCAAAAGATTGGATTTCAATGATTTAAATGATTTTCAAAACTGACTTTTGTATGGTCTTGTAACCATAACTTTTTATACAAAGCTTTAAAATGAGTTTTAAAAATTTCAGTACAAACTAAACACTCATACCTTTCAAACGGTATATTATTCGTAATATTTCATGACCGTTTGGATTGTTTTTGAAATCTCCAAAGTGACCACCAAAACAGGGCAACTCTGTTGTTGTCCGTTTCTAAACTTTGGTTACTCAATTGGCTATAACTTTTTCTACAGATATCAAAATGTCATCTTGTAAAAATGAGTAGAAATAAGACATCCATACCTTTCCATCGATATATCATACGAAAGGTTTCAATGTCGTTTGTTCATGTTTCGGAGAGCTCAAATCTTGAGCTGTTGCACTGTCATGTGTACCGCGGAAATGCCCATAATTTTTCTATTTCTTCCAAAACAACATAGTTTCACTTGGGCACTATAAATACATCCTTATCTATCCTTCTTCAACATAACTCTCCCAATTGAAACCCTAGAGAGAGAAAGAGATATTCTTGAGAGAGAAAGCACCAAACTTGCTTCTTTAACTCTCCAAACCCAAAACCCATCATCTTCATGCATTTCTAAGCATCTCTAAATCATGGGTCTTCTTTGTTTCATGACTAGGTAAGTTAGAACTTCATTGATTATCATTTATTGTTCTTCTTACTCTAGATTAGATATTCATTGTTTGATTAAATACCTTGACTCATTTATTTCATATATTTATGAGTCTTGATAACATGATTGGGTTTATATTGTGATAGCTTAATTAATTAGGTTGTTTTGCCTAAATAGCTAAGCCTTGAATATTCTTGTGGAATTGATCGTTGATTAGGTTGATAGACAAATGTTTATTTATCTAATCAAACTCTATTGAATGTTCATGTGCATTTAATTGACAATTCGGTTGTTAGAAATCTCTACATCTAATTGAAACCTCATGTATGTGCATGTTGGCATGTTTGATAATTAGGTTGTTAGATTTGCATCTTAACATCTAATTAAGCATTCAGTATAGCCTATCATTATTTGCATTTAGAATATTATCATATATTCACATAGGTTGTTGATCTCTTCGTGAAAAGTAAGTCTTGTGACTAAGTTGCTTAGTGCACAAGCAATTGGTCATGTGCCACTGTAAAAGGCCTGCGGGTAGAGTAGGAGGTGTTCACGCCAAGAGTAGTGATCGAGGGATATCACTAGGGATTGAATCAAGAGTGGTGAGTGATAGTGTCCATAGCCTGGGGTTGTCTAGGGTGAGAGTCCATGTATCACTTGAGGATGTAACCTTTTATTCATACAGTGGATTTTGGTGACCGTATGTGACTAGCATAATAGCTCATGGTTTTTCCTTGTTAAAGGTTTCCACGTAAAAATCAAGTATTCTTTAATTTCCGGACTTTATACTTGATTTTATTATTTGTATGAATTGGGTTATTTTTGTAATATTGACTAATCCGAAAAATTGATAATAATTGGATTAACAACCCATTCACCCCCCTTTAGGTTGTTTAGACATGCGTAAAATATTTGTTTCACATATTTCTTATATGTATATATACATATATAATTCAATTAATTGGTTCGTCTATTTATGTAATATAATATATATATATATATATATATTATTTTCATGTTCAGATTTCAGATCCAAATTTTCCTGCCACAACTAGTTCTAATGTACTTGATTCACCTGGTAAAGATGATGAGGCGTCATGGCCGAGCTAAAAAATCTGGGGTAGAAAAATTCGACACCGTGTACTATATGTTGTGTGATCTTGTGTCCGAGGTAAAAAAGATCAAGCATTATTTGAATCTCAATGATGTTGACAAAAATAATAATCCAAAAAGGCAAACCAAGGGACCAGTAACAAAAGATGAATCAAATTCCTCAGCATCCAAACAGCATCCTTTAACTCCTCCAAAGCAGCAACAACCAGAAGTTGATATTTCATCAAACGACGTCCCTTCAAACTTTGATGCTAGCTAATTTAGTGAAAAATGTCTATAGTCCTAGTGAGGCTACTAACTTCGAATTGGGACATCAATTCTTAGCACAAAATAAAGCTACGTTGAAAAAGGGAGCACAATTGTTTGATCCTATGTCTCCAAGTGATGAAGAAATTCATAAAAATTATCCTGTTGTACTTGATTCGCATGGCCTACTAATTCTTGTGGACAAGGTAATATTTATATGAGTTTATTACTGTAGTAATAATTGTGTAAACAATAAAACAAAATAATTATGCAGAGAGTGAGAAGTTGAGAAATAATTGTGTAAACAATAAAACAAAATAATTATAGAGGTTAGTTGTTTAGTTTTCTTGTTTTATTTATTTGTTTAGTTAAATAACGTCAGTAGAACATTATCAAAGAGTGAAAAACAGTAAGTAATTTAGTGTAAAATAGTTACTCTTACACAAATATATAAGAATAACTTCTTCTTTTTTTTATTTACTAATAGATAGATATATAAGGTTATATAGTTTTCCTTTTAAAAAATAATTATAAATGTTGTTTGTTGTAGTTTAGAAAACAATTTTCCCAACAATGGAAAAGGCTTAGCGTAAAAGAAAAAGTACGCTATGCCGAGCCAGTTGATAAAAAACTGTTATTGCACAACATCAAGCAACTGATGTTAAAGTTAAGAAGTCTACATTTAGCACACGATGTACACCTGATCGTTTCTCCTTTATTGTGTCAAAGCTTTCTAAGGAGTAATTGGATGATGTGGGAAAGATAGGATTTGGAAGCTTGCTTGAGTTGTGTTGTGGTTGCCTTCGTCATGAGTTATGCAAATATCTTATATATATATATATATATATCTTAAGATAATTCAATTAATTGGTTCGTCTATTTATTTAATATATAACATATATATATTTATATCTATTATTCTCATGTTCAGATTTCAGATCCAAATTTTCCTACCACAACTAGTTCTAATGTACCTGATTCACCTGGTAAAGATGATGAGGCGTCATGGCCGAGCTAAAAAATCTGGGGCAGAAAAATTTGACACCATGTACTATATGTTGTGTCCGAGGTAAAAAAGATCAAGCATCATTTGAATCTCAATTATATTGACAAAAATAATGATCCAAAAATCCAAACCGAGGGACCAGTAACAAAAGATGAATCAAATGCCTCAGCATCCAAACAACATCCAAACAACATCCAAACAGCATCCTTCAACTCCTCCAAAGCAGTAACAACCAGAAGTTGATATTTCATCAAACGACGTCCCTTCAAACTTTGATGCTAGCTAATTTGGTGAAAAATGTCTATAGTCCTAGTGAGGCTACTAACTTCGACTTTGGACATCAATTCTTAGCACAAAATAAAGCTACGTCAAAAAAGGGAGCACAATTGTTTGATCCTATGTCTCCAAGTGATGAAGAAATTAATAAAAATTATCCTGTTATATTTGATTCGCGTGGCCTACTAATTCTTGTGGACAAGGTAATATTTATATGAGTTTATTAGTTTCTACGTTGTTGATTTTTTGTTGTTGTTGTTTGTATAGTATAATAGTGTTGCCGACAAAGAGCTAGATGCTCAATCATTCAATGGTAAGAGCCAAGTCAAAATCCGTTCATCTGGTAAAAGAAAGCCTAACAAATATCAACTGTCACCATATGATGTTGTGTACCAACGTGAAGGGGAAGTCGATGAATAAAAAAATGTCTTCGTTTGATCGATCATTGTTCTCAGAGAATGAACAAAATTTAATTAAATACATTTTTGGTTCTCAATTAAACCAAAAGTAAGTATCAATCATAAAATAAAATGAAGTGAAATGATGTTGTCTTATAAACCATTTTTACTAACCTCTTGTTCAAATTGTTTACTGTGTGTTAGGGAGATCCTGGTTGAAATGAATGAAACATATATAAATCGACATGAAATGCTCTCACTTCAACCCGAAACTTGGGTCATTGACCAAGTTTGCATAATACATATCTTTCACCCCAAATCATCGTAATTTTTTTCTTTTTGTTTTTTTTTGTTTTCCCTTAATTATGGTTAAGATATCCTGACCATGATATTATTTGATTATGTAGGTTATCAACATGGTAGTTGAGTTACACACAAATAATTAGGAGAGACAACGAAATGCAAAATATCAATTGGTTGTTACGTACCCACCTATTATGCAGTGATGTATAATACATTTATTGAGAGTTAAAAACTGTCAAGATTTATATCAATTGGTTGTTACACTACAAGAAAATAATACATTTATTGAGAGTTAAAAACTGTCAAGATTTATACACCATCTAATTATGGTTAAGATATCCTAACTATTAGCAACAGCACGTAATTACCAATACAAGTACCGTGTACTCATAGGAATGTATATGCTTATTTGGACTCTATTACCTTAACTGGTTAGGATTCTTTACTACTTAACCAGGTCGGTGACACTATGTATTTATACCCACTTATACTGATAATAAAATTAAGGTATTATTCACACAAATATTTAACTCTATTATGGTATCAAAGCAAAGCTAAGAAATAGCTAAGATCCTGAACCCTAAATTTCTTCTTCTCCAAATTTCTCCTTCTTCTCTTCCCAAATCCTAATCAGCCGCTCACCATGACTTCTTCCAGTCCAACCGTCACAGCCTCTACCTCCTCCTCCTCTCAACCTCAAGTTATGCTCATGGGTTCAACAAACAATAACCAACCACCGTTACTTATTGCAATCAACTCCACTCAGGTTCCGATCAAACTCAACAAAGGAGTGAACTATGCAGCATGGAGATCTCAATTTGAAAATTTATTCTTCGGCTATGGACTTATGGGATATCTAGACGGCACCAAGCCGTGTCCCCCTGAATTTATCTCAAGCACTACTGACACCTCAGGTCAAGAATCTGACAGAACCATAGCCAATCCAGACTATCAACTCTGGCTCCGACAAGATCGTCTTCTCCTCCATGCCATTCAAGTCTCATGCATGGGTGCAGCACATGCCATTGTCACCCGATCCACCACCTCAGCACAAGCGTGGGAGAAACTCGAAGTTACTTACACTAACCGATCTAATACACGTAAACTTGGTCTTCTAGATCCGCTAACCAATGTTAGCCTGGAGGACAAATCTATAGCGGATTACATGCAAGGGATCAAAAATATTCTTGACAACCTAGAATTAATTGGTCATCCAGTCGATGATGGTGCAATTGTCATTCACACTTTGAATGGTCTGGGTGCAGCCTACATGCCGCTTGCATCAGCTATTCGAGCCAGCGACACCCCGATATCTTTTGAAGAATTATATGACAAACTGCTGGATCATGAGGCATTCCTTCGTCGAGATGAAACAAAGAAAAGTGGCACCCCGATCACTGCCCAATTCAACTAACGCAGCAGCTATAGACGTGATCGTGGGTCACATGGGAACACTGGTTATCATCATCAAAATAGCAATTTTAATCATCAACAACAGCAGCAAGTCAACACAAGCAATCTTGGAAATTTTGAGAATGCTTCAACAAGTGGCAGCCGTTCCTACTCCTACCGTCCACACACCTCAATCGGTGCACCAACTCAACATCAATGGCGTCCTCCATATTCCTCATCTCATTCAAGACCGGTTTGCCAATTTTGTGACAAGGTGGGTCACACGGCTCGCACTTGTTGCTCTAATCAGCCACCATCACTCCAATCTTGGCCACAGGAAAATCATATGACAACTGATCAATCTGGTTCTAGCAACAACAATTGGATACTTGATTCTGGTGCTTCCCACCACATGACATCGGATCTACAAAATCTGTCATTACATTCTGAATATGGTGGTCCAAAAGATATCATGATTGGGGACGGTAACAAAATTCCTATAACTCATACTGGCTCTACTTTATTAAATGCTTGTGATAATTCTTTTCGTCTCAACCATGTTTTATGCTCTCCTAACATATCTCACAACCTAGTCTCTGTATCCCAATTTTGCTCACACAATAACACATCCATTGAATTTTTTCCTGATTGTTTTCTTGTGAAGGATCTGACCACGAGGGCATCCTTGGTCCGCGGCCTAAATAAAGGAAATCTTTATGTCTGGCCATCGTCGAGTCAGTCAACTTATTCATCATCAAAAGCTCACCTAAATTCCGCGTCAGCTCAACCTACTGCGTCTACTTTAGCATGGCATTGTCATCTAGGTCATCCATCGCTTCAGGTCCTTCAGAAGCTCATCCAGTCAAACCAGCTTCCAGTTGTCAAGTCTGAGTCCCAGTTTTCTCATTGTTCTGCTTGCCTATGTAATAATAGTCATAAGTTGCCATTTGGTAAATCTACATTGGTCTGCAATAAACCTTTAGAAATTTTGTTTACCGATGTGTGGGGTCCGGCGCATATTTCGTCGTATGATAATTTTCGTTATTATGTTATCTTTGTGGACTATTACTCCAAATACACATGGCTATGCCCTCAAAAAATAAATCTGATGTTCCATAAGTTTTTAGGCGCTTCAAAACTCTAGTTGAGAATTATTTCAATTCCCGTATAAAAAATGTCTACTCTGATGGTAGTGGGGAAGCTCAATCCTTAGGTCTTGACCTTAAAAATTTTGGTATACAACACCTAAAATCCCCACCTCACACCCCTGAACATGTCGGTACAGCAGAACGCAAACATAGACATGTGGTGGAAATAGCCCTAACCTTGCTTCACCATGCATCTATGCCTCTCAGATACTGGTCCTTAGCCTTCCAGGCTGCGACTTACTTAATTAATCATATGCCCACCCAAGTTCTAGGTCACGAGAGTCCATTTCATCTTCTCTTTGCCACGGCTCCGAATTATCGTAAGCTTCGAGTATTCAGATGCCTATGTTACCCGTGGTTGCGTCTGTATACGTCCCACAAACTCCAACCTCGCTCCAAACTGTGTGTCTTTGTTAGGTACTCAACCGAACATAGTGCTTATCTCTGTCTAGATCGTCTCACAAATCAGGTTTTTGTCTCTCATCATGTCATCTTTGTCGAGTCAGAATTTCCGTTCTCCAGTCCGGTTAGTCGTGTCTCTTCTTTCACACCTCCTACGGTCGACACATGGTGTCACTCCTCTCCGCCTACCACTGTCAGGTCTGATCTGGAACAATTATTTCCCTCTCCAACCGACACTTCTCCACATGACATTATCCACGTCCAAACAGCTGCCCCATTCCATGCTCCACCAACTTAAATAGTTGTCCAAACCCATACACCGACCAACCTTGATCTCCCTACACCTGTCTTGGACCGACCGCACCACACAAACTCCCCATCATCATCAACCCATGCACCGACCAGCCTTGACCTCCCCACACCTGTCTTGGACCGACCGCACCAACCAAACTCCCCATCATCATCACGCACAGCTCCAATTCCACCCCAACAGCTGCCCGAATCTGCTGCAACTCCCACAGCTGCACTGTCTCACCCCTCTCCTACAAGAGTTATCCAAACCAGGTCCATGAATCAGATTTTCAAGCCAAAGGCTATCTTTGACCTTCATACCACCTCTCACACTCCCCCTACAACTGAACCGGTCTCTCTAACACAAGCTAGGAAGCACGTGGAATGGCGACAGGCCATGAGTGCTGAATATGATGCTCTAGTTACGAATGGTACTTGGGATTCGGTTCCGTCGCATCCGTCTCAGAATGTTGTGGGTTGCAAATGGATATTCTGGATCAAACGTCATCCTGATGGTTCGGTGGCTAGATACAAAGCCAGACTTGTGGCCAAAGTGTTTCATCAACGCTTTAGCATTGACTTTAATGAAACATTCAGTCCTGTAGTGAAGCCTGTCACAGTTCGCCTTATTCTAACCATTGCTATTACTAACGGTTGGCCTCTGCGTCAACTTGATGTTAATAATGCTTTTTTACAAGGAACTCTGACTGATGATGTGTACATGATACAGCCACCTAACTTCACTCACACCACCAAACCGCAGCATGTCTGTAAGTTACGAAAAGCAATCTATGGTCTCCGTCAGTCACCGAGCGCATGGTACACTGAACTCCGCACTTACCTCTTAGCCGTAGGCTTCACCAACTCCAAGTGTGATGCTTCTCTCTTTATCCACAGCAGTCCCGGTCATTCACTATATCTATTTGTCTATGTGGATGACATCATTGTTACTGGCTCATCCACCACACGGTCCAAGCCTTCATCACCAGCTTGGCTCAAAGATTCTCTCTGAAAGACTTAGGCCTACTCTCTTTTTTTCTAGGCGTTGAGGCTCATCGATCTCCACGCGGTCTCTTTCTCACTCAGCAACAGTATATCCGTGACCTCCTCGTCAAAACAAACATGCTTGAATCAAAGCCAGTTTCCACACATCTCTCTCTCACTGAGACCTTGAAACTTAATGATGGCAGTGCCTCCACGGATCCTACTCGGTACAGGCAAGTTCTTGGTTCCCTTCAGTACCTCTCCCTGACTCGCCCTGATGTTTCCTTTGCAATGAATAAGCTCTCTCAATTTATGCATCGACCGACCGTAACTCACTGGAATGCGGTGAAACGTGTGCTTCGGTACCTCAAAGGCTCTCTTGATCATGGTCTCTTGATCCCCTGTACCACACCTCTTTCCCTCCATGCATTCGTTGATGCTGACTGGGCAGGTGATCCTGATGATCGACGCTCCACCACAGCCTATATTGTCTTCCTTGGTTCAACGCCTATCAGTTGGAGCTCCAAAAAGCAACACACTGCTGCGCGGTCGTCCACTGAGGCAGAGTACCGCGCCATAGCATCCACAGCTGCAGAACTAAATTGGATTGGCCAACTCCTCTCTGAGCTGCGGGTACAAGTGTCCCTCACTCCTGTCATTTACTGTGACAATGTCGGCACCACATATGTCTGCACTAATCCAATTTTCCACAGCCGCATGAAGCATGTTGCTATCGATTTCTTTTTTGTGCGTGATCAAGTGGCCCGTAAACAACTTCGTGTCACGCATGTCAATACGAAGGATCAGTTGGCGGACTCCCTTACTAAGGCTCTCTCTCGTAAGCACTTTCAAGATCATCGATCCAAGATAGGCATCCTCGTCGGAAGCTCTATCTTGCGGGGGCATATTAGCAACAGCACGTAATTACCAATACAAGTACCATGTACTCATAGGAATGTATATGCTTATTTGGACTCTATTACCTTAATTGGTTAGGATTCTTTACTACTTAACCAGGTCGGTGACACTATGTATATATATACCCACTTATACTGATAATAAAATTAAGGTATTATTCACACAAATATTTAACTCTATTACTAACCATGATATTATTTGATTATGTAGGTTATCAACATGGTAGTTGAGTTACACACAAATAATTAGGAGAGACAACGAAATGCAGATCAAAATATCAATTGGTTCTTACCCACCTATTATGCAGAAAATAATACATTTATTGACAGTTAAAAATTGTCAAGAAAAGTTTTCTAACTATCAAGGATTATACACCATCGCCATCGTCGTCTGGCAACTGCCGCCACCGCCTGCCTCCATTCCGACCACCGCCGCCACTGGCCCCCTTTTGATAATAATTACAATTATAGAAATTGAACTTGAAACTTCAAGTCAAAAGTTGTAAGCCTTTACAACTTGAATACAAGATTTGATTTTTTAATAATTGAACAATATTTATATAACATATATGAGTTGTTAGAAATAAAAAATTAAAAAAAAATTAAAAAACTTGTTAGATAAATTTAAATTTATTCAACTAATCAAAATTCTAATTTCTAAGATAGACATATATTAAAAAATATTTATTGAAACTTTTAATAAAATTATATATTTTTTTAAACATATATAGTCGAGTTATTGGTCTATACTCTATGGTCACGTTTGGTTATATGGTGGAGTGATAATTGGAATTGTAATGGGAATGAGAATGGGAAAGGAAAGGAAAGGAAAACTGAGTTTTTTGTTTGTTTGAACTTTATAATTAGCCTCTGAATTAGTATTATTTTGTTTGGTTAACAACGGAATGGAATGAAGTTAATTGTATTTTGACCAAAATACCCCTAATTATAAAATATTCATAACATATAATATAAAATACATATATATTATATATAATACATATATATGTATATAATATAATATATATGTAATAATATATAACATATATAATAATATAATATATATTATTTAATATAATAATATAATATATATAATAGTATAATATATATAATGTATATAATAATATAATATATATATAATAGTATAATATATATAATATATATAATATATAAATATATAAATATATTATATTATATATGTTTATATATAATATATATAATAATATAATAATATAATAATATATATAATAGTATAATATATATATATAATGTTAATAATATATATAATATATAACAATAGATAATAATATAATATATAGTACATATATATAATATATATTTATATATCATTAATATAATATATAATACGGTATATTATTTTTGGAAAGGAGGGTATTTTTGAAATGGAGTTGGGACATATAAGGGTATTTATGGAATATAAATTTTAGTTTGGAATGGAATAGGTATTCCATTGGTTTTTGGATGGAATGCCCATTCCAATGGAATCACCATTCCATTGCATTTTAACAAACCAAACGAATGGAATGTCTTTCTTTCCATTCCATTATATCCAACCAAACATAGCCTATAGGAGACTCGTGACATCAATTGTAATAAGTATGATTTGGAATACAACTCTCACTACAAGGGAGATATTTCTCAACATGCATCTTGCAATTTAATGAACAAATGTAAGACTCGGATTACTAATTTATATGGGTAATTGAATTATTAACATGTCTCTTAGTATGAAACAAGAGGGTGAAAAATAAATAAATAAAAATTTTAAAATTATTTTTTTGAATTTTTTAAAAGTAAATGATTTAAAAGTAAATTTATTAAATTTAAAATTTTACTTATCCAATATCGGTTTGCCCAAAAACCGATATCTCACTGTAAAATAAATCCATATCGGAATTTTATTTGGTGGAAATAAAAGTTCAAAAAAAATTATTAAAGATAAATAAAAAACATGAAAAAATTATCAAGAAAGACAGTTTTTCTTGTAGTGATATTTTTTGTATCTAATTTAAGATAGATATGCATGGTGAAATTCATTCTTTAATTTCTTTTGACAGTATACTTATTTATTTCATTTATTATGTATTAGATTTTTTTTTCATTATCTTCCACTTTTCAAATAGCAAAAGGTAATTTCCAATATCAATAGCTCGGTTAATTTAATGGAAGGATATACCAACTACTGGAAATTACCTTTTGGCCAGATTTCTGCGACCACCGACTACTGAATGGCCAGATTTCTGGGCTGTTTGGGTATTTCATACCAACTCGTTTTTGGACCCTATAAATATATCATCTTCTCCCATTTCTAAATTAAGAACCCTAAATCACGAATTTGGTCTTCCAAGAGAAAGAGAGGCAAGGTTTCTAGAGAGATAGAAAGCTCCAAACTTCCATTGATTCACTCTCCATAACTCTCCATGTGCATTTAATGTCTTTCTCACTCATGGGTCTTCATCATTAAGTCAGTTGGTAAGTAGAACAAACATCTCATCTTCATTTATTGTTCTATTCCATCGAGACATGTCATTTATTTCTTAGGTTAGCAAGTCTTTATATTTATTGTATATCTAATGAAGTTATGACATGATTGGGATTTGTTTGTGATAGCTTGTATGATTAGGTTGTTCTCTACCTAACCATAAACATTCATGTATGATTAATTGATGACTAGATTGATATATTTACATTTATTCATCTAGTCAAGCTTCATGAACGTTTATGTGTTTAATTAACAATTAGGTTATTAGAAATTTTCTACACATCCAATTGAGACCTCATGTATGGGCATGAATGCATGTTTTGATAACTAGGTTGTTAAATTGAATTATAACATCTAGTTAGGCATTTTGTGTATGATCTTACACATTGTTGCATTTAGGATATTATCATATATTCACTTAGATTATTTATTTTCTTCAATGAGTCAAAGTCTTGTGGCTACATGTGGTAGTTGCACAAGCAAGTGAAGTCTTGCAACCAAGGGTTAGTTGGCAATAATTTGTCAAGGCTTACTACTAAAAGCTAGCGGGTAGGATAGATTGTGTTATGAATCTTGAAGTGTGACTAGGTTGTCAACTTAGGTTGTAAACAATTATTCAAGTAGTGGAGTTCAGTGACTTAGTGGCTAGCGAGGCTAGTCCTGTGGGTTTTTCCTTATTGAAGGTTTCCCACGTAAAAATCAAGTATCCATTTAATTCCACATTTTACATTTGATTTTTGTTTGTTTGTTTAGGTTAATTGTGATAAATATTGACTAATCTAAAAAGTTGGTAAGTAATCGATTAACAACTCATTCATCTCCTCTCTAGGTTGTATTAGACACACTCTGTGTATTTTCAAGGTATATTATTTTTTTTTTTTTTGAAAATACTTTTCAATTTATATTTAAAAATTCGTATATATTTATGTGTTAAACTATAATTTAATCTCTAAACTTTTTACATAATAGTACAATTTGATCAGTTATTGAACGTCTACACTTTGGAATTGAGCTTGTGGTGTCTGATGCAAACAAAAAGAGAGATGAATTGCTCTATAAGGTTAAGGTCCATCTTGATGAGACGAAATATAAGGATGAAATCACAAAAATTCATGAGAGGCAAGTTGTCCCAGCGAACAAGAAGCACATTGCCTTATTGAACAAGAAGCATGTTGCCCTAACTATTAAGAAGACCAAACAACAAAAGTAACATGTCATTGGAAAAATAGGATAGTACATGATCGTGCCAAATATGTTGTATATTTCGGCCCTCAATTCCGTATCATTTCTGTCGTTTTCATGCATTTTAGTGTATCTTATGGACTCTGTGTTCATAATTTCAGGCATTTATCCAATCCTAGTGTTTAGAGCGTATTGTGGGTCTTTCGGATGGAAAAGGGATCAAGAGTTGTAGAAAGAGGGAAAATGGGCATCAGAGGCTACAAGAGTGCGGGTCAGTGCGGGTCGCAACCGCACTTTACCCGCACTATTGTCCAAACACGTGGACCTGATATCTGAAGACCTGATAAAGTGCGGGTGAGTGTGGGTCCCAACCGCACTCTTGCCTAGACTCGGTTGCTAAGATTGTTGTAAAGTTGATAAAGTGCAAGTGAGTGCAGGTCATCCGACCGTACTTCACCCACACTCTTGCCCAGATCCGGTTGCTGAGATTGTTATAGAGTTGATAAATCGGGAGTTCAAAGATTGAAGAAATTGATAAAGTGCGGGTGAGTGTGGGTCCTCAAACCGCACTCCGCGCGCACCAAATTTCATTTTAAAGCTATTTTGTAACCTTTTTTTTGTGGGGAGTATAAATAGAATGTTATAGGAACGAATTAAATGAGCTTTTACACTTAGAAAAATAGAACTCTTGAAACCTAGATTTAGGAATTCATTTTCTTCTCATTTCATACACTTTCTACTCAACTTCAAGAGAGCTAGAGATTGAAGGGAACCTCAAGGAAGGAGATGATCTACAAGGGTTGTTTCTCCATCCTTTCTCTTATTTTCATTGTTGTAATGAGTAGCTAAATCCCCACTAAGGGGTTGATGGATTAGTTTGTTGAATGTTGGGCTTTTGTATATAAATTCCATTTCAATATATTTCTATCTTTCATTGTTCTATTCAAGAGTATGAATGGTTTTCCTTTGATTTGCTTGTCTTGGATACACTCTCTTTGCAAGTTTTCTTAGGATTCTATTTGTGTAGACAACTAGGTATACACCCTATTTGGTTGTTTATTGCTTTATTGAATGGAAGGGATTTTTGGAATTCCAGCTCAATAACCGCGTTCTTAATCTAACCTCGAACGGGTGACTGTCACTATACACCCTAGGTTGGCTCTTGTGAGAGGATTAGAAGCATTCACTACACACCCTAGGTTGGCTACAATCGTAATAGGTTGAGCCCTTGATAGATAAACGAGCATTTATGGTTAGAATCCTAAATGAGCAACTAACACCATACACCCTAGGTTGGTTGCTTAGGAGGGATTAATCGCTAGTAGAAGACCTTCGCTATACACCCTAGGTTGGCCCCTTGCTAGAGATAGATAACCAACTTTATATACCCTAGGTTGGTTACATTTGTTATTACGTGCTTATTTACAAGTTTATTGCATTTGCCCAAATGTTCGCTTACGAGTCTGTTAATTCCTTAGTTTCCATCATATATATCTTTCACCCCATTCACATTTCATTTTAATTGCATTCCTAGATTAGTTTTAGTTGTATGCTCATTCACATTTCACAACATCAACCATTTACTTTTATCGCATTAATATTGCTTAAGTATCAACTAGTTTTAGCTAATCCCGATCCTTGTGGATAACACCCCACTTACCGTCATACTTGTGCTTTTCAAACCATTTAGGGCTTTGTGAGGTTTATATAAATATCTTTTGACAAGTGAATTTATACATACAAACGACCTTTGTCAGTACAAGTGACAATTTTCATGGAAGAACCGTTGCAAATTGATTTTGATGTGAACTTGCAGTTTATTATTTAAACTTTGTAATGCATACACATGGTTGATATTGTTTATTTAATGCAAATTGATTTTGCAGTTTATTATTTAAACTTTGTAATGTATACATAGGGTTGATATTGTTTTATTTAATGCAAATTGATTTTAATGTGAACTTGCAGTTTATTGTCTCCAAATTCCTTAGCTACACCAAGCTTGGCTAGCTGTTTGTGATTATAGTTTGAAGATATCTTTATCATAGGTGATATGAATCCTTATTTTTTTATTTTTTCAAATCAATTTTGTAACATTCATAAATTTTAATGTTGGAAAGAAAAAGACATATTTTATATCCTAATACATTATTACAACTTATTAGTGAGTTACTACAATCGTACGTTTGAGAATAAAAGCCAGCATACATTACAACAACTCAAGGGTCTAAAAGAATAGGAATACAAGTAACAATCACTTTATTTTCTTTCCAACAGCCAACCTAAATTCTCTTGGTGGAGAAACAAGAAATCAATAGTAGCTGGTACTAGGTAATTGATTTTATTCTTCTCCTATATTCTTTTCATATCATAGACTTTCTAGCTATATTAGGTTTATGAGAATAAACATGTATAAGATTGATTTATATTCATCCCGCTATTCATGTTCATTAGTATGATTTCAATTGGATTTTTCAGACAATTATGGAGACTACTAGAAATACCCTATTTTGTTAAGAATAGCCATATTTCGCAAATTGCATTGAACTGGTTATTCATGTTGGAAAATTATGAAAATTTCCGTAGACGTAGGTTTATCTGTATATTGTCAACCTTACAAAAGTTCGTAATTTTTACATGGATATAAATATTTATATAAATTTCAAAGTGGACAAAGGTCGGATTATGTCTCGGCTGGATAGATTTGGGAAAAACAAGAAAATAATGATTTTTTGGATGTGCTATCAATCATAGATTAAATTGAATATTTTAAAGTTTTATGTTTTATATGTCTTGACTGTTCATGTGAAATTTGATAGGGTTTGGAGATGTAAGAAATTAATTAAAAATCTTGGATCAAAGGGTGGTCTGTTGTGATAATTAGCTAGAGACACTTGCATAAAGATTATTACTTGAATCATTCTACAACTCCAAAAAATTGACTAGCAATGGAGTTAGTATTTCTACACATAAAAAATGAAATGATAATACATTACCAGGACATCTAATGGGTATGCAAAAAGTTAACATATAAGACAATAAAAAAAAAAAGTTAGATCCATCCGTGAAATTGATCATTTTTTTAAGTAAAAAAAAAATACAGTATCAAATGCCTAACTTGTCCAAGAAAATATCCTAATTATAAACATGAGCAATAGTGACCTGTCCAATGGTATAAAGTGAAAAACTATAACAAAATATATATCACATATAAAAGGCAAGAATTAACTGTAACAAAATATATAGCACATATAAAAGTAGGAATTAATTGTTAAGAAAAAAGGCAGAAATTATGAAGTGTTTTTTTTTTTTTTTTGGGGGGGGGGGGGGGGGGGGGGGGCACTCGAACCTGAAACCTTATGGTGTATGTGTGAGGGGTTTACCACCAAAATAAGAAGTTTTAAGTATATAAACTTGCTATATTTCCCCTCCTAATGTAGTGCAAAGCAGTTGTAGTTTTAATGTCTTTTAGGGTATGTTTGGTATGACTTTTGAAGTAAAGCAATATCTAGAGTATATCTTTTACTAATGAAGCTTTTATTGAGTAGAGTTTTCAACAAAAAAAAGTTTTTGGTTATATAAATTACAAAAAAAGTGTTGACAATGTATTTTTAAAAACAGCTTTTAGTTGTATAAATTACAAAAAAAGTGTTGACAATGTATTTATAATAAAAGAGTTGTATGGTGAAATATCTAAAATTTATAAAGGGTAATTGAGACAATTCACATGTTTTTAAAAAGCTCAAAAAAGCTTTTTGGGAAAGCCTAAATTTTAGGCTTCTTTTAGTAAACATAAAATAGCTTTTATAAAGGGTAATTGAGACAATTCATATATTAAAAAAGCTATTTTGATTTTTACCAAATAATAAATAAATAAAAACTTCAAAACAGCTTATAACATTAAAAAAAAAATTAAAAAAAAAATGCTTTTGGCCTTTACAAAAGCCATATCAAACACACACTTAGGCTCCAGTGTGTTGAATGCATCTAATGCCTCAAGCAATATATATTATTATGACATTCAAGAGTAAACTGTTGTTTTACAAATAAAAAGAAATGCATAAACTCATTCATTCACCACTTCAAACAGAAAGATTTCATTGATATCTAAATATATAAAGTTGAATATCAAATTTTAAAAAATAATTAAATAAATCTTCATAACATATCAAATAATAAATAATTAATATAATACTACCAAAATTGAAAAATATAATACCTAATATGAAAATGAAATTTAACTACATCTTTTTGTGCTCCCACAATTGATAATGTTGATTATCGTTAAAGAATCGAATGTTGTTGAACACGAACTGGTCTTATTGAGAAGCTTGTGAACCCAGAAGAATCATCACCATGGACATCAAATGAAAAAATCATGTTTATTTGATGGACCTGCGGTGGACTGCATTGCAGTGTTATTGAAAAAAATCATAATAAGTAGTATTCACCGTGTGCCCCATATAATGCATACACTTTCTTTCATCACTGTTGTTAAGTTCACCAATAGCATTACTAGCCACTGCACTAACATTGTTTCTATTAATGTCATAGGTCCTTTTCGTGTGTCCAACCCCATTGCATTGACTACAATGGCATGCCTTCAACCGTTTATTTTTATGTTATACAACAATCCCTTTTGTTGAAGTTATAATTGGATCCTTCACATGTGGACCTTTTTGTTGTCTCTTTTTAACATTGGTAAATGAAGATGAAATATTATTAGCAGGATTAAATTGTTGAATGTGATTCAATAATTTAAATATCTCATGTTTTGCTTCTTGATATCCTTCTGTCGTCTTAGATGCTAAATAGCATACTTTATAGGCAGCCAAATATGAAAACCTAGTCATCTCCAACTTTGAGTTTGACACCAAATCACCATTAAGTCCATTACATTGTTCAACCATCTGTTCCTTAGTCCAACATTTATTTATAAGTGACTCAGAAATTTGCTGAAGACGTGAAGTTTTCATTACCGAAAATATATGGCTACAAGGTATACCCACAGACTCAAAAAGTTTGTAGAAGCAATTTAAGTTGTTACGTGTAGGAAAGTAACAAATCGTCCAGCATAAATCGTCATTCTAAAATTCAGTCAATTTATATACATGCCTATCCATATCATCTGCTTTATCGAAGATTGTAAGTAAGGCCTCCTTTTGAATTTGCTTTTGAACCTTTCGAAATACATCTTGTGTATACAACTCAGCTACGTTTTTCTCAAGCTGTTGAAGATGGATCATCAAAACAACAAGACTCATAATCATCTTTGACTTCATCGTGTTGAAACCCTATGTACTTGTTGTATGAACTCGTACAACTTAAGGCGGCATTGAACAAATCGATTAAGGTAGGCACTCGTACTCTCACATCATTGTGTGCTACGCATGCTAGCAAATAAATTACCTCTTAAATATGATTCTGCCCAATGCTTACGTTTTTTATACATCTTGTTCACCCAATCATCGGTTTGCAATCCAAATTGATCAACTAACTTCCTTCATTTACTTTCAAACTCTGTAATAATCATTTTAGTAAGTATGCAATCCTTAAATGCTTTGATAAATTCCTTGTTTTGCACAATACTCATAGCATTTCGCTCTAAATGCCAACAACAAAATCTGTGAAAGGAATTAGGTAAAAAAATTTGAATTGTCTTTCCTATAACTTTGTCACCGTCCGTAAATACTAATTCAGGTTTTTTATCATTCATTGCCCACAAAAAGGTCTGTAGTAGCCAAGTGTACATGTCAACTGTCTCATCTACTAGCAAGCCAAAACCAAACAATATAGTCTTGCGGTGGTGATTCGCACCAACGAACATCACAAGTGGTTTCTGATAAACATTAGTTTTATATATTGAATCAAATGCAAGAAAATCTCCAAAGCAAATGTAGTCAGTCTGTGAAATCGAGTCTACCCAAAACAAATTTTCAAGTCTATTATTGTTATCTACAGAGTACTTAAAGAAAAACCCAAGATCTACTTCTGTTTTTGCCATCAAATTGTTAAAGATGATGTAGTTTAATCATACTTGTACACTTTGTATTTATCTTCTCCTTGTAATTATCTTCATCCGCTGTCATCTAGAGCAGTTGTTATCCTCTCAACTTAGGATTCATAGTTACATATAGTTTACTCATACAAGACTACTTAATAGTCTTTCCATGTATATATTAAGTCGACCTAATCAATAATAAACTACACATAATATATTTCATTCCCTATATGGTATCAGAGCAACCCTAAAACTCAAACGAGTCCTCAAATCCAACCATGGCCATCACCAACTCAAACGAGTCCAATACCACCATTATCTCATCGTCTTCTTCTTCCCGTAGCATCACCACTTCCTCAAACACAATAATCTCCATTAACGTTGGAGCTCAAGCTCCTTTAAAGCTCACGACAACAAATTACAGGTCATGGAAACTATAATTCCACACACTTCTTGTTGGATTCGATCTCATGGGTTTCGTTGATAGCCAGAATCCATGTCCACCAACAGTAATCATGGCCGATGATACCAGCACACTAAATCTGGCCCACCACCTATGGACCAGGCAAGACCAATTGCTTTTGAATGCAATCCTTGGATCCATATCCGCATCAATTATTCCATTTATTACTTCCGCTCAAACTGCTCGTGATGCATGGACTGCACTAGCCAACACGTATGCAAAACCTTCCAGAAGACATATCATGCACCTTAAAGGTGTGCTCACTAACATCACCAAAGGTACTCAATCCATCACTAAATATATGTGCAAAGAGTATCGCAGATGAACTGGCTATGCTAGATGCACCAGAAAATTCTAAAGACTTGACTGTAAAATTCCTAAATGGCTTGGGTGATGAATTCAGAGACATATCATTAGCCGTCCATGCTCGTGACTCACCAATCTCGTTTGAAGAATTCCATGAAAAAACTCATCAATTCTGAGGCTGTTCTAAAACAAGAATTCACAAGAAATCAGAAACTACCCATCACTACCAACTATGTTGCCAAACCCTTGTCTGGTGGTCACCAATCCAGCTACAACCGATCAAACCCCAACACCAGAGCATTCGGGCCAACCTACTCTAACAAGCCAGCTGATCCTTCTTCCGTAAATCATAGAACCACCACCGCTTGAAATCAATCAAATAGACCCATACCATATCGCGACTTCTGTCACCTTTGTGGAGAAAAAGGACACACAGCCAAACGGTGCCCCACATTCACCTTCACACCAGCTCGACCACTCTTGAGCTAGTCAATTCAACCTAACTAGCCACCGAAATAGTGGTAGCCGTGGGCACATATATGTTGGTCCTCTATTAACCACTACGCTTGAATGGCTCCTTGATTCTGGTGCATCTCATAACATCACTGCAGATCTCCAAAATCTTTCGATGCACTCTCCGTATGATGGTTCAGATGATATCAGGATTGGAGATAGCTTGGCTATTACACACACAGGGGTTCCTTAAACTTGCCTATTAAAACCTCATCTTTTTTATTATCTGATGTATTATGTGTACCTACCATGAAACAAAATCTGATATCTGTCTCAAAGTTTTGTGTTTCTAACTAAGTCACCGTGGAATTTTCGCCCTCTTTTTTATTGTGAAGGACCCTCGTACAGGGGTGCAGCTCATGCAAGGACAGACTAGGAATTGAGTCTACGAGTGGTCATCTCATGCTAAGCCCGAAAAACCACCCATTATCGCTTTTTCCAGTGTCAAAGCCTTTCTCCTAGACTAGCACCATCGCTTAGGCCACCCGTCTTCAAAAATAGTGTCTAAATTAGTGTCCTCTCAATTATTATCTGTTGCTTCATCTAGAAATTCTAGCAATCCATGTAGTGCATGTCATATTAATAAAACTCACAAATTGCCATTTTCAATTTCAACCGTTATTAGTTTTAAACCACTTGAAATCATGTGTTCAGATGTTTGGAGCTCTCAAATTATCTTAAAAGATGGCTACAAGTATTACGTGCTATTTGTTGATCACTTTACCAAATACATGTGGATATATCCTTTGAAAAACAAATCTGATGTCCATGATATTTTTCAGTCGTTTTAAAACCCTAGTTGAAATTTTTTTTAAACACACCATTATCTCATTTTAAAGTGACAATGGTGGTGAATACATAGCTTTAAGAAAAACTCTTGCACATCATGGCATCTCTCACTTCACTACACCACCACACACACCAAAACACAATGGTGTCTCTAAGTGTCGTCATTGTCACATTGTCAAGACAGGCTTGTCTCTTCTCACTCATGCATCAATACCCTCACATTCTGTTCCTATGCATTTACCACAGCTTTGTATTTTATTAATAGGATGCCTACTCCACTATTAGACATGTTGTCACCATTTGAAAAAAAAATTGATATGTGTCCGTCGTACTCTAAATTGCGCATATTTGGGTGTTTGTGCTATCCTTAGATTAGACCATACAACAATCACAAACTAGAGTCTCAATCTAAAGCGTGTATTTTCATAGGGTACTCACAGTCACAAAGTGCATATCATTGTCTAGATCCGAAAACCGATCGTGTGTTTGTATCCATACACATTAATTTTGTTGAGTCAGTGTTTCCATACAGTACCTTACATGCCAATCTTCCTAGGTCTAGCAATAACACATGCACATCATTACAATCTCATGCCTCACCGCATGTCACAATCCCGGTCTCACATGTTCACTCACGATCACCTCCGACTATGCATGAGATCCCTCGAAGGCATGCGTTCCTTGAATCCAGAGCAACGATTGTAATCCCGTCGCCTTCACAGTCACCTATGGCAGCCACTGTACCAGCACCAACACTCCCGTACACCAGCTCGCCCATGCATCAAAAGCTCATGTCACAAACCCAGCCTTCACGAACATTGCACCATACCATACAACCACCACACTAGTCCATATAGCTACCATATCAGTCCATATAGCCACCGAACCAGCCCATACTACAATCACACCAACACCATCCCGCAGCAACCGAAAACTCCACCATTACCATACCTAACTCCACTGAACCAGAAGCTCTAGAAAATGGCCACCATATGGTAACCTGATCAAAGGACAACATACACAAACCGATCTCTAAATTATCTCTCACATGTATTCTTTCTCCCACTCATATTGAGCCCACCTATGTTTCCCAAGCTCTGAAATTTCAGGAATGGATAAGTGTTATGTTAGAGGAGTTTGATGCACTTGTCAGTAATGGAACATGGGACTCGGTTCCTTCAAATTCATCATACAGTGTGGTAGGTGTTAGGATTATGCTCAATAGCAAGAGTGTAATAATGTAATTAACAATCTTATTCATATTAATAAAGTGATTTCTGGTTTAAACAAATATTATAGCATTTATAGTTGAATATTATAATTGTTAAAGTAAATAATCATAAGGTCTAAAGACTATGAGAAAAGAAGAATTGTTCGTACATCTGGATATGTATGTGGTAGACACAATTCTTTAGTTAGTCTTAAATATTGTTCACAACTTAAGTTAAAGGTTGGGCACCTTTATCTTGTTAAAGTTGTAGACTTCTTTTGCTAGCATTTGAGTGGGATCAAATGAGATATGATGAGTCTAAAATCATCGGAGTGTCTTCGAGCAAAAGAGTCTAGTGCACTGGGTGCATTGAACAGGATCACAATGAAATACTTTATCTATAACCGTCAGTAAGTAATTTCATTATCAGGACAATCGGAGAGTCTATCTTAATCCTGAGATAAATGATGGACTTATGGTTGCAGGTGATATCATTTGAGCTATCAATGAGTACGATTATATCGCATAGTCTATCCTCGATAGTTTGGTGATATTCATTTGTTAATCGATAGAGGACTTCATTTATAGATATGGACATCGTGGCTCCATTTATTAAATGAGAGTATAATATCATCATATGGATGTTTTGAGATAATTGGATATTAAATCTCAACGTTGAGTTTTCAATAGTGTCTATTGAAAACATGGCTTCTGGACAAGTCAAAATATCCAAGTTCAAAACGTGGTCATATGAGTAAATATGGTAACTTGGAGAGTTATAGGCGGTCTATGAACTCTTGGCGATTACTGATATTAAGCACGAGGATACACTATCTCCAATATGATTGTCTAGGGTAAGAATGAGGAAGCATCTTCCTTTTCTGTCTTTATTTAATAGTTCAATTTTAGCTCTTTAGTGGAATGAGCTAAAATTAATGGATCGGACCTAAGTGAATCATTTGTTGATTGTGATTAGGTTATGTCTATTGTAGCTTAAATTTAGATAGCCCGCCAAGATCCCCAATCCACACGGACTTGCATGGATCACTTGATATATTCTACCGGACCAATTTAGGGTCCATCTAGAATTGCAATTTAATATATTAAGAATATAATTTGCACATTATTTATGTAATGGGCTGCACAATTATATTTATATATTAATGGATGACATGTGGGCTTGTTTCTTTTAGTAAGATTGGGTCTAGTTCACATGTGGGCTTTTTATTTAAAGTCCTATGGATTAAATGAAATAGGAAAAATATATTTGGCCCAATACACATATGGGGCGGCAAGGTTATATATTAACCTAAAATATTATTTTGTTTTCATTATTTAATTAAATAAGAATTAATTAATTCATTAATTAATTATTTAATTAAGATACAAATCTTTTCTCATTAGGAAATATGTTTCCTAAAGGTATACTATTGGTAGTAGTATAATTAAATAGAAAGACTTGTTTGACAAGGAAATAAATAATTAGTTTTATTTATTCAAACATGAAGTCTTTTTATTTTAGTCAAATATGAGAATAAAAAGATTTATGAGTTTGATTAGGTTTTGGAAATCTTTTCTAAATAGGAATTAGGGTGCAATTCAAACTAATTAATTTTGTTTGGAAATTGCGGCAACCCTAATTAATTTAGGAAGAGAATTCGGCCAACCCTAAAAAGAAAGAAGAAAAATTTCGGCCACCTATATATGTATACATATAATTTTCGGCCAGCCCTAAGGAAAGTGGTGCAGAATTTTTTCTTCTTCTTCTTCTTAACTCATAGATAGAGAATTTATTCAACTAAGACAAAAAGAAAAAGGAACATAGATTATTCTTTGATGGTGTACTATTTGCTTAATCATTGATAAGCTTGTGTATACAACATCGATCAAGGTTCACGCGAGTTTCGATCATTAGATTGAGAACTCAAAAGTGACCGGAATAATCTTAGGTTTCTTTTGATTGTTTTTGTGACTAACGAACAAGAGAGAAAAGTTTGTTTAATCCAATCATAGGTTTGCAATTCAAAGAGAAGGGAGACCACGCTCCTAGGTGATCCACGTTCGTGCTAGGATTGAAGATCTTGCGGATTACCATCGACGCAAGTCAATCGGATCACGCGACAAGAGGTATTAAACTTTTATTACTTCTTTATATATCTTTAATTAATCAAAAGGGTTTAAGGTTCATAAAATTGGAAAAATTTTAAAAGCTACTCAAAACTATTTTTAGTCTCGCTTCCGCTACGGGTACGTATATTTTTTCCTACAATTGGTATCAGAGCCTAGGTTGAACCCTTTTAATTAATTAACATATATATACGTGGATCAATTTCTTTTTATTGTGATTATGCATGTTTAAAAAGAGATGGCACTCTAGGTATTCGCATATATTATTACATGCGATGTATGGATTAATATATGTTTTTTATGTGGATTGTTATTGCATGATTTTGGTCCTAGATTTTCTATGTATTTTTGTTTTCGGAATTGTAACAAGAAGGGTGGTCTATCATCGCCATAATTCCTTCTTGGTAGTTGCTATATATTTTTTTTTATGTATTAAATAGCTGCAGTTTTTTTTTTTGTATTAAAAATTTTAAGTGCAGTATTTTTTTCTGCAGTATTTTATTGCAGTATTTTTACTGCTGTGATTAAAAATATATATATATATATTTTTTCTGCAGTTATTTTTTTGTTTAAATTAAATTGTAACACGTTCAACATCGAAGAATTGAAGACGTGAAGCAACCGGAACCGAGAACGAGCACCGTGCGCACCCTAGGAGTGGATTGGGCTGCGCATGGCAGCCATGCAAAGCCTTATGGGCTGCGCATGGCAGCCCCTTTGTGGGGTGGTGGGCCGTGCAATCCCAAGGGTGGAGGCCGAAGGATGAGCGTATGGTTGATGGGCCACTTGAAGATCTTGTATTCCAAATTCATTGTAATTTACTTGTTTTTCTAGGATGGGCCAAAATTGTTGCTATTTATTTTAAGCTTAAATATTACAATATTTGTTATTGTATGATAACATGTCATATAGAATAGGAGTGCCACTCATATATCTCTTTTGGTATGAACATGCATTGAATGATTTAGGTATCTAAATTGGCATCTAGATAACTTGGTAAATCATTCTATGGAATTTAATCACATGCCTTAAATAATTGAGTGGGAGAAGGTGTTATTGTAACACCTATGGCTTCCAAGATTAGTTGAGCTTAATTATTTTATGGTAATTCCCCAAAGGGACATCCATGAATGGAATTAAGCAATATACTTCCTTGCAAGGATAGACTAGACAATGGACTCAACGAGATCTACTCCCAAAGGAGGGATTTTCGTGAGAGAAAATTGAGGGTCGATATCTTGGTAACACACTCAATGTAATTTTATTGATATCCTCCAAAGAGTTCTTGTCAGTAAAATTGCAAGGCTAAAATTGAAAACGCTGGTTGTTATGTTAACAATTAGGTGGGACCTAGTCTAACTAGTAAATGGTGCGAACTCCCAAAGGAGGCGTAACATTTATGGGTGTTGGATCACCGTTGAATTTTTTGATTGAGTTATTCATTTAATTCAAGATAAATATTTAAAAGTGCTTTATAATGATTATTTACTTATATTAATTTTTGTTTAATTAAGAAATCATGACCCTATCACTTATGAACATCCTGAAAGATAAAACTTTAACCGGTAATAATTATGTCACATGGAAAAGGAAAATTGGGTTGTTGCTGCAAGCTGGAAAAATATAAATTTTGTTCTAACTACTCCTAAACCACCTGCTCTTACTAATGAATCTAATGCAATGAGACGAGTATGAGCAGTGGAAGACCTCTAATGAAATGGCCAAATGGCTACCATCTCCGACGTGTTGCAACAGCAGCATGAAGGAATAGGGTCTGCTGCTGATATGATGATGTCTCTAGAAGAGATTCATATGGTTGGTAAAGTTGCTACTATTAAGACCCGTTAGAAGGTCAAGGAATAATAGAAGAAAAAGCAACTTGGGCCTACCAAGAAAGAGACTAAGAAAGTAACCAAGATCAAAGGGAAATGCTTCCTTTGTGGTGAAAAGGGACATTGGAAGAGAAATTGCCCAAAGTCCCAGAACAAGAAGGAAGAAGGTAATTTGAATTATCTTGAAACATGTTTTTTGGCTGATTCTACAGATTCTTGGATCATAGACTCATGAGCCACTAATCATGTTTGTTATTCCTTGCAGGGGTTCCAAGAAAGGAGAAGGCTGAATAAGAATGAGATCAATTTGCGCTTGGGCAACGGAACGTTAGTGTCTACAAGTGCAGTGGGAGATATTAGAGTTTGTTTGGATCCTAGAAGGCATTTAGATTTAATAGACGTTTATTATGTACCTCAATTCAAGAGGAATTTAATTTCAGTTTCTTGTTTGAATAAATTTGGATATTCGGTTACTTTTAATAAAGTTTTTATTATTAGTAAGAATGACAAAGTTATTTGCAAAGGTACATTGGAAAACGGTCTATACTTCTTGCATAGAAATATCTCTCACTCGTTAGACACAGAAATAACGGAACCTGATCATAAAAGAGTTAAATTATCAAAAGGTGAAACCTACCTTTGGCATTTACACTTAGGTCATATTAACCTTAATAGGATTAAAAGATTGGTAAGTGACGGACCTTTGAGTGACTTAAAGGTTGATGATCTACCAACTTGTGAATCTTGTTTGGAAGGTAAAATGACCAAAAGGACGTTCTCTGCCAAAGGTGCCAGAGCCACTGAATGTTTGGGATTGATACACACTGATGTATGTGGACCTATGAGCATTCAAGCTAGAGGTGGATATGAGTACTTCATCACTTTCACAGATGATTACTCAAGATTTGGCTATGTGTATCTCATGCGACATAAGTCGGATGCTTTTGACATGTTCAAAGCATTTAAAGCTGAAGTGGAAAATCAGCTTGAGAAACACATAAAAATCTTGAGATCTGATTGTGGTGGAGAATATCTATCTGGTGATTTTCAGCAATATCTTATTGATAATGGGATAGTTTCTCAGTTTTCTGCACCTGGTACACCTCAACAAAATGGGGTAGCAGAAAGGAGAAATAGAACTCTTTTGGATATGGTTAGGTCTATGTTGAGTTATTCAACACTTCCTATTTCTTTATGGGGATATGCTCTACAAACTGCAATATACATTCTAAACCATGTACCATCTAAGTCTGTTCCTAAAACACCACATGAGTTGTGGACTGGGCGCAAGCCTAGTTTACGACACTTAAGGATATTTGGATGTCCTGCGCACGTGTTAAAAGGAAAGACAGAAAAGATGGAGTCTCGTTCAGAAACATGTATATTTGTAGGGTATCCGAAAGAAACTAAAGGATATTATTTTTATAGTCCTTCAGATCTTAAAGTATTTGTTTCGACAAATGCTAAATTTCTGGAAAATGACTATATGAATGATTTTGTGCCTAAAAGTAGAATTGTCCTGAATGAGATGTCAGGAGATGCAATTCCACGAGAGGTTACACAACCTAACCCAATTGTAAGTTCCGATCCAACACAAGGTCAACAACCTACCATTCCTCGTCGTAGTGGGAGGGTTAGAACACAACCCGAAAGATACATCGGTCTGGGAGAATCTGTAGAGAATCTCCCGGACGACGATGATCCCTATACGTACAAGGAAGCTATGGAGGATGTTGATAGTCGCCATTGGCAAAAGGCAATGCAATTCGAGATTGAATCTATGTTCAATAACAAAGTCTGGTCCCTTGTAGACTTGCCTAAAGGGATAAAACCCATTGGGTGCAAGTGGGTATACAAGAGGAAAAGAGGTATGGATGGAAAGGTGGAAACCTTTAAAGCTAGATTGGTAGCTAAAGGGTATACACAGAAAGAAGGTATCGATTACGAGGAAACCTTCTCTCCTGTGGCCATGCTTAAATCCATTAGGATACTCTTATCCATTGCAGCATCTTTAGATCTAGAGATTTGGCAAATGGACGTTAAGACAGCTTTCCTTAATGGAAGTCTTGACGAAAGCATCTACATGATGCAACCAGAAGGATTCATTGAAAAGGGCCAAATGGAAAAGGTATGCAAGTTGCAGAAATCCATATATGGATTAAAGCAAGCATCCAGATCCTGGAACATAAGGTTCGATCAAGCTGTCAAAGGTTTTGGATTTATTCAGAATCTTGACGAACCTTGTGTATACAAGAGGATTAAGGGCGAAAAGTTGGTTTTCCTGATTCTTTATGTTGATGATATACTACTCATCGGAAACGATGTAGGTGTATTGACATCAGTAAAAGAATGGTTAGCAAAACAATTTGATATGAAGGACTTAGGAGAAGCAAGTTTTATTCTAGGTATCCAAGTTATAAGGGATAGAAAGAATAGAACGATTGCATTATCCCAAGCTTCATACATAGACAAAATCTTGTCTAGGTTTTCCATGCAGGATTCCAAGAAAGGTATGTTACCTTTCAGACATGGAATCAAGCTTTCTAAGGAACAAGTTCCTAAGAATGAGCATGAAGAGCAGTTCATGAGTAGAGTTTCATATGCCTCGGCAGTTGGAAGTCTCATGTATGCAATGCTCTGCACTAGACCAGATATTTGTTTTGCTGTTGGCATAGTTAGCAGGTTTCAATCGAAGCCTGGTCCTGATCACTGGACGGCAGTCAAGCATATTTTCAAGTATCTCAAGAGAACGAGAGATAATATGCTTGTATACTTTGGAGTGGATTTGATTCCCGTTGGGTATACAGATTCTGATTTTCAATCAGATTCTGACTCCAGAAAATCCACATCAGGGGCTGTGTTTACTATTGGAGGAGGAGTAGTTATATGGAGGAGTATCAAGCAATCTTGTATTGCTGATTCCACCATGGAAGCTGAGTATGTTGCTGCATGAGAGGCTGTTTGGCTCCGTCAATTCTTGATTGACTTGGAAGTGGTTCCTAGTGCGAATAAGCAGATCACTATCTACTGTGACAACAGTGGAGCAGTGGCTAATTCGAAAGAACCAAGAAGTCACAAGAGAGGTAAACACATTGAAAGGAAATATCATCTTTTAAGGGAGATTGTTCAAAGAGGTGACTTGACGATTACCAAAATCACGTCAGCGGAAAGTCTAGCAGATCCCTTCACAAAGGCTCTACCTCAGAAGAGTCACCTAGAGAATATGGGCTTGAGAGATATAACACATTTGCTATAGCGCAAGTGGGAGATTGTTAGGATTATGCTCAATAGCAAGAGTGTAATAATGTAATTAACAATCTTATTCATATTAATAAAGTGATTTCTGGTTTAAACAAATATTATAGCATTTATAGTTGAATATTATAATTGTTAAAGTAAATAATCATAAGGTCTAAAGACTATGAGAAAAGAAGAATTGTTCGTACATCTGGATATGTATGTGGTAGACACAATTCTTTAGTTAGTCTTAAATATTGTTCACAACTTAAGTTAAAGGTTGGGCACCTTTATCTTGTTAAAGTTGTAGACTTCTTTTGCTAGCATTTGAGTGGGATCAAATGAGATATGATGAGTCTAAAATCATCGGAGTGTCTTCGAGCAAAAGAGTCTAGTGCACTGGGTGCATTGAACAGGATCACAATGAAATACTTTATCTATAACCGTCAGTAAGTAATTTCATTATCAGGACAATCGGAGAGTCTATCTTAATCCTGAGATAAATGATGGACTTATGGTTGCAGGTGATATCATTTGAGCTATCAATGAGTACGATTATATCGCATAGTCTATCCTCGATAGTTTGGTGATATTCATTTGTTAATCGATAGAGGACTTCATTTATAGATATGGACATCGTGGCTCCATTTATTAAATGAGAGTATAATATCATCATATGGATGTTTTGAGGTAATTGGATATTAAATCTCAACGTTGAGTTTTCAATAGTGTCTATTGAAAACATGGCTTCTGGACAAGTCAAAATATCCAAGTTCAAAACGTGGTCATATGAGTAAATATGGTAACTTGGAGAGTTATAGGCGGTCTATGAACTCTTGGCGATTACTGATATTAAGCACGAGGATACACTATCTCCAATATGATTGTCTAGGGTAAGAATGAGGAAGCATCTTCCTTTTCTGTCTTTATTTAATAGTTCAATTTTAGCTCTTTAGTGGAATGAGCTAAAATTAATGGATCGGACCTAAGTGAATCATTTGTTGATTGTGATTAGGTTATGTCTATTGTAGCTTAAATTTAGATAGCCCGCCAAGATCCCCAATCCACACGGACTTGCATGGATCACTTGATATATTCTACCGGACCAATTTAGGGTCCATCTAGAATTGCAATTTAATATATTAAGAATATAATTTGCACATTATTTATGTAATGGGCTGCACAATTATATTTATATATTAATGGATGACATGTGGGCTTGTTTCTTTTAGTAAGATTGGGTCTAGTTCACATGTGGGCTTTTTATTTAAAGTCCTATGGATTAAATGAAATAGGAAAAATATATTTGGCCCAATACACATATGGGGCGGCAAGGTTATATATTAACCTAAAATATTATTTTGTTTTCATTATTTAATTAAATAAGAATTAATTAATTCATTAATTAATTATTTAATTAAGATACAAATCTTTTCTCATTAGGAAATATGTTTCCTAAAGGTATACTATTGGTAGTAGTATAATTAAATAGAAAGACTTGTTTGACAAGGAAATAAATAATTAGTTTTATTTATTCAAACATGAAGTCTTTTTATTTTAGTCAAATATGAGAATAAAAAGATTTATGAGTTTGATTAGGTTTTGGAAATCTTTTCTAAATAGGAATTAGGGTGCAATTCAAACTAATTAATTTTGTTTGGAAATTGCGGCAACCCTAATTAATTTAGGAAGAGAATTCGGCCAACCCTAAAAAGAAAGAAGAAAAATTTCGGCCACCTATATATGTATACATATAATTTTCGGCCAGCCCTAAGGAAAGTGGTGCAGAATTTTTTCTTCTTCTTCTTCTTAACTCATAGATAGAGAATTTATTCAACTAAGACAAAAAGAAAAAGGAACATAGATTATTCTTTGATGGTGTACTATTTGCTTAATCATTGATAAGCTTGTGTATACAACATCGATCAAGGTTCACGCGAGTTTCGATCATTAGATTGAGAACTCAAAAGTGACCGGAATAATCTTAGGTTTCTTTTGATTGTTTTTGTGACTAACGAACAAGAGAGAAAAGTTTGTTTAATCCAATCATAGGTTTGCAATTCAAAGAGAAGGGAGACCACGCTCCTAGGTGATCCACGTTCGTGCTAGGATTGAAGATCTTGCGGATTACCATCGACGCAAGTCAATCGGATCACGCGACAAGAGGTATTAAACTTTTATTACTTCTTTATATATCTTTAATTAATCAAAAGGGTTTAAGGTTCATAAAATTGGAAAAATTTTAAAAGCTACTCAAAACTATTTTTAGTCTCGCTTCCGCTGCGGGTACATATATTTTTTCCTACAGTATGGTGTAAATGGGTGTTCCACATAAAACATTTTTCGGATGGCTATATTTCACGATACAAAGCTCGCCTAGTGGCAAAAGGATTTCATCAGCGGCTGGGTCTTGATTATACCGATACCTTCAATCCAGTTGTTAAAACTACCATAATTTGTATAATATTGAGCATTACGATGTCACGCAGCTGGACCTTTCGTTTGCTTGATGTGAACAATGTCTTTCTCCAAAGACACTTAGCTCAAAACATGTACATGACAAAACCTACCCTGCTTATCCGTCACATGTATGTCATCTCAAGAAGGCAATCTATGGTCTCAAACAGGCACCTCGAGCATGGTACAATGAACTTCGACAATTTCTCCTCCAGAATGAGTTTGTCAACTCACACTCAGACACCTCTCTGTTCATATTTAATACTAACAATTGTGTTCTTTTCTTGTTGGTGTATGTTGACGACATAATTGTTACGGGAGAGATGGTGATCATGTGAACAAGTTTGTCAAAACCCTCGCTCAACGGTTTTCTATCAAGGATCTCGGAAATCTATCATACTTTATTGGAGTTGAGGTCCTACCCTGCTTTGCCGGTCTATTCCTTTCTCAGCAAAAATACGTGATAGATCTCCTATCTCGCTCCAAGATGCTTGATGCCAAGCCGGTCACCACACCTCTTTCCCCACCGATCATGATCTCAAACTTATTGATAGCACCTATGTGAGATCCTAGATCTTTATTGGATTGATTCCATTGCAAAACTCTATTTATTTGTAATGGTTAGTTTCTTAGGTGGTTCTTGATGAAAAGAAGCTTCAAAGAATAGAAGCAACTTCTCATGCAAATACCGTCTTCAAGAGGAAAAACGCGTACTTGGATGCTAAGGTTTAAAGATACTTCTTTCTCTTGCAAAGTGTAAGGCACACACACATATGACATTCATATATATCCCTGCATGGTTGAACAATATTTATATAACACTTTCACACACTTGATAATGTATGCACATGCATTAGATTTATATTGCTAAACATTGTTAATTGCATGTTTTAGGACTTTGTATAGGAAACGGCATACGTGTGTGACATTGTATTTATTTGTTTCTGTATTATTGATTTTAGACTTGAACATGATCTTTTAGGATTCCTTATTGAGTCCCGATCATTTCAGCTACTCATTCATTAGGTTTTGAGTCCAAACAATGTAGCTACGCTAATTTGCATTCTCATTCGTTGAGTTGTTTTCGTCGTCGTTTTTCGAGATGAATTCTCAATCTTTTATCAAAGTTTTATATTCTTCGTTGTGCGTGAGGGAGTCATGGTTCATAATCCAAAAACAGATTTAAATTTGGAGTTCAGATGCCTGAATACGGTCGAAGAACGCGAGAGGAGCGTAAGAGAAGCAAGAATGGCCAAAGCCATTTTTAGGAGTAGCACGTGAGGGGCACGTGAGGCACACGGCCTCAACACCCCTCTGCCCCCATGTGGCCCACACGGGCTGGGTGACATGGCACCTTGTGATTGGTCCACGAAAATTCCTTCTCTCCCTCTTTTAAATACTCTCATTTCCCTTCCATTCATTCTAAGAAGAAAAATTGAAAAAGATAAAGTGCAGAATTTTCTTCATGATTTTTTATTTCTTATTTTGATCATAACTCTCTCATTTCAACTCAAAATCGAGTGATTCAAAAGCCAAAAATGTTGGTCTTGAAGAGAGGAACAAACCCCAAGATTTTTAGAGTAAAATGATTTCGTGATTTTTCGCAGCAAGCAGATTTCAGTCCGAGTCTCATCATTTGTAGGTGAAACATCTTCTTCTTACTTTCTCTTTTGATCATCTCTTTTAATCTTCCTATTTGATGGATGAAATAAGTTAAGAATGATGTTAGTTCATACTCTAGGTTTGTTTGATTGATTGATTGTTAAGTTTTAGCTTTGTGAACTCATTTGAACATATTTTAGCTAAACTTGATTTACATGAAATTGATTCTAGAAATGTTATGTATGATGTGCTTCATGATAATTTCTAGGTTTAATTTCATGATCTAAGAACTAGGATTTTTTAAGTGATATATTGAATATTCTAATCTTGTTCTTATTGATTCACATGTTTTGATTTCTAGATACATTTGTGATTGTTTATTGAAAGCATATTCTAGATTATCACTAAGCATGTTCATAGAGCTTGATTGATTATCTTGCTTAATTTTTTTGTGTTTGCATTCATTTGCATCACTTAGATCTTTGCCTTGTGAAAAATTAGAGTCTCTTGTCAAAGTGGGTAAAGCTTTGATTTGAGAAAGGAGTCTTGACTAGGATATGTGGTCCGGATAATCAAGCAAAAGACTTAGCTAGGAGTGTGGTATACTCTGGATGGTCAAGCTAGGAGAGTTTGACTAGGATCCTTGTGATCCGGATAGCTAAGCATGAAACCTTCCTAGAGACTTTAGTGTCTTGGATAGGAAGTTGCTTCCTAGAGATGTAGGACACATCTTGGATAAGAAGTAAGCTAGTTGATTCACTAGACCCGAGGGTAGACTAGGAGTTGATAGCTTAGGGTGGATATCATGTGTTGATTGCCTTGAGTGTGTAAGTCCTTTTCATCATAGTGAATTGCTTTGCTAATGGTTGTAGTATCAACCTATGGATGTTTCCTCTTCAGAGGTTTTACTACGTAAAAATCACTTGTGTTGATTTTAATGTTTTTAGTTTCTTTACTTGCTTTATATTGTATTGCTTATAACCCTTGTTTAATTGAACTCATATCATCTTGTTTAAGCAATTCTATTGTAAAGCTCTCTAAATGTGTGTATATTGGTTGTGTGGAAAAGAAGTTCGAGAAATTGGGCATACACCTATTCACCCCCCTCTAGGTATATTCTACACTATAACTAAAGGGAATTTCAACCTCTCTCACATATGCCACTAAGTTTCGACAGGTAATTGGTGCCCTACAATATCTATCATTTACTCATCCTGACATTGCATTTGCAGTTAACATACTTGCACAATTCATGCATTGTCCGACAACTGGTCACTAGTCCCTCGTAAAACGTTTCATGCGATACCTGCAAGGTACAGTTGGTCACGGCATACTCCTGCGACGCAACTCCCCTGTTTCGCTTCATGCATTCTCTGATGCGGACTAGGCTAGAAACCAGGATGACCACACCTCTACTAGTGCCCATGTCATTTTTCTTGGGTCCAATGCAATCTCATGGTGCTCTCGCAAGCAATGCTCTATTGCTAGGTCTTCAACTAAAGCTGAATACATAGTCATGGCTCACACGGCCTCTAAAGTGGTATGGCTTTCCTCTCTCTTGTGAGAACTACTCATTCCGTCCACCACTCCACCAACAATCTACTGTGACAACATTGGTGCCACCTATCTATGTTCCAACCCGGTATTCCACTCCCGAATGAAGCACATAGCCATTGACTTTCACTTTGTTAGGGAAAAAGTCCAAAGTGGACATCTTCACGTGTCACATGCTGCCTCTGTTGATCAGCTGGCCGACTCACTTACAAAGTCGTTGTCCAAGACACAATTCTGTCTATTATGGTCCAAGATTGGTGTCTCTGAAATGCCCACCATCTTACGGGGGCGTGTTAAAGATGATGTAGTTTAATCATACTTGTACTCTTTGTATTTAACTTCTCCTTGTAATTATCTTCATCCGCTGTCCTCTAGAGCAGCTGTTATCCTCTCAACTTAGGATTCATAGTTACATATAGTTTACTCATACAAGACTACTTAATAATCTTTTCATGTATGAAAATGCCTACAAGGTTATACTAAACAACCTAGAGAGGGGGTGAATAGGTTGACACACTAGTTTTAAAAACTCTTTCGTGACTTGTGTCAAAACCTTGGTGAGCATACAAATTAACCTTGCACAAGATTGTTATGAGGAAACAATTTGCACAAGCATGCTCAATTCACCACACTTAGTCTACAAAACATATATCAAGAAACAATGTATCTCATATACAAGTGTATTCAATGAAAAGCACATTCCACAAGTTGTATTATGAATATTACAATGAAAGATCACTAAGTAAAACTTTACAATATGATATAGAATATCGCAAGATACAATGTTCAAACACTTACAAGATACAAGAAACAAATGTTGATTCAACAAACAATGTGTGTATCTCTTTCTTTATCAATAACTTGTTTATAAGGATGTGAGGAAAAAAAAATCTTAAACAAGTTATATTGATTATACATACAAATATAAAGAGATAGAGATAGAGACATTTGACACATTGATTTTTACATGGTAAACCTCCGAAGAGGAAACATCCACGAGTTGAATCCACAACCACCGGCAAAGTAATCCACTATATGAAAAGGACTTACACACTCAAGGCTATCAACACAATGATATCCACCCTAAGCTATCACCTCCTAATCTACCCTCGGGCTAGTGAACCACTTATCCTACTCCCTATTCAATGTGTGTTCTACACCTCTAGGAAACAACTTCCTATCCAAGGCTCTCAAGCCTCTAGGAAGATTTCCTTGCTTAGCTATCTAGATCACAAAGATCCTAGTCAAGCTTCCCTAGTTCAACCATCTGGAGTACCACACTCCTAGCTAAGACTTTTACTTGGCTATCTAGAACACTTTCCTAGCCAAGTCTTCTTGCTCAAATTGAAGCTTCACTCACTCCAAGATGAGACTTCCACATTTTGTAAGGCAAATGATCTAAGTGATGCAAATGATATAAACACATGCAACATAGAATATATGATCAATACACCCTATGGAACAACTAGACCTAAACATGTGAGAACACAAGTAATAATAGTCTAAATGCAAAACATGAATTAAACCTAGAGCATGTGAGAATACCTAACACAAATAGCTCCTAGTTTCATTCACACATATAACATTTGAATAGATCATAAACATGAAACACATATTCAAGATGTTATAAACATACACATAAATGAGAAACATAAAATGCATTCAATGAATATTCTAGCCAAAGATTTAGAGCAATGATATAATGATAAATCAAGTAAATCCTAGATGTCTCTAAAAACACATATACAATCACTAATCCTAGATGTTATCAATCAAAGGATCAAAGCACATTTCAAGGGTTATTAATCATAAAATTATTCAATCAAGTCACAAATAATCCTAAATATCAAATTAATCACAATACAACTCTCAATCATGTGAAAAACCTAGAATCAAATAAACTAGCTCACATATGTCTCTAATTAGACTTTTGATTAGGTTTGATTGTGAAGCTATCTTTCTCAATAGCATTCACCATACATATACATACATATAGAAGAAGAAAATTTTAGGTAATTGAAGATCAAAAAAGATCAAATCATAAAGTTTAGTTCAATACCTAAAAATCCCGTTCAGTTTCGGTTTTGAGTGAAGAACCACATTAAAACGTGATCAAACAGTTGAAAACCTTTTTAAAGAAGGTAGGAGACTTGAATACGAAGATTCTCCAATTTGAATAACTCAATTCGGAGTCTTAATGAGAAAGTTATGGTGTTTGGAAGTTGGGAAAATTAGAGAGAAAATTTCAGCTCTATGAAATTCAAGTTTTCTTCTTGAAATGAAATGGGAAGGAATGGAGAGCATTTAAAAGAATTCAATAGAGGGAAAAATGGAACAACCAGCAGCAGCAATGTCACCATCCATGTGTGGGGCGCGTGTGGCACAGGTGGGCAGAGGAGGTCTCTTGCCGTGTGCCACACGTGGCCTCCAAGCTTAGCCGTTGGCCTTGCTTGCTCCTCTCGCACTCCACTCGAGTTCTTCTGCCGTATCCGGGCCTCTGAACTCCGATTTTGAATTCTTCTTTGGATTACAAATTGTGACTCCCTCATGCACAATGAAGACTACAAAACTTTGACAAAAGGTTGAGAATTCATCTCGGAAAACGACGACGAAAACAACTCAACGAATGAGAACGCAAAGTAGCGTTGCTACATCGTTTGGACTCGAAACCTAATGAATGAGTAACCGAAATGACCAGGACTCAATAAAGAATCATAAGAGATCATATTCAAGTCCAAAATACAAGAAGCACAAACAAATAAACACAATATCACACAAGCATGTCATATCCAAGCGATAGTCATAAAACATGCAATTCTACAATGTTTGACAATTTGAGAATAATGCATGTGCATACTAAAATGAGTGTGAATGTGTTATACCAAATGCTTGAACTACGATGCAGGGACACACATGTATGAATTGTGTGTGTGTGTGTGTGTGTACTTTTGTCTTGCAAGAGGAAGAAGAATCTTGATACCTTAGCATCCAAGTACGCTCTTTTCCTCTTGAAGACAATATTTGCATGAGAGATTGCTTTTCTCCTTTGAAGCTTCTTTTCACCAAGAATCACCCAAACAACTAATCATTACAAATAAAAAGTGTTTTGTAATGGAATCAAACCAATACAAATCAAGGATTCGAGAAGAAAGCCTTTGCTGGACAAAGTCTCAAGACTTAAAGTCTTATATTTGCTTCGTTTTTTTTATAAAAAAAAAAAAAAAAAAAAAAAACAACAACAAAAAGAAAAAAGAAAATTGATGTATAAAGGTCATTTTAGACATTGCACAAGTCAAAGAAGGTCAAAGTAACTGGAAAGTTAACTACTGCTAAGTCTAGGGTGTTTTTGTGTAGCAATGCTGAACCTCAAGGGTTCCAATGTAATTTCCCCTTGTTTGAATTTTGAAAAAAATAATAATAATAAGGGAAAATTGCACTGAATCCCTTAAAGTTTGGACAAATTACACTTAATTGGAAAAGTTTTATTATTATACACTAACACCCCCAAGAATTAAATTTGACTTTTAAAATACCTAAAATGCCCCTAGTTATATTATTTTATATTTTTTTTTTTTTACCTTTTAACCAAAAACTTTATATACTTTAATAACATAAAAAAATTAAATAAAAGATATGATTCATTAAATAAAATAAAATAAATAAATAGTTTTAAAAAATAAAATAAATAAATAGTTTTAAAAAATAAAATAAAATAATATTTTAAAAAAATAAATAAATGAAAAAATTGAAAACATTATTTATTTATTTTTATTTTTATTTTTTTAGGATATCCATTAATAGAGACAAGTAAAACTCTATATATCCAAACTTTTACGATAAGGATGATGGTAAGAGAATGTTCAAGGTTCCAAACATTGAAGAAAGTGGTTGAAGAAGGCAAGAAGACTCTCAATGTTGGGAACCTTAAAGTTTCTTTTACTATCATTCTTACCATATAAGTTTGGATATTTAGAGCTTCTTCTTTTTTTTTTTTTTTCTTTTTTTTTTTTGTCCCTATTAATGGATATCCTTAAAAAAAATTAATGTTTTTAATTAATTAATTAATTAATTTAAACCCTTTATTTTTCAATTTTTTAAAACTATTTATTTTTTTAAAAAAAAAAATTTGTAAACCATTAATTTATTTAATGAATCATATCTTTTATTTAATTTTTTTTATTTTATTAAAGTTTATAAAGTTTTTGGTTAAAGGGTAAAAAAAAATAAAAAATAATATAACTAGGAGCATTTTAGGTATTTTAAAAGTCAAATTTAAGTCTTGGAGGTGTTAGTGTAAAATAACAAATCATTTCTAGTTAAGTGTAATTTACCCAAACCTCAAGGGGTTCAGTGCAATTTGCCCTAATAATAATAATATGGGGTGCACGTATTGTTAGAGGGGTGCAAAAAGTCCCATTATAAGATCCAATAACAGTCGGGTTCGGGCTGGTTTGAATTCGGGTAACGGGTTGGGTTTAAGCGCCTAGTCGCCAACTGGTATTGTCAAGTATGAGTTTCGCTGTTTCAGTGTGGTTTGCTTAGAAACACTAGGGCAGCAAGACACTACAAAGCTCTCTGTTTCGAACAAAAAAGGTTCTTCTTTAATGGTCACTTGGGTTTGTGTTCTGTGTTTCTGTTTAACTGTAAGAAACTTGAAATATATCTCACATTAATGGTGCTTGTTGTTTTTGCACTCTTTAAACTTGCCTGCTATGTGTTTGTTTTATTGCCCAAATGAGTTTGACATGATTTAGCTCTGTTGAAGTCTTCTTGTTGATGGTAGAAAGTGTATTTTCGTTTTCCACCTTTTATCAGCAAGCAATAATTTCTTTTTTATTTTGATCTTTGGTACTAATATTCATTTCGTAGTTCTATTTATTTGATATTCTTTTTTCAGGTTTGGTGCTAAAGTTTATTTCGTTTTCGTGGTTTGGGAATTGAGAGGTTGTATTTTGTTGAAATGGGTATAAATACAGGCGAAAAAATGGCTGATGGTGCTAGTTTAAGGCACAAGCTCAGTAAAAGACTCAAACTTCCTATTGGGAAGTCTAAGAAATCCAAGGAAGGGAATAATAAGAGTCGCTCTGGTGAGGACAATTATAAATCCTATAAGAAAGAGAATGGTGGAAAGAGGAACATGAATTCGAGCAAAACAGATAAAGATTTTGGTAAAGGTCGAGGAGGTAGTGGCGGAGAGGGTTTTGGGAATGAAAGGCATAAAGCTATGAATTCTGATAGGAAAAGGAAGAGAATTAATGCCGAGCAAGATATGGGTGGTGAGGCAACAATATATGATGGTGCAGATGCTCGCGGTAAGAAGAATTTGTTTAAGAAGGGACCTAACCGAGTTAAACGTGATTCTGTTAATGAAAAGAGAATTTATGCTGAGCAAGATATGGATGGGGAGGTGAAAGTATATGATGGTGCAGAGGCACATAATAAGAAGAATTTATTTAAGAAGGGGCCTAACCGAGTTAAACGTGATTCTGTTAAAGAAAAAAGTGGTGATAAATCGCGTTCAATTTGGGTTTCCAGTAAACTAAAGGATGCAGCTGAGAGTGCAGAGGTGTCCAATTCGAAATGGAGAGGTAAAGTGAAACAATCAGACAAAGTGGATAGCGGTCTGAATGGTTCATTGAAGAAACACACAAAAAGCAAATCTGACTCAAATAAGAATTTGAATGCAAGTCAGTACAAGTCCCCAGATGTATCTCCTTCAAAATCCTTCAAGAAAACAGTTCAGAACAAGAAAGGCTCGGATGCTTCAGAGGTTGTAGAGGAAAAGCCAAAGAAGAAAAAACGGGTGATCCGGATAGATCCATATGACACCTCAAATAAGCGGTTAGATGATGGCCTAGTTATTGATGGTTAGTAAGTTATCAATTTATCCTGTTTTTGATTGTATCTACAAGCTTTTTGTTGTAGTATTCGTCTCTTATGTTCTTGCTTTTCTAATTAACATTCATCTACAACTAGTCCTTACAACTTAGCTTTGCCGATATGAAGCATGGATTTGGGTTGTTGTGAAGTCTATGTGTTGGTAATATATTTAAAGTCTATATATTGTCTTATTGGATATCAATGTGCAGAAGTGGAGAACTGACTATTAGAGGAATCTTGTGCTGCCTATGCTGTTCCTTGAATTTCAGAACAGGAATTTGTTTCTCCTTAAAACAATCTATAAAAGGCATATTACTAATGAAAGGAAACACGTAGAAGGTGGAGGTTATCACTTTTCCTTTTCTTAGTTGTAAACGAAATTAGCAATAGAGGCTTGGTCTTATAAGATATACCAGGCAATAGGAGGAATTGTGACCCTTTTCCACAATTTTGAAATGTAGAGCAACCGTTCTTTGGCATTTTTGTTCTTATGTTTTTTTTAGGCTATGGCCATGTTTCCTGCAGTTGTTGCATGACAGGGTACTTGGTTTTCTTAGATGCCAATTATATCACATTCTTTCCCATAAAAATGTCAGATTATCAGTTCCATGTTAGTTTATTGTTACAATATATACTTAACTAATGCTGCATGGTCACTGTTGTTTATTTCTAATTGCGTAGATTCTATTTTAATTGTTTCAAGATGTTCTGAGTTTTCAATTTGCATTTATTTTCTCCTTTATTATTGTGGTAATTTCCATCTTTCATTTGCCACTTTCCTCACTTGCTTTTCAGAAAAAGCTAAAGAGAAGAAAAAGGATTTGGAGAAAAATGCTGAAATGTCAAAGAATGCGCAATTTCGCTCAATACAGCCTAGTTCCTCAATCCTTTCCTTTGTGGAAGATAATGTAATTTGTATGAGCAGCCTTGAGATTTTTGAGCTATATATCTATCTTGTGCTCCCATTTCGTATTGATTCTGGATTTTTTCAATGACAGTTGTTGGGACGAAGACGCTCGATTGAGATACGGAGGGCAGGCTATAACATTGAGCTATCTGCCCCTTTAGATAATATTCCTTTGTCAACTAGCTCTGAAAGAGAGCGTATTGAAGAAAATGTAGGTTTTTCTTTCATTTATATCATTCTTGTAGTAATTGTAGAAATTAAAAAAAAATAATAATAAAAAATAAAAAATAAAAAATAAAAAAAGTTAAAACTTAAAAGTTATCTATTAGCTGACTGTTGTTTGGTGTCTCATTTAATCATTACATTTTATTAACTACTTCACACAGATATTTAGGAACAAGATGGAATTTTTCGCTGCTGCAAAGATTTCATCATCATTTCCAGCTCCAGATCTTCCAGAGATTGCATTTGCAGGTAGAAATTTCAAATTTCAGTTCGCACACTTGATTCTTTTTCCCCTTCTATTGTTTTCCAATTTTTGTTCCAAGTTCTTTCACTGTTGATTTAAGATCCCATTCTTTCAAATATTCCAAGTGTTTATTTTTAAACATTAGACTTGTGGGTTCACTAGTGAAGAAAGTTATATCAATCCATAGCATCATACTCAGAATTGGTTGTATTAGAAAATGCTACAACCCATTACATCTTAATTCTAGAAAATTGCTTCACTTAGGATAAAAAGGGATTTCTATGCTTTTTTTGGTCATCTAATAAAGTTGAGACTTTTATGGGTGAGTTTTTTGTGGCTTGCAGTTGATTGGTTCACACTCCTGGCAGTCCTAGTTTAGTTATATTCTTCTGGACAGATTGTTATGCTTGGCTGCATGTGTTAGATTTTAAATTATTTTCTTAATTTTTTTTTTTTTTTTTTATTATTGTTCTATAAAAATTAGACAATGATGACGGCATTTAAATGTTATTTCATTTTTTAGGGAGGTCAAATGTTGGGAAGTCATCACTGCTTAATGCATTAACCAGACAATGGGGTGTTGTACGGACATCAGACAAGCCAGGCCTCACCCAGGTGCGTCTTTTTCTTACAAATTTTGATTACTGCTGTTTGGAATTTCTATAGTAACATCAGTGGTTGTTCTGCAGACTATTAATTTCTTCAATTTGGGAACTAAACTCTGCTTGGTTGATTTGCCTGGATATGGCTTTGCTTATGCAAAGGAGGAAGTTAAGGATGCTTGGGAGGAACTTGTAAGTATATTGCACAGAAAATAACATTTGTTGTGTGGCTGCTTTCTTTATCTAACTCTTTTTATACCAATGAGATAATCTTTTATCAGTTCACACTTTCATGAAACACATTCAAAAATGGGCCTATTGGTTGTCTGTTGCTCAATGTTAAAATGTACAAATAATATTTGGTCACCTGTTGAGTAGTACGACAATACCATCACTTTCTATCAAAATATAACACATTGTTTAGATATACAGCATTCCTGCTCAATAAAAGAAACTGTAACTCAAATTATCTTGGTAGTACATTCCTGTCCTGTTCACCTTCCACAGAGGGATTGGTCACATATAATATTTCTCATGTCTTTGATCTTGTTACAACATGTTATCAAGTATTCAAGCACTTCAAAGTCTCATGCAACTTTGAATTCATGTAGCAGTCGGCGTGTGTGTTGACCAAGTGAGTTTAGTGATTTTGATGGCAGATGAAATAAGACTTTGGTTTTTTATGCTGTCATCTGCCATCCTCTACTTCCTGTGATTAGACTTTCAAATATTTAACTAAATTTTATAATCACAAATGTGAGTCAAATTAAAATGTTACATTACTACATGTGCCAGTTGACTTATTACTCCGAAAACTATTAAAACTTATAGGTAAAGGAGTATGTTTCCACCAGAGTTGGTCTAAAACGAGTATGCCTTCTTATTGACACAAAATGGGGCATGAAGCCAAGAGATCATGAACTCATTAATCTGATGGAAAGGTACAAATCCAAACCCTGGTAGATACTTTTTGAGCATCATTAAATGGTTGTATGTATGTTCTTTCACATGAATGATGCTTCTTAAAATCTGATCAAGATGGAGATTAAGGTCTACGAGACTGTCACTGCATTGCATAGTAAGACGAACCTTTTATAGCTCCATATTAGTGGTGGATCGTTAACAAATGATGAAAGATCATTATTTTGTCAGCACAATGCTTACTTAGGTTTGCCACATTTGTGGAACTGCATATTTGTCTCTTTTTTTTGTGTATTATAATAGTGGGCATACTAGTAAGTATGTGACATACCAGACGTGTTTATTATGAACTTTACAGATCTCAAACAAAATATCAGATTGTATTAACCAAGACTGATACCGTATTTCCAATGGACGTGGCACGTCGTGCTATGCAAATTGAAGAGGTGAAACTTGCACATTTATGGTTCACATTTGTTTGTTCTAGAATTAACTCATCTCCACTTTTGAAACTAACAGCTTTCTAATATCACCTTATTTTGCAGTCTCTCAAGGCAAATAGATCTATTGTAGAACCGGTGGTATGGAAGAAGATTCTCATTTAATCGATATGTATTCTTTTAACTCATTTTCTCTCCAATATTTCAGAAACAAACTAAGAAGTATGGCTTTGGTTTTATTTCAGATGATGGTAAGCTCAAAATCTGGAGCTGGTATTCGAAGCTTAAGAACAGTGCTTTCTAAGATAGCTCGGTTCGCCAAAGTTTAATTCTTGTGAAGGTGAATATATAATATATTTATATAGTATAATTTTTTTTCGGAACAGTTTCTGTTTCTCATAGAGTTTGATATACTGATATAGTGTAACTTTTTGATTAAAACAAATACTTGGCTTCTTGTGGTCATGGACTAGCCAGTAGCCACATCTCGTTACTTGTATCCGCAATGTGTTACTAATCCATACTCCATAGTTGGTTGGTTAATTGAACTCGATTTGTTTCTTGTAGGCAGGGAGGGTTTCATTGCAGATGTAGATTTTCCGGCTTGGCACTGCAGAACTGAAATTGTTAAGGCAGAAGGTGCCATTGCCACAATCATTGACCAACCTAAGTGGCCCGTTTTAGCGACCAGAAAGGTATTCCTGACCGTGAAGAGTGTAAACAGGACGATTGGACTGTGAAATATCTAATTTCCAAACACATCTTGATCTGGATAGTGTTATCAATCTGTGGTTTCCCTCCAATACTCTAGATCAAAGCTCAGATATATGTGAATTAAGATTCTTGACATTTTTTAGGTCAAAGTTTACTTCAGCTGATTTTAAGGGTTACACAGAGATCAAATGACTTGAGAGTTTCAAAATCATAGTTTGTATTTGCTTGGAATGTTGACTTTTTAGATGCTATAGCAATTGTTTGCAAGAAATCAACCCACAATGCTAGTTGTTATATTAGCTGGATTTTATCTCTGAAATGGATAGACATGGTTTGATTAGTTTCAGTGTTAATAAAATAAAGAATTAAAAGATAAAATTATTATTAATGTTGATGTGTCATAAATGTTTGGTAGAGTTCAGATTAGTAAAAGATTTCATTTATGTCTCTCTGGAACTTCTTGAGGATGAAAAAGTCATTTGTACGACAGATATTATATCATTTTCGTAAATATATTGAAATGATAGTTAAGGAAAAGATTCATGTACATTACAAAATTTCTCTTAAATTTTTCATTTCAAATATTAAAATAAATTATTTATTATTGTCGTGGGAATAAGTGGTGAACGATATATTGTTATTTATTTTATTTTATTTTTTGGAATAATTTAAGATAAATTTTAATATATCTGCATTATTCAAATGCCTGGATTCTAGAAGTGATTAGACTTGCATATTTAAAAATTGTACGATTACCAAATAAGTTCTGGACTTTTAAACAAAATTCTAAGTAGTTTACGATTTTACAAAAGTAACTAAATTAGTTTTTAATTTTGTCACAAGTATCAAATTAGTCTCCGACTTTTTAGAAATATCAAATTAGTCATTATTGAATATTGACGGTTAATTTAAACATTAGACTTTGTGAATATGTGAAATTACTTTGATACCCCTATTTAAAATCGATTAAATATAATGAGTAATGCTAGACAATTCAAAAATATAGTCTAAATTTCAACCCAAATGATGTTATCATCACCACACACAACATGAGATGATGTGGTTAATGAAAAAATCATTTGCCACATCATTTGGATTGAAATTTGGGCTAAATTTTTAGGTTGTCTATCATTACTCTTAAATAATATATATATATATATATATAAAAAGTTAAAATTAAAAATAAAATAAATAAATAAATAAATAAAACCAAAGGACATGGCCTCCAAACATCCTTTGGTGGAGGTCCGTGATCTGGATCTTCTAAATGCAAATGACCTCCACAATCTGAACCCGGATCAAGGAGCTCCACGGATTGGGGTTGGTGTTTTCTATTTATTTTAAAAAATATTATTATTATTTTAAAAAATTTATAATTATTTCTTTATTATATAAAATGATTGTAGTTTGAGAGATTCTTTTGACAATCCAATTTTTTCTTTTTCACACTTCTTTTCTAAAAACACTTCATTCTTAAATTTTAAAATTTTAACAATTCTAAAGACACTTCATTTTGTTATAATATTATCCTTTTTTATCTTTTTTTTGAATTAAATTATTAAAAAAAGAAATTATCTCTCATAAATCATTAGATTAATTATTTTATATTAAATACTCTCTCCTAAATTTTTAATTATCATATTAAACACTCTCTCCTCCAATATATATCTCTAATTTTCTATTTTCATTCTTTCTCAAGCAAAACTAACGGTTAAGAAAAAAAAATACTAATAAGCTTGATTTTTATGAACCATATATGTGTGTATATATATATTTACTCAAAAAATAAGTACCTTGTTTTTTTTTTTTTTTAAAGTTGAAATATGAAAAATGTTTTTTGTTACTCTTGTAGGTATGTGATTGCCTAGAGAATTTTAATTCTTTCATTAGTCTTAGAAATTCTGAGTTTAATCGAATCTAGTTGAACAATTCAAGCTTTCATATATATATATATATATATTACTGTTAGTAAAAAACTAAAATATTTATAATTTTTTTTTTTTTTAACTATTGATCAGAGATTGATCGAGAAAGTATGGAAATATTATTATTATTATAATTATTGAAAAATGAAGAGAGATTAATTAGGAGAGAGTGTTTAATATGGTAATAACATATATAGGAGAGAGAGTTTAATACGTAATATTTAATATAATGACTTAGGGGAGAGAATTTTTGTTTTTAATAATTTAATTAGTTTGAAATGTCTTTAAATTTTTTTGTCTTTTTTAGTAATTTTAATTTAGGTTAAAATTGTCATTAATAAAAAATATTAAATTGGAGTGTGAATAGATAATTTGTGGATTGTAAGGAGAAGCTCTCTTATAGTTTTTAGTTTTGATTTTATTTAAACATATTTGGAAAAGACTAAAATATCCTTTGACTATTAGTTTGACTAACGGAATGTTGATGGAGGAATTTATAATTTGATACTTATGAAAACATTAGGGGCCAAATTGATCACTTTTGTAAGGTCATAACCTGTTTAGAATTTTTTTAAAAGTTCAAGACTTATTTGATAATTGTGGTTATAAAATTTGTAAATGCAAGTCAATGTCAAATTGTCAATGCCGTCATGCCAATAATCATCCAAACACAAACTTAAATATTGGAGTGGGAGTGCATGAAGCTAGAATTTGATTGTTTGAAAGGAAAATGAGATAAGCTATATTGGACCAAGTGACGGTGGATTCATTAGGTTGGGACAATTCACAATTGAATCCAACTCAAGCTGCACCAAGTCATATTTTTTTAAGTTTTAGTTATTAAACGCATGTCATTTGTTTTGTACTTTTGTTTTTGTTTTCTTATATATTTATTTGTGGTTCAATTTCGATTCTTAACATGTACCTATCCCTATCGTATACGTATTAATAAGTGTATAAATGACGAAACTAATTTAACCACCCTTCAACTTGGTTTGGTGAAAATAGCTTTTATTCTATATTTATCAATCATAAATCCATTATGATGGTGGTGGTGGTGGTGGTCATCACAATGTTTTCATAAAACAACGGGTACTATATTGTCGTTCATAAATATGATTTACATACATATATTTTATTAAAAAATTTAATTACGAAAATATTTCATCACAAAATGACAGATAAAGGTAGATTATTTTAATTAGAAATAAGTAGAGTGTTATATCTTCCACTATATTAAACTTTTTATTTTATTTATTTTTAAAGAAAAGAAAAGAAAATTGAAATTGGTTTATTAGATGGATAAATTGAAACAGTTTTTTTTTTTTTAATAAAAAATAAAAAATAAAAATAAAACTATTACTCTATTGGTTAATTTGGTTATGAATCTCTTCTTGGTAAAAGTATCGGTATTCGGTAGCGATAGTTTGAGTCTTAATTTACTAATAATTAGTAAATAAAAAATACAAGCGTGGTAAAGATCTAATCACAAGAGTATCTATTACTCGATCAAAAGTCGATGTCAACCCTCCAAAACAGGCCACGTTTATTATGATGTTTATATATATAATATAAGGTGGTTTTCCTATCGGTGTGCACCGATGTATTTATATCAGTGCATTGTATATGTACCGTTGACTAAGCATAAACGAATGTTGATTTATGTAAAGTAGTTGAATCTAATTGTTAATATTTAGGAAACAAACAAATATATATCAGTGCGCACCGAGGAAAAAAAAATATATAGTAATTATAAAGTGAGATATACTATACTTTAAATTCGGTAAGGACCTTAATGAAACCACATCGATTTTTATGAATTTTGATATGAATTTTTTTTATGGATGATAAGTTTAATAAAATCTATATATGGATAAATTTTAAGAATTTTTAAAGCACTAGAACTATTTATCTAAATTTTGTTAAATATAAAGAGGTCAGAAAAATGAGAGAAATATAAGAAAATTTTGAAAAAAAAATAGTACACTTTGATACATAAACTTTGAAAGAAAAAATAAATAAATAAATAAAGATTATATTTTAAACGGCACGGAACAGGGATATAAAACTCATTCATGTCCAATATTCATTACGGGTTTTACTAAATGAGAGAAATATAAGAAAATTAAAAATAAAAAAAAATAGTACACTTTGATACATAAACTTTGAAAGAAAAAATAAATAAATAAATAAATAAATAAAGATTATATTTTAAACGGGACGAAACAGGGATATAAAACTCATTCATGTCCAATATTCATTACGGGTTTTACTAAATATTCCTATTCTCGCTCCATCTCCACCAAATCAATACCTATCCCCAACCAATAAATGGAGGACCCGGTCCATGTTATTTTGCCATTCCTACACAGTATACCCCATCCGTCCAAACAACCGTTATATTAATTGATTTAAACGGGTCCGAAGTTAGCCCTCCAAAAATAGGTCAAATTTGTAGAGTATGATCGATACAAAATCTCTACGCAATAATCCTGACTCGTATCCAATGTAGCAATGGAAAAAACTGACATGTATTTCAGTGAATATAATAATACGAAAATTGAGTTAAGGTCAACATTTTTCACTTGTCTTATTCTTACAATGTCTGCTAATTCTTGAAAAGTCGTGTCGTGCGCGTGTGTCCCTCCCACTTCAGCCTCCAAATCTCGACGTAACTCTTCACCTTCCATTTTCCCATCTCTCATTCTTTGAATGACAAATGTGTCCTCTCAGGATCATCTTGATCTTCCTCTCAGCCACTCTCGCCGGTTTTTTCGTCATCAGGAACCTCAAATCCCTACCCCAGGAACCAGACGATGTTATTGACTCCGATAACATCAACAACAGCGATTCCAACGACTCAGCCGCCGGTTCTCTCTCTAAGGTATCTGGTTTTATTTTTTGTCCCCAATTTTTTCTGATTTAGGTCTGCATTTGCTTAAAGATTGCAACTTTGTTCTGAGCTAGGTCAGAATTTGCTCAAATTGCAATATGGGCTGAATTTACTTAAGATTGCAACTTTGTTCCGAGCTAGGTCAGAATTTGCTCAAATTGCAATATGGGCTGAATTTACTTAAGATTGCAACTTTGTTCCGAGCTAGGTCAGAATTTGCTCAAATTGCAATTTGGGCTGAATTTACTTAAAGATTGCAACGTTTCTCTAGGTTTTGTTTGAATTTGCTTAAAGATTGCAACCTCTTTCTGGCTTTGGTTTGAATTTGCTTAAAGATTGCAACTTTTTTTTCTGGGCTTGGTCTGAATTTGCTTCAATATTGCAACTTTTTTTTCTGGGTTTGGTTTGAAGATTGCAACTTTTTACTATGCTTAGTTTGAATGTGATTAAAGTTTGCAACTAATCTCTGGGTTTGGTTTGAATTTGCTAAAAAGATTGTAACTTTGATACGTGCATGCAGGTTCGGGTAGCTGTGAAGTCAGGATTCTGGATGTTGGTGGACATGGCGAGTGGTAAATACTTGTGGAGGCACTTGGTTTCTTCGACGCAGCCTTCGAAAAGTTTGTAGTTTGATGTTGTTTGTGTTTGATTTTGAATATAATTTGGGGGGGGGGGGGGGGGGGGGGGGGGGATGTTGTTGGAGGGGAGAGTGATGGTTTGGTTGTGTTGTTGTAAGTAAAAATTGTCATTTACATGAATTACACAGGATATAATTTTTGTTTCTTGCAACTCTTTTGTTTTTTCCACTTCTCTTTGTGTGTGTGCGCCTGTACTTAGCAGCAATAAAAAGTTAAATGAAAGCTTGTTTGTTAAAGCTTAAAACTATTGTGTTTGTGTTGTAAGATGGATTCGAACCTCTGACTTGAATACATTTTGTATCTGTATTTGCATTTGTTCTGCATATGTATTCAGGTGGGTTCACTCCATCTAGGCTTACTATAACTTAACACACTTCTTAGATGGCGTCTTGGTGTGTATTTAGGAAATTCGTAGAAATGAATTTTCATACTATATTGTCTGTGCATGTTAGAGAGCAGTAACAGATTCAGTTATACGTAAAGATGAAATGAATAAGTGAATGATTGACTGTTGTGTTATTAGTGCACATCTCATTGTCAACTGCGAAGATATGTTTTCTTTTTTGTTAGTGTTCTTAAGATGGGAATTTTAAAAGTGATGGAAACTCAGGATTATTGCAAGTACCATTATAGATTTCTAGACAATTGTGTTATAAATTGATGATTTTATATTTGGACCCTATTATTTGTGTTTTTGCCTGCTTTATTGTTGACTTGTAGCGAAAGTAATAGAATTAATTTGGCAATAGAGATTTGATTAGACATCTACATCTTGTTTGCATGAAGTTTGCTTAATTTTATCTCTAGATCATTTTGTTGATATTGTAACTCATATAAATATTATGTGAGGTAGAAAATTTTATTACTCCTGAAGTCGTGGTGGACTTTAATCTTGAAAATGTTGGTTGCCTTACTGAATTCTTTAGTTTTAGTGGATGTTATAAACTTATAATCTCATCAAAGGTTGGTAATATATATCAAGGCAGTCGGAATGGGTAGTCATTTAGAACTTGGGAAAATCGTATACATGCCACAGATTCATTGTCTCAGGTTCTAAAATGTAAAATGTGTGTATGGATTGGTTTTGTGAGATAAATTGATTAAGGTGCACATAAGCAATATGTGTTAAGTCCATTTTGCTTTTTCCCGGGTTTCGATGTGAGAAACAGTACATTCCCTTATTTTTGAATGAGGCATCTGGTTTTTTCAATCATCAGTGATCTTTGTGTTCTATGATTCTGATTCATTGTATCTGAATTGTTGTCACCGATTAAAAACCTAAGCTACATAAATTTTTTCTTTTATGATGTATATCGATTAGATAGCACCCTGCCCTCCATGGTTTAAAAACTGGATGGTGTTTTTTAGAGTCCTGATGTGAAGTTTATGATATAAACTTATTAAAGCTCTGGTGATGGCGTTACATCTACTTTGATCCGGTTTATGAGGTCAGGAGAACCGTTTTAGAAGCGATGCTAATAGCGAGAATGGAACTTGTTAGATGCTTAGTACAAGAATGAAACATTGTGTGATATTTCTCGAGCACTTATCGCTTACATATCATAGATCTCTTATCAGGTTTTAGTGTTCTAAAACGCGCCCTGGGCACCCCCAGCCATGCCGACTAAGGGTAATCGGCAAGGCTAGGCAGTCTAGCACTTGATCAATGCTAGGCCTAGGCAGCAATGACTGTTTAGTCTGTTGTATGTTATATTAAAAAATGACGTCGTTTTAAGGTTTATTTAAAAAACCCAGAAATCTTTTTCTTCCTCATCTCCTTTGTTCGCTTGACACATGACCTATGCCTCCATAACTACGTCGAGGAAATACCTAGGTGCTGTCTAGGCGTTAGGCATTGGCCCGTCGCTTGACTAGTGACTATCGCTTTTTAGAATACCGTCCAGTTTATGCTTATATGAATATGAATAGTTTGATTGCAACGATAATAGTGTGGAGTAGATGTCTTATCTACCTACCTTTCTGTTGCATAGATTGAGATGGAATTTGCTAATACTTTATTCTTGATCAGTCCTTTTTTCTTCTAAAAATTGCTTAAGCGGAGCTGTTGACGATCCAGACTGTCTCTCTAACAGTTTCCTATTATACGGTGCATTCAAACAACTGTGATGTTATAGAAGATCACCGATTGAAATCAGTGGCAGCAAGAAGGTAACTGAATAAGGTTACTGGTCTGGACTGTTATTATTCTTTGGATTGACATCTAATCGTTCAAAGGGTAAAAAAAAAAAAAAAAACATTTTTAAATAAGAACGGTTATGTATACCGATGAATATGTATAGTAGAAAAAATCTGTATTAATAATGTTACGCAGATTTGTTGCAATTATATTGATTATGGGATGATGGTATTGTAATTACAAACCCTTAGAGCAACTTTTTGAGCAATGTAGTATTACGAAATTTTTTATTTATTTATTTATTTTTTTGAGAGGATTGCATTACTAAATCTTTATATGCGTAGTAAGAAATTCATTTATTCGTGATATTTGGGTTTTAGGGGATTTAATAATTTAGAGGCCAACCCAAGCTCACAAATGGACCTTGGTGATAAAGCAAAGAGTGATGTCGAAGAAGAAGAAGAGAGTGACAAGTGTGGTAATATTTGTACCCTTCTAAAATTGTATGGAAATTTTCTTTTTACAATCGGAAATTTTCTCCTTACAATCAAATTTTATCATTTGACACACTTTTTCTAAAGACACTCCATATTAAAAACTTAAATTTTATAAAATTATAAAAACACTTCACTTTTTCCAAAATTATCCGTTTATCTTTTGACATTTCATTTTTTTTAATTAAATTTCTGTAGATTTTAATTTTATAGTACTCATCATTACTATTGATGAATTCTTAATGCATCACAATCCAAGGCACCGAAACTTGGTGTTCAAAAAATCGATTGCCTAGGCCGATTAATCAGTTGGATTCCTCTAGTTGGCAGCTCACTGTGGCGAAAAGACCAAAATCTACCAGATTAGTCAGCAGCTAATTAATTGGTCTCGACGGGCTCGGCGAAGTGAAAGTCGTTGACTCTACCTAGCTGATTTTTATATAAAAAAATTAAAATTAAAATTAAAGATGGAGATGGGAAGAAGGAAGTGGATCTGATCTTGCTAGAGCTCGTCATTGAAACCCAGAGCAGTGTGATTGAGAAGAAGATGAATCGATCAACAATTAAAAAGAAGATGATTGAGAAGAAGAATATGATTGGCAGAGACAACAAAAGAGATGAAAAAGATCCTCGTCTAGAGATTAGTTCTAGTTTTGATCAAGATTTCAGAGGTTTACTTAGTTTGTATTCTGGGCTTTTGCCCTTCATTGCATAAAAAAAGAAGAGATGAAATATACAAAGTATTGAAGAGAGAGAAAGAGAGAGAGGACGTGTGTTGAGATGTGGAAGCTGGAATTGGAAGCTATCGAAAAGAAGATGGTGGGGTTCAGAAAAAAAATAAAAATATAAAAATATAATGGAAATAGGAAAAAGAAAATAAAACACAAATCTGATAATAAAGTCAAATTGAGGGTCTAGGAAGTTATGGTGACTCTACGATATGCCCCACCAAAGTTAGTGACCAAAAAAAAGAAAGCACAAATAAGAAAAGGAACAAAATAGAAGAGAGAGAAAATCTTGATTGATCGGCGGTCAATCACCGTGATAAGCCAAGAAGATCCCAAAGAGTGCTCATGAAGAACCCAAAGTATTTTGACTAAAAGTTGTCATGCAGGGAACATGCACTTCATGTAAATACATTACACATTGCATGAACATATTGCATAACCCATGCAAAGAAGATTGTTGTCAAAGACTTGGTCGAAGTTGTTGATTGTGCCCACAATCTTGCTTGCTTAAGAATAGGTCAAGTAGTTATTATTTAATTTTGAGTAATTTTCGGCTGCCTTGTTGCCACTAGCTATTAGTGTCCTATTTCTTAGAGATGTGATCTTAGACTTAGGAGTAGTTGTCAATTTCCTTTTGTATTTAAACTCTTTTATAGTCATTAATGAGGCAAGCTTATTTCAATTAAAATTCTTGTGATTGATTCTCACCCTAAGTAGAATACTATCGTCACTAAACCATTTTCTTTTTATAGCTTTGATTGGGACCTATCATTGGTATCAAAGCTACGACATTATGGTAACAAATAAGGAACGGATCGAAAATTTAGAGGCTGGACTTGGAGGACTCCAAACTAGCCTGAGTCGAATGGAGACGTGTGTATCAGATAAGTTTCACCAATTAGAAGACGCCATCAGTAAAATATCTGAGGTCCTACTCTCCAACCTAGCTGCATCTACCAGCAATAATTCTAAAATTAATACAAACTCTCCTAATGGGCGTTCTCGCAACATAAGAGAAGAATCTTGAGATAACACTTAAGGCGGACGGCAATTGTTCTCTTCCAAATTAGCCAAATTGAAGTTCCCTCGATTTTCTGGAGATGACCCCACCGAATGGTTCACAAGAGTGGATCAATTTTTTGAATATCAAGGCACACTTGCATCACAGAAAGTATCCTTGGCCTCTTTCCATTTGCAAGGCAAAGCTAATCAATGGTGGCAATGGTTGAGGAGATCCTATAAGGAAGAAGGCAAGGAGGTGACATGGGAAATTTTTCAAGAAGAACTTTGGGCAAGATTTGGTCCTACCGAATGTGAGGACTTTGATGAAGCATTGCCAAAGGTTCAACAGGTGACCTCCTTACGTGATTATCAAAAGAAGTTCGAACGGTTGGGAAATTGGGTACAAGGATGGACACAAAAAGCTTTGGTAGGGACATTCATGGGTGGCCTCAAACTAGAAATAGCTAATGGCATAAGAATGTTCAAGCCGAAATCGTTGAAAGAAGTTATTAGCCTTGCACGGATGAGAGATGAGCAGCTGATTCGCTAAAGGAAAGCCACACGACCTTTCAATCGATCCGTTGCTGAATTCCCTTCTCCAATAAAATTCAAGACAGCTTCGCCTATGAAAAGGCTCACTTGGGACGAGATGCAGAAGAGAAGGGCACAAAGGCTGTGCTTTAATTGTGATGAGAAATTTACACCCAGTCATAAGTGTAAAGGGCCACAACTTCCACTATTAGAAGGCAATAATGAATATTCAGATGATGATGATGAAACCGAAGGCTTAATGGAATCACAACCCGAGATATCACTTCATGCACTCACAGGATGGATAGCCTATAAAACAATGCGGGTAATGGCAAAGATTGGACCCTAAGAGGTGATGGTTCTAATCGATAGCGGGTCTACTCATAATTTTATTAGTGAAAGGGTGGCCAATATGTTGCAATTACCAGTAGTCCCAACCGAACCGTTCAATGTCAAGGTGGCAAATGGAAGGCCATTACAATGCTAAGGAAAATTCGAAAACATCCAAGTTCTACTCCAAGGAATTCCTTTTGTCATCACTCTATATGTTTTACCCTAAATTGGGCTGGATTTGGTCTTAGGTGTCCATTGGTTGGAACAATTGGGATCGGTGGTATGTAATTGGTAGCAACTAACAATGGAATTCTAGTGGAGCAACCAAACTCAAAAACTGCAAGGGATTGATACACAATCAATTCAACCCGTATCAATGAAAGCTATTTCCAAAGATATATGGCAAGGGAGCTCCATATTCGCTATTTGTCTTCAATCCATAATCGATCCGACATCAAAGGGTGACAATCTAGAGATGAAAGAATTATTGGAGAAATTTGAAGACTTGTTCCAAAAGCCGACGCATCTCCCTCCTACAAGAGAAGTAGATCATCACATCAATTTGAATGAAGGAACCGAACCCATTAATGTGAGACCATATAGGTATGCCTATTTTCAAAAAACTGAAATTGAAAAACAAGTTCATGACATGTTAAAATTAGGGCTTATAAGATCTAGTACTAGTCCTTTTTCATCTCCTATTTTATTGGTAAAAAAAAAAAAAAAAAGATGGTTCATAGCGTTTTTGCACTGACTATAAAGCACTTAATGCGATAACCATCAAAGATAAATTTCCTATTCCTATAGTTGATGACATGCTTGATGAGCTCCACGGAGCTACTTATTTCACCAAACTTGACTTACGGGCGGGATACCACCAGGTACGAGTGCACTCCACAGATATTCATAAAATTGCCTTTCGTATTCATAATAGTCATTATGAATACTTAGTTATGCCCTTTGGTCTTTGTAATGCTCCATCCACCTTTCAAGCAATTATGAATTCAATGTTTCACCCTTACCTCCAAAAATTTATACTAGTTTTCTTTGATGACATTTTAATTTATAGCCCCAATTGGACCATACATCTTGAACATGTTCAAAAAGCTTTTGAAATATTAAGGCAACATCAATTTTTTGTCAAATTTAGCAAATGTGCCTTCAGTCTACAAGAATTAGAATACTTAGGGCATATTGTAACTCATCTGGGAGTTAAGGTGGATCAAAACAAAATTAAAACTATGTTGAATTGGCCTAGGCCTACTAATGTCTCTGAGTTGTGTGGATTTTTAGGATTTATAGGCTATTGCTGGAAATTTGTCTGCAATTATAGCATCATAGCACGTCCTCTCACCAACCTCCTAAAAAAGGGACAATTTAATTGGCCAGATGAACCCGAAAATGCTTTTCAAGAACTCAAAAAAGCCATGACTACTACACCAACACTTGCAATGCTAGATTTCAGTGAACCATTTATCATTGAATCGGATGCTTCAGGGGACGGTATAGGGGCAATTCTGGCTCAACAAGGAAGGCCTATTACATTCATGAGTCTAGCCTTGGGCACCACCAAACGCTCATGTTCCATTTATGCAAAAGAAATGCTAGCAATCATTCACGCAATTCAGACATGGAGGCCATATTTGCTGGGTCGGAAGTTTTACATCCATACTGATCAACGTAGCATCAAGTTCTTGTTGGAGCAACGCATAATAACACCCGAGCAACAAAAATGGGTAACTAAGCTGCTTGGCTATGATTATGAGATCACACATAAGCCGAGTCAAAAAAACAATGCAGTTGATGCACTATCACGGGTCGCGAGTAGTCCTAATCTTGATGCCCTATTTGTGTCTCAAACTCAATTATGGGATTCAATCAAAGCCGAAGTTGGTGACAATCCTTACATGAAAAAAATTAGCAAACAAGCAACCGAAAACCCAGGCATTCCCTACAGTTGGCGCAACTGGTTGGTTTGTTACAAAAACCGAGTAGTGGTGCCTCCTCATTCCAACATCATCCAACAACTCTTGCAAGAATTACATGATTCTCCAATTGGTAGGCATTTGGGTGTATTGAGAACATATAAGAGACTAGCACAACAATTTTACTAGCCATCCATGCACCAAGCAATGAAGAATTATGTTGCCTCTTGTGACGTATGCCAATGAACTATAAAAATGAGACTTTGTCACCTGCTGGACTTCTACGGCCACTTCCAATTCCTTATTAAGTATGGGATGATGTCACTATGGACTTCATCAAAGGCCTTCCGCCTTCAAATGGTAAAAATTTAATTTTTGCTGTGATTGATAGATTAAGCAAATCAGCACATTTTTTGACTCTCTCCCATCCGTATACAGCAAAAGTGGTGGCTGAAAAATTCATTGAAGGAGTGGTGAAGCTTCATGGCATGCCTCGGTCCATCATAAGTGATTGCGACCCGTTATTCATCAGTCGTTTTTGGCGAGAGTTCTTCAAAATGTCAGGCGCACACAATTAAAGGTGAGCTCCGCCTACCATCCACAAACAGATGGTCAAACGGAAGTAGTCAACCGTTGTATTGAATAATATCTTCGGTGCTTTGCTTACCAACAACCCCGTAAGTGGCATTCTTTCCTTCCATGGGTTGAGTTTTGGTACAATGCTACCTATTATGCATCTACAAGAATGACTCCCTTCCAAGCTCTATATGGAAGGCCTCCACCAACAATTCCACATTACCATGAAGGCTGTTGTTCAATAAATGAAGTTGATCAAAGCTTAGCTTCTCGAGATGCCTTACTATGGCAGCTTAAGGGAAATTTACATGCAGTGAACAATCGAATGAAACAGCAAGCAGACTCCAAACACCGAGACATTGAATACCAAGTAGGGGACTTTGTGTTTTTGAAGCTTCATCCCTACCGCCAGCGATCTGTGTTTAAAAAAGCTTATCAAAAGCTTGCAAGTAGGTTCTATGGGCCATAACATATTGAAGAAAAAGTTGGACAGGTGGCCTACAAGCTCAAGCTTCCATAGGGTTCTCGAATTCACCCGGTCTTTCATGTGTCCCTTTTAAAGATGAAATTAGGTGAAACAATTGCTGCTAGTACTAAGCTACCTCCAATGGCTGAAGATGGTGATTTGATTATGGAACCGGAGGCGATATTAGGCACTCATTGGGTCAAAAAAGGGTCCAAAATTGTCGAAGAAAGCTTGATCAAATGGAAAAGACTTCCAGTAGATGATGCTACGTGGGAAAACACTCAGGAAGTATACGACAAGTTCGTAAATGTGAACCTTGAGGACAAGTTTCTAGCCAAAGGAGAGGGTATTGATAAGCCAAGAAGATCCCAAATAGTGCCTATGAAGAACCCAAAGTATTTTGACTAAAAGCTGTCATGCAAGGAACATGCACTTCACATAAATACATTACACATTGCATGAACATATTGCATGAGCCATGCAAAGAAGATTCTGGTTGCTAAAGACTTGGTCGAAGTTGTTGATTGTGCCACAATCTTGCTTGCTTAAGAATAGGTCAAGTAGTCATTATTTAATTTTAGTTATTATTTAATTTTGAGTAATTTTCGGCTGCCTTGTTACCACTAGCTGTTAGTGTCCTATTTCTTAGAGATGTGATCTTAGACTTAGGAGTAGTTGTCAATTTCCTTTTGTATTTAAACTCTTTTATAGTCATTAATGAGGCAAGCTTATTTCAATTAAAATTCTTGTGGTCGATTCTCACCCTAAGTAGAATACTATCGACACTAAACCATTTTCTTTTTATAGCTTTGACTGGGACCTATCACACTGACTAATCGGCCTAGGCACTAAGCACTATGTCTCAGCCCGACTAGCGTCTAACACTTACTAGCACTACAAGAATTTTGATCATCGACTACGGGCGATGCCCGTTATGGATGTGTATCCACTACGGGCATCGCCCGTTATAACGTCCGTCGTCTGTGAATGTGTGATAGAAAATGGCGCGTTTCGAATACGGGCAATGCCCGTGGTAAATTAGTTCGTCTATAACGGGCAAAGCCCGTGATAAATAAGTTCGTCTACAACGGGCAAAGCCCGTGATAAATTAGTTCGTCTATAACGGGCAATGCCCGTGGTCGATACGTTACTGACAACGGGCATTGCCCGTGGTCGATGCATTACTGACAACGGGGCATTGCCCGTGATCGATGAGTATTGTTTTTATAAAATAAAAAAAAATAAAAATAAAAATTTATTGATTTTATACGTAGCCTGTTTAGTGCAAATAATTGGAAGATTAAACTCCAAAGCATTCAATATAAAAATCCAAAAGCATTCAATATATACATTAATATTTATAAATCCATAAACATTCAACTAAAAATCTTCAAGTATTAACATTACATTCACCCACAAACATTCCCTTAATTAAAAAATATACTAATCTTAACAATAAATTCACCCATACATAACCAAGCACAATAGGTGAAAAATCACATAACCAAGCACAACAAGTGAAAACGTACCAAATCTAAAATGTTGAGCTGAGATCAAACCCAACAAGAACCGACAACAACCAGATATCTAATCGTATCGAATCCAAAGACAAAAAAGCAAGCACAGCAAATCTAAAATAATCAGATACAAAATCTAAAAATCAGGAAACATAATAAATCCAAACACAGCAACAACCAAGTATCTCTACCCCAAAGAAAAATCAGTAAACCCACCAAGTGAAGTATATTTATTACAGTTTTTTTTTTTTCTACACAAAAAAATATTTACTTTCTTGGATTACAATTACAAATACTTGTGCAAACATACCTGAATGAAGAAGCAAACTCCGGTTGACGGTTTCAAGTCTTCGATTTGTTCGGCACCGATAAAGTAAACTCCGAAGGCGAGAAAGGAAGATAGAAACTTCGGTTGAGGTCTTTCGTTTGTTCAAACGGAGAAAGAGAGATATGGTGGACGTGGGATTAGGGTTTTGAGATTTCAATAACTTTAAGTTTTGGGATTTTTTTTTCTTTCAAATATATATTATATCAATTACCACGGGCATTTATTTGCCCGTTGTAATTATAAATATATCCAATACAGGCCCTTATTTACCCGTTGTAAATAAGAGTTATCCATCATGGGCACATAAAGGCCCGTAGTTAAAATGTCTTTAAATAAGTATCCATCATAGGCTTTTAAAGGCCCGTGATTGATATTGCTTATCTAATACAGGTCTAAAATGCCCGTTGTAGATGTACCGTTATAAAAGCCCCATTTTCTTGTAGTGTAGAACCTTACCGAAACTGATGTTGATGTGTACTAAAAAAAACTTCATGTATACTAAAATATTTTTAATGTTTTTATTCTTACTTTAAGTGTATTCACGTTAATTGCTTCTTGATGTGTATTCAAAAAAAAAAATAGTTGAAGCAGTGATGAATTCTTAATGTTTTATGTTTACTGTAGCTGTATTTTTTTAAAAAGTTACTGTAGCTTCATTTGGGTTAAAATTACTTTTAGAAATTTTCGTCGAAATTTAAATCCAACATTTGTATAATCTTATTTTCCGTGTTATGTAAAAACATATATATTCAATATATTTAGAAGCTACTTTTAGAATCCGATACAATTTATTATTATTATTTAAATGTTAGACATCATGTTTAATAAATATTAGATATTATTTATAAATTATAATAGGTAGATCCCACTTTAAAATAATCTAAAATAGGTGAAGCCCACTTTAAGGGGGTTGAAAACACTTCTTAATTAAGGGAGTAAACTCTACCATAACACAATTAAGGAAGCAATTTAGGGACCTGTTGGAGCTTCAAAAATAAACCCAGCTGAAGCTACATTGCATTTGATAGCAAGCCAATCGAAAATTTGAAGGTGTTTGAGAAAAATATAAAACAGTTTGTTGTAAAACATTAAGAAGGAAGAAAAATAAGTTTAGATTCTAAAAATTGGTTTGTAGAAATGTAGAATTGTAGTGTCTAAATTTTTTTTGTCTTTTTTAGTAAATTTAATTAAGGTTAAAATTGTCATTAAAAAAAATTAAAATGGAATGTAAAAAGATATTTGTTGGATTGTTAATAGAATCTCTCAACTGTACGTACACCTTGTATTAGTATTTTTTTAAAATTCCAAAATTATCCTTTAGTAAAACTATTGAAGGATTAAAATAATTGAATATTAAATTATAAATTATTATTAATACAATATTTATCATTTTGAATATTTTAACAAACATACATAATTATCTTATGATCATAATATTAACTATCTATTAATTGAAAAAATAGTTAAATAGTGATTATTTCCGGTTCAAATTTTTTTAAGAAACTCCAGTTCTCTATAAGAATCAAAACTCAGTTACAGCAGGAAATTTTCAAGAAATAATTATAACTTTGCAATTAAATTAACTTATTAATTTTACAATTAAATTTAAGAAATGATAGAAGTTCACATTCATCAACTCTTAGGTGGGTGGTCATGTACTTTTTTTTTTTTTTTGACAATTTCTATTTATTCAGGACCATATATTTTTTTTTAAAAACTTTCGTCATTGATTGGATTCGAGCCGTTAATCAGGGAGTCATTTGTCCAAGCCCTAAGTTCGTTCATCTACTAACTGAGCTACGTCCATGTTGACCGTGGTCATGTACTCCCTCTTGGTATTGGTGATAAAATTCGAAGCTCATCCAACTCTATAAAAAATAATAGGTTTAATATCAAAAACCTAATCCCCTCATCTTTAAACTATTATTGGATATATAGTTACAAATAGTTTTATTTTAGAAACCTCCCCTATGAACCAACACCGTTAGTATTCTATTTGTGTTGACTAAGTTTAACTATTAAAAAGTCTAAAATGTCTATATTTAAGCTTCAATTGCATGAATTGACCATTATACCCTCATATTTTACCAAATAAATTAATAAAATGATACAAAATGCGGGAATGTTAATTTGCAAAGGAGAAGTAAATCGAAAGCATTGAAAATGAGACAAAATTATAAATAAATCGAAAGCATTTAAAATGAGTATTTGCTTGGATTTATAAAAAAAGACAAATAAATACATAAATAAATACATATTCATGTTTATTTTTAATGTTTTTGGTTCATTTGCAATTTTGTTATTTTTAGGGATAATATGTCTACAAAATAACTTCTCCTTTGCAAGTTAACATTCCAGCATATTGTATCATTTTATTAATTTATTTAGTAAAAGTATGAAAGTATAATGGTCAATTTATACAATTGAAGTTTAAATATGGACATTTTCAACATTTTAACGGTCAAACTCAGTCAACACAAACGGAATGCTATAGGGGAGGTTTCTAAAATAAATGCATTTGTAATTATATATCCAATAATAGTTCAAATGTGAGGGGTTGTTTTTAATATTAACCCAAAATAATATGGGTAGACCTTTCTTTTTTTTTTTTTGAAAGTAACTAAGCAAAATATTTGGACCTTTGAACTTGAACTTGACAAGTGTTAACATAATTATTATTATTATTTTTTTATTTTTTTTTTAAGGGAAGACAGGAAGTGTCAATATAATTTTTAAAACCGATAATTTCAAAAAAAAAAAAACGTCGACAAATCTAAGTGAAACCCAAAAAAATATAAGATAAGATACCTTTCGAACCTACATTATTAGATCTTTCAAAACTACGTTATAAGTAGAGATGCACATTTTTCCCCGGAGCTCCAATTCCCTGTATCCCTAGTCCCATTTGGGGGGGTGTGGTGGATGGGGATGAAAATCATCCCCAAATTGAAATGGGGATGGGGGGATCCCTCCCCATCCTCATCATGGGGAGGAGGTCCCCCATTCCCATTTCCTCATTTCCTCTAAACATATATAAATATAATTATAATAATTATCCCCCTATATATATATATATTTTTTTTATTCTTTAAAAACCCTAACTCCCTAAATATATATACACATTTTATATAAAAATACACTAATGAATTTTATTTTGTATTTGTAATGAAATGATTGTTTTTTTAGTTTAATTTGTAATTTTCAGTCAAATGGGGAAATGGAGGAAACGGGAAAATGATGAAAAACGAGGGAAAACGGGGAAAATGGGGAATTGGGGATGGGGAAGGATATCACATTCCCCAAATGTGCATCTCTAGTTATAAGATTATGGGTTCGAATCATGTCATCTTCTCTAACCTCAAATCATTAAAAAAAAAAAAAAATGAGAACCAAAAAAAAAATAATTGTGCCACAATGACTTGTAATTAATTAATTAATTAAATTTCGTTTGAGACACCCTGTGTATTCCAATACTGAAAAGTAAAAAATTCTTTTTTAAAAAGTAAAAAATAGAATTTTAAAATGAAGTTGATCTGACACCTAAATCAAAAAAATGAAAAAAAAAAAAATTAAATTGGTTTTTGAAAATCCAGATTTTTAATAAAAGACAAGGTTTCAACGGTCGAATTACATTGAGAGAGAGAAGAGAGATGAGAAAGAGAAAGGAGAGAAGAGGAGTTGACAACCCAGAAGAAACCCTAAAATCAAAATCAAAAACCCTAAATCCAAATCCAATCAAACAAGAAGAAGAAGAAATTGAAGAGAAAGGCAAAAAAGGAAAAGGGTTCTTCGCTTGCTATCTATTGACCTCTCTCAGCCCCCGCCACAAAGGCCACACCTATATCGGGTTTCGCTTCTCATTTCTCTTCTATTTTCTCATCTGGAGTTTCATTTTTTGCACTTGTTTAGATCTCTCATCATGATATTTTGTCTCAAGATTAAAGGGTTTTCTTTTTTGCTTTCTGTTTTCTGTTTTTGTATTTTTAGTGTGTGTAATTGTTCTTGTATGCTCTACTCTGTGTGTATGTTTTTTTTATAATAATATTTTTATCATAATTTATTTAATGAGTTCAATCATTTATATCATCCGGGTTTCATTTGTCAGCACTTATTAGAGCTCTCTTCATCAATCATCATGATCTTTCTGTTACTTTTTTATCTCAAGATTAAAAGGATTTGTTGTTTTTGTTTTTGTTTTTTAAAGTGAGTTATTGATCTTGTACGCTCAACTGTGTTTTTTACATTTTTTATATTTGTATCATGATTAATCAATTATCTAAATTCTTGAAATTTAGTTCATTTGATCGATTGGAGCTATTTTTTTATTTGATTGGTGGATTTGGAAAGTGAAAAACACATCTAACTGGTTTCTTGAGTGTATTTGAAACATTTTCTGTTGTTGGAATCAAGTTTTAGGACTGTTTATCTGATGCCAGAATAGAATTTTTTTTTTTTTTTTTTGCAGATTCACTGTGAATCCGCGGCGACGTATAAGGCAGCATAATGGTGAAATCAGGTGTGGAGCTTGGCGGACAAAGAGTCGGCGCCCTTGGGAAATGGTTTTGTGCATTTATGGTTTTCCAACAAACGTGTCCGCTCTTCAGGTTATATTTACGTTCTGTAAACCTTTATGCATTTTGTGTCATGAAGTTGAATGTTGTTTTATTGAAGTTGCTTGTTCCTTGTTGATTTCCATGTTATTCTGAATTGTAAAGTGCTTACCAGTTCTGATATTTAATCGGTGTGTTTATGTCAATCAAAGTTCCTTTTCGTACAAGCATGTCAACACATATAGAATTCTATTTTTATGCTCATGAAGGATGCTAATGAAAAAACTTGCAACCAATATTTGGTTAATGTTTTTTGGAACCATTTCTATTTATGTCCTAATTGGTGAAATGTATGCAGGGCATGTCTTAAAATATTAAACCACCCGTCTCTATGTCATTTTAAGTTCTATTTTGCATAAACTAGTTGACACAAATAGAATTCGATGTTGATGCTCATGAAGAATGCTAATGACTTGTCTCATTTTAAGCTATGTTGATGCTCATGAAGAATGCTAATGACTTGTCTTATTGAATAACTTGATAGTTTGTATCTGGTTAATATTGTTTGAAGCTATGATGGATTTCCTGAATCGACAAGATTCTTTTCCCTTTATGCAGACTTCTTCAGTTACCACTACCTGTACATTGTATGTGCACAAATCATATTCGAATAGCACATTGACTGTTATGACTGTTATTTTAGAAGAATATCTCTGCATTTTGTGCAATAAGATAGCTTTTCACACCCATTGGTGAACTTTGGCGTATGTCTGTGAAGCTTTTTGTAGTTGCATATTTTAAATCTCCTGATGAACTATTATTTGTCAAAGGATGCAATTCCGAGTTGATCAAATGGTTGTTTGTTTAGTTTCTTGGAGGCAAGTGATATAAAAGACCAAGATTTTTGAACCCGAAAATTGGGCAGCGTTTTGTTTTGATATTTATTGGATCTTTCTATTATCTTGGACATATGCACTCCATGTGGGCTCTGAATTTGTTTACAAGTTCATTTCAGATATGATATAGTATTATATCAAATTAGAAATATATAAGCTAACGTTTGAAGTACCCGTTATGATTTACATTTGCAGTTTGAGTGGGCCTGGCAGCATCCAATGGAATCACTTGCTGTAAGGCAGGCAGCTGCAACTTTTAAATCTTTCTCCGGAGTTGCCAATAAGATCAAACTTGCATTTACAATGCTCAATCTCCCAAACTGGCAGTGGTACGATTATATTTTTCATGTGTAACCAGATATCATATTGTCTTTTCCTAACTGGCTTGTTGGTTGATTAGTTGATATGTGTTTGCCTCGTGTTACCAGCTTAAACATCACAGTAAACTACTTTTCATCAAAATACTCAATTCATTCTGCTGGTTGCCCAAGCCTGCCAGAGCACATGAAGGTCCAAGTTTGCGCAATGGACGAACTTCGCTGCTATTCGGGAAGTGATGATAGCTTAGTTGAGGATGAAGACAGCTTGGGTTATGAGGACCATGATGAAGTCGGTGACAAAATTGGAAGTTTAGAGGAAACATGTACAAATGCATCAATCGACATTTCAGCAGATTATCCACATATATTGGATGATGCTCCCCTTGAACAATTTGAAAATGAGCAGCCGAGAGTTTCGTCCAGTCTGGAAGTAGATTGTCAACAGGCATTTGATTTGATTGATTCACTAGCTGGAACATCTTCAGATGTTACAACCAGCCCTTCCATGGGTTCCGTTCATGAGAGTATTGATGGATTGGGTTGGCAGAGAAGTGAACAAATGACGTGTGTAGTAATTGCTGATGAAGATCGACAACCATGGCCAAGAGAGAAACAATCTACAAATGCTGAAGTTGGTAATAAAGATCAGCAAAAAACCCATAGTTGTAATGTGTCTCAGGACATTGAGCTTATAGATTTGTTGACACCATCTCCCAACTGCAGAGATATGTCATGGAGCAAGAAGAGAAAGGTTTCCAGTGTTTCTCCTGTGATCATTGACTTGACTTAGACTTCTGAGTTTTGTCCAATAATAGGAAAAATAAGGTCAAACAAGAAAGGCAATCTTCCATTGTTTTCAACATGAGTTTGGTCACATATATATTATACTGAAAGATAGTTGTTGTATAATGTGTATTTTTTTTTTTCCAAGTGTTTGATTGAAATGAAATAAAATTGTTTGCTGAGAAGCGAGATCAAAGAATACTCAAAATAGTGTCCTTTTAGGAATCACTAATATAACACTTTTTTTTTTTTTCTTTTTTTTTTTTTCTAATCCGATGTTTAAGTTAAATAAAACAATAATGCTTAAGAAACAATTTGGTATTGCTTTTGAAAAGTTAAAATCAGATTATTTTATAATTTTGATATAAAATAATGTTTGGTAAAACTTTCAAAAGTGATTAAGAGATTGTTTGGTATGACTTTTCAATTTGAGCTTCTAGAGTAAATCTTTTTGTTAGAAGGTAGAGCTTCTAATAAGTAAAGCTTCTAACAAAAAAGGCTTTTGATTGTGTAAATTACAAAAAAGGTGTTGACAATGTATTTTTAGAAATAGCTTTTGGTTGAGTAAATTACAAAAAAAGTGTTGATAATGTATTTATAATGAAAGAGGTATGGTGAAATATCTAAAATTTATACAGAGTAGTTGAGACAATTCATATGTTTTAAAAAAGCTCAAAAAAAGCTTTTTGGATAAGCCCAAATTTTGACATAAAATGGCTTTTTTAAAGTGTAATTGAGACAATTCATATATTAAAAAAACTGTTTTGAGTTTTGCCAAACAACCTAAAAAAACTTCAAAATAGTTTCTAACATTAAAAAGCCGTTTTTGATCCTTTCAAAAGTCATACCAAACATACACTAATTGATAATCTAACAAGTTTTGACAGTGATTTTGAGAAGTAGATGTGGAGTTACTTTTTGAAAGTGATTATGGAATAATCTATTTTAGCGTTTAATGAATCTTTTAAAATATAATTATTATCCTTTTGAAAAAAAAGTTAAAATCATTTATATACTCTATTTCATCTCAAATTTAAATATTCTATTTAAATAATTTATAAAATCTTAAAAAATATTTTGTTGTTCTTATGGAATTCTTTTTCTTTTTTTTTTTCTATTTTAAATATTATACTTAAATATTAATTTAATATATATAATTAATGGAAAAAAAAATAAATAAAAAAATAAGGTCCTAAAATCATATATATTTTAGTCATTGTAATTAATCTCAACACTTTTGCAATAAAATTACCAAACATATCTAGACTGTTTTTGAGTTATATATAGTAGTTTTAAAAATACAATTAACCAAACATCCGCCGATTAATTTCATAACTAGTTATTCCCCCAGCACAGCTAACAGTGATTATTATAAAAGTTACAGTAATACTAAACTGGCCCTAAATCTCATTATCGTATCCTAATCTTTTGTATCTCAGGTGGGGGTATCATTAACATGTGAGAGCGAAATAATGTTGAGAGCGAAATAATGTTACAAAATATGTATTATTGTGTTAACATAACACAGAAAAACCTCTTGACCGCATATCAGATATGCCCAGTTTGGGAATGCTTTCTGAACTGTTTTTTGCGCCAAAAGTGATTTCAGACTGGGCCTAAGGTGTTTGGTAACATTCTAGGGAAGTGCTTTTGGTCACTTTTGGCTTCCCCAACAGCAGTTTTAAGAAGTTATTTTTTGTAGCTTTTAGAAAACTGCTTCTCAGGAAGCAGTAATAAAAATGCAATAAATTATTGAGATATATGCAATATATATGGCAATAGATAAAACAATAATAATAATAATAATGTGTTGTGGTCACACAAAAATAAAATAAATTATTAATTTATTTTATAACATTCTTATGGTCACACAAAAATAAAACAAATTATTTATTTTCAAAACATGTTCGGTATTCATTTATGTTCTTTCTATTCTTTCTAGTAATTTTATATAGTCAAATACTTTTTATTTACGGTTTACCAAACATGTTAAAATTTCTTTTGGTTCTCACAGCACTTTTAAAAATGAATTTACCAAATATTTAGTTGATTCTTCTTACAGTAAATTCAAAAACAATTCTTCCATAGCATAACCTAAAGCAATTCCCACACAACATAGCAATACCAAACTAAACCATAATATAACGTGGCAAAAGATCATTAAAAGTTTAAATGAGGTAGGATCATAAGAAAATATCAATCCCTATACTAGCAGACGTAATTGATGATGCCATATATGGGGACATTATTTTCAAAAAAAAAAATCTTTTCAAGACCCTTTTTTGACTTACCTATCAGTACCAGTACTTGCCCTTTTTTTTTTCTTTTTTTTGGACACAATGCTGTGCTGCAGAGCAAACGAACTGTGAGTGTCCCTGCAATAAATGTGGAATCACAAGAGAGAAAGGCACACACAACCAACAAGAAAAGACATTTGGCAATGTTAATAGCCTCAAATCAAAAGGGTGCGGGCGAATTCTATCCATCACATGATTCACTTCATTGTGTTTGTTGCCTTTTTGACTCTGCATACAACAAGAATCAAAGAAGGGTCCCTGGTGATCAATATTCCCAACACTTGATAGAAACAAAAACAATCTTCTTCCAAACGCCTGTTAGGTATGTCTTGTTACTCTTGTATGGATTGGTGAACATGTTTGTCATCTCAATCCAGCCTCAAACATCACAATTATCTACAAAGATTTCAAATCTACCGACAACTGCACAATAAAAGTAATCCTAATCCTCACTCTCAAGGGAGTTGTGGGACTGGATATCGCTCTGCCATAACCGGATTCCAACAAACTTTCTTTATAGTTCTTTGTACTGCGAAAGAACTATAAAGAATATATATAGAGAGACACAATTAAAGAAAACGAGAAGATAGTCAAATAGAGGCATTAATTCTGTGCACAAATTTGAAATATATGGATAGAATGCAGCTGCAAGCAAAGCAATCACAGGAAATGAATTGCCAAGATATGTGTAATATTATCACACTATATTCAAAACAGTAAATACATTGACATGAGGATACAACACTCGGAAAAAGTATAGAAAAAGTCAAAATACAAACTAAAATTAGACACACATAAGATACCATGAGGATCTGGTAATATAATAACAATCATGCAATCTGCTGTGGCAGAGCTTGCTGCTGTTGCTGTTGTAACTGCTCGGATGATTCTTGCGATAGTTCTTGCTGCTCATCTATTTGCTGTTGCTGCTCACCCTGCCAAACCCAAACAATGTCTTGGAGAGCAGGCCTGATACCCTCTTTCATCATTTTCTGATACTCCAATGAATCCCCACTGGATTTCTTCACCTCCACCAAATGAAAATTGGGAGTTATTTCAAAGATCTCTGCATTGATGGACAAGATCCCCTTTCTTCCTTCTTTCAGTCCTTCCAATTTCAACAAACCTCCAGCTTTTTTCGTCACCTTCAGCTTCAGCAATTTAGCAACTTCTTCAAGTTTAGCAATAATGACAGAGGCAGGGTGTTTAGAAGTAAATTTCGCTTCGCACTTTTGAGAAGTTTCCTCAAAAAATCCAGACAAGTCAAATCCAGCAGAAAGGGAGATGATATCAAATGCATTCAAATTCGGGAGTTGGACTAACTCTTGCTTTACCTCGGCAGCTATACTACTACTACTTTCTTGAGGACCAGAAGCACTGGTAGCCTGAGTTACCACATCCTTGCTTTCTGTTTCGATTTTTTTCTGTTTGAGGTTTAATCCTTTTCTGAACCATGAACTCTCTCGAATCTTAGATATGGAAATCCTAGTACCGGGGTTCGGGTCCAATATTTTTGTCAGCAGCCTGCGTACTTCCGGAGGGAACCAGTGAGGGCATCTGAACTCAGCCTTGCCAATTTTCCTATACATCTCCATCAAATTTGAATCATGGAACGGAAGATAACCTGCCAATAGGACAAACAAAACCACTCCACAAGACCAAATATCAGCCTTTTCACCATCATACCCTTTTCTGTTAATCACTTCAGGTGCAACGTAGGCAGGAGTCCCACAGGTCGTGTGTAGTAGTCCATCTTGGCGCTTGCAGTCAGCCAGAGCACTCAACCCAAAATCCGAAATCTTTAAATTCTCATTCTCATCCAACAACAAATTCTCCGGCTTAATATCCCGGTGATAAACACCCCTACTATGGCAAAAATCAACTGCATCGATCAGTTGTTGAAAATATCTCCTCGCAACATCCTCCTTCAATCTCCCTTTCGCCACCTTGTTAAATAGCTCACCACCTTTAGCATACTCCATTATGAAATAAATCTTACTTTTGGTAGCCATCACCTCATAAAGCTGCACAACATTCGGGTGCCTTACAATTCTCATCACGGATATCTCCCGCTTGATCTGATCAATAAGCCCAACCCTCATAATCTTCTCTTTATCTATCACTTTAATGGCCACACTCTGGTTCGTTCTAATACTCCTCGCGTAAAACACCTTCGCAAATGTTCCTTGCCCTAGTAATCTCCCGGTTTCATACTTCTCAGTCAACACACTCGGTTTATGATCCATTTTCCTCCCTAACTCACCAATAAAAACTTACTAAGATAAACAATAATCCAATCCAATCAGTAATTCTAAAACTACATACAACCACACGAAATTCACAAACTCTGTAAGCTCTCAACCATCCCCTCCATTACTACAACAACTAATAACAAAGACATCACTACAAATATCGAATTCGCGATCACAACAACCAATCTCATCAAACAAAAGCGGGTCTAACAACGCCGCGATTTCGTTAACTTCACACACAGATGATGATGATTTCAATAAAATACACATCTTTCAGCATTCCCTAACCAATTCTATTCCACCAAAAAACCCTAATAATTCTCACAATAAACTATTCAAAATTTTCAAAGCTGCAAACAAATGGAAACAAAATTCAAAACACGTATAAATTAATCAATCTCTAATTCAACTTGCTATTCGAATCAATAAACAATAACAAAAGAACAGAAATTCGACTTAAATTTCTCGAATTCAATGCGAAATCAGATCGTACAATTAAAAAAAAATATATAAATTGTTACCTTTTATAGTTTTATGTAGAATCCGAAGCAGAGAGACACGAAACCTGAAGAAGAACAAAATTGAAAAAAAAATTCTTTTCTAATTTTTTGCTTTAATTATTAAAATTATTTTGTTTTTTGAAAAGAGATACAAATAAGGAGATGAAATTGTTGTGTGCAAGTAAAAAAAAGCAGAAGCTGCTTCTTAGCTGCTTTCTCTTTTATGATGTATTTAGGTGAACAAACAGTCGCCGATTCGGTTTGGGTTCTGCTGCGTGCGTGTCTACGTTTATCATCGTGAGCTCTCTCTCTCTGTGTGGACCGTTTATCAGATTCATAAATATTCTGATTGAAGAGACGGGATGGTGTTGTTGACTTTTGACTTTGACTTGTTTTTTCAGTTTTGAATTTGTTGGGTTTTTTTTTTTTTTTTTTTTTATCACAACTTAGGCGCTAAGTTTTTTGAAGATATAAATTTGCGGAGGTGGTACCCACTAAAATGATGTTTATAAGGACAACCGACTTGTTACCTGACCATAAACAGAAGGGTGGTCCAAGAAAATTACATAAAATATGAGAAACATATTATTTAAATAATTTACGTGGAAGGTAAGCGAATCCTACGGTGTATACTCCTCACACTTACATTATAAGGTTATAGATTCGAGTTCTTCTATTTAAAAAATAAAATAAAATAAAATAATTGGAATTTATGTAATAATTAAAATAAAATAAGGTGGAGTGGCCGAAAGGCCCGAAACCACTTATATTGACCGAAATGAGATTTGAGTTCCAATCGCAAAGGGAAAAAAAAAAAAAAATGGGGTATAGTATCTATTGATCTACCTGGTATTTTTTTGAAGCTTTTACCATCGGTAAGATTCGAGCCACTGATTTAGAAGTTATTTACCAAACCAAGTTCATTCATCTACCAACTGAGCTACGCCACTGTTGACGGTGCACATTGCTTCTTATAATCTTAGCCAACTTATATCTTTGTAAATGAGGCCATTGGTTTGAATAGTTTAATATGAACGCATTTATTCTTAATTGAGTGGATATGCATCACTATCTATTTTTCTTTATTATCAAACCATGGTTGGATATCCATGTTGTACATAAAAACAACGGCGGGTAAATCCCATTTATATGGTATGAAATCAACCTTGGATAGTATCGTGGGAATATCTATCAAACAATTGACCTCGGTGTTAATTTAAAGGAAAAAAATATATATATAATTTAAGTTAAATATCTTGTAATTAATTATGTAGTTGTGTGATTAGATTTTGTTATCTTCATTCATTGTACGGAGATATTACTTTTGTATATACAAGATGGACAAATGATAGGGACACAGTCAGATTTTATATTGGAATGAGATAAACATTAATGAAACTAAGTATTTCTTTCGAATATTCTTGATTCTCATTCGGTTAAAAAGTTTCATAAATTATATCAATTTTTTTGTTTTTTGTTTTTTTTTTTTTTTTGTTGATAAATTAGGTTATTTTTATTTGATAAATTAAGCTTGCAAATCAATAATAGAAAAATCAAGATAAATAATTTCAGTTTAGTGATCTAACATACAAACGATAAAATAAATAAAAAATAAATACAAACAGTCATCAAGTTATGCTAGTTGTCAAGATAAATAATTTAGCTAACAATGTTTCTAGGCTTTCAAATTATGGTAGTAGAGATATATCCAAAATGTTTTCTTGAAATATTATTAACAAAACATAATATGATACTTATTATAATCAATCAAAAATATTTAATTGATGAAATATTATCTATATTTAGATAATTTAGGTTTAGGATTTATGAAAATATTTTGTTTTTAGGTGTATTCATCGTAGCATCAAGGGTATAAACGTCTAAGGATTTTTTTTTTGGATGTTTTTATTTTTTTAAAACATGTCATTTAGGTAAAAGAAAAAATGAAAAAACATGTCACTATAGGTGTTTTTTTCAGGTTTGAGTCTCTATCTTTAGTAAACTTTAGACCTATTCAATTTTTAGATTAAAAAAATGAATGGCTTCCAAACTTAGGAATTTCTTGATATATATAATAATTATGTAACTAGTTTGCGGTCCATACGATGTGCGGACATGGTAATATATCATGCAAACGTCATCGGATTTAAATTTTAAAATTTCTTCATGTTTTGTTTATTTTTTAGTTTTTGCTTTCAATCTTTAATTTCTTCAAGTGACTCTTGTATTAATATTTTCAACTTGAATTGTAATAAATAAATAAATAAAGACTACAGGCAAACCAAGGGTTGGGGCAAGGCTAATTTAATGTTGTTACTATCAAAGCTGATTTATTTTATTTTTTTAATAAAAAGAATGATGTATTTATGAGTTTTTTTCTTTTTAAGAAAAATCATATATATTATTGTTTGCTTTGACTAGCAATGATGACTTATTAAACTGTATAAAGTTGAAACAATGATTCAAAACATTTAGAAAAAGGAGATCCAAAAATAATATATATTTTTTTTTAATTGGGTGTACTAAGAATTTAGAAAGGTTTACATATAAAATGTATTAAAATAAAGGAGAACTTTAAAATTAGTCAAAAAAAAATTAGTGGGTTTATTGTTTTTGTTAAAGATTATCATTTTTATTGTTTTTTGTAAAAATATCCACTTTTTAGACGAGATTGCCCTTCTTTTTTTTCTTATTTCTAGAAAAAAAAAAATTCTCTATTTTTTTTTCTTTTTTTTTTCTTCTCCTTCCTAGACCTCCATTTCCTTGTTCTTCTTCTCAGATGTGTTTAATTGTGTTTCTTGGTATATTTAATTGGATTGTCGTGGTATGTTTAATTGATAGTCTAGTGTGTTTAATTGGTTTACACATAGTGTGTTTAATTGGTCAAGCCTTGTGTGTTAAATTGGGTTGCTGTGGTGTGTTTAATTGGTGGTCTGGTGTGTTTAATTGATTACAACTGATGTGTTTAATTGGTTTACACCTGGTGTATTTAATTGGTCAGCCTTAGTGTGTTTAATTGAGTTGCCGTGGTGTGTTTAATTGGTGGTCTGGTGTGTTTAATCGGTGACCCGATGTGTTTAATTAGTCTAGTGTGTTTAATTGGTTTATGTGTTTAATTGGTCAGCCCTGATGTATCTAATTGGTCAGCCCTGATGTGTTTAATCGGTGGCCTGGTGTGTTTAATTGAACAAAATTTGGAAAAAAAAATAATAAATTAACAAACATAATCTTAATTTTTTTAAAAAAAAATTTGGAAAAAAACAACCAATTAAACAAAACCTAAACTCAAACACAACTTCTAACATTCATAAAAACAACCACAACTTGGAAAAAAAAACGAGATCTGAAAAAAAAAAATTAAAAATCTGAAAATTAAACACAACCACAACCACAATCCAAACTTTAACACAATCACAAAATAATAATAATAATAATAATAATAATAATAATAAATAAAATAAAATAAAATTATACAAAACGAAATCTGAAAATTTTGTTAGCAAATCTGATTTTTTTTAAAAAAAATAAAAATCTGAATTTTTTTTTTTTTTAATAAAACTCATACCCAAACACAACTCACACTAGAAATTTTCTTTGAAAAAAAAAAAACGAAATCTGAAATTTTTTGTTTAAAAAAAATCTGAAATTTTTTAAAAAATCTAGAAAAATACGAGAAAGAGAAAGAGAAGAGAGGAGAGAAAGAGAAGAAGAAGAAGGAGAGAAGATCGGACGACCGACGATCGGAAAACCCAAACTTAAACACAACCACCAAATCTGAAATTTTGTGTTAAAAAAAAAACCTGAATTTTTTTTTAAAATATGGAAAAAAAAAAACGAGAAAAAGAAAGAGAAAAAGAAAAAGGAGAGAAGACGTGAGAGAGAATAGAAGAGAGAAAGAGAGAAGACGGATGAGAGAGGAAGAGAGGAGGAGAGAAGAAGGAGAGAAAGAAGAAGAAGGCGTGAGATAAGAGAAAATGAGCGAGAGAAAGAGGGAAAAAAAAAAGGTTTCTGGTGAAAATAAGAGAGAACAGGAGAGAGCAAAGGTTTTGAAAAAAAAAATATAAGGACAATTATGTCTTCACAGTCCATTTAATGGCAAAAACAATAAAAATGATAAAGTTTGACAAAAACAATACTCCCTCTTAATTTTTGACTATAAAAGCTTATTTTCTCTTAAAATAAATATATTAATTTTAATAAAGGTATTATTGGTATTAGAATAAATACTTATAGTAATGGTTTAATTTAAAAATTTTATATATGAGTTTAATTATAAAATGAGTGCATAAATCATATTTATATGTAGCAATAGCGACACCCTATTATAAAATCAACCCAACATCCACCCACCAAATTATTCAATGAATGATAATTGATGTTCAGTCTTTCCTTCAAGTGTTGTCCCTCGTACTTTCTTAAAAATGTTTATAATTAATAGGGACTCTTCATATTATATAAATAGAGACATTTCATATTATGTAATTAATAGGGATATATGATACCATTTTTACATAATTAATAGAAACTCTTCGTATCTTATAAGTTATATATAATTAATTATCAACATTAAATAGGATACTTTATATTATATAAGAGAGAATTTAAATTAATACGGACTTTTTATATTATATAACTAATTAATGATTTTCTGGAATTCTCTTAAAAGAAAATATGGGTGTACTAAAAGCATCTCCAATGGTACTGTATTTTAAAGTATAAATTCTAAAATAAAGTACCATGAGCTCTAGTGATACTCTATTTTTCTATCTCTAAGAAAATTTTTTAGAGTTTCATTGTTTGATACTCTAAATTTAGAGTTCCAAATTTGAAACTCTAAATCCATTTTTTGACATTCCATTTTTACCTCATGTCCATATTTACCTTTTTAATTAAATTCAATTATTGTATAATAAATTTTAATTTATAACTTTTAACATCATAAAAATCATACAATTAAAAATGTCTTATCTTGATCTTTAAAATGAGACTAATATTGAATATTGAATATTGGATAATAATTTTTTAATTTAATAATTTTTTATTTATCAAAATTTACTTATTCTTACATACTTTATATTATTTGCATATTAATTATTATAAGTTAGCAATAAAATAAATAAATTAAGCTTCCAAATGAAAACAACAATATCATAAACATATTAAAATAAGGATAGCAAAAAGGAAAACAAATAACAAAAAACATAAATAACAGTAACATAACATATTTATATTTTGGAAGGTCGTCCAAACAACTTTGATATCCACCTAAAAATGATCCATCTCGTATTTGGGAATTGCGAGTGTTTTTTTTTTTCAATAATTTCCATCTTCTTTTTTTCGAAAGAATTTACATTCATTGGGGTTTTTTAAGAAATCCAACTTTATCATCATAATTTTAGGTAACAAATAAAACATGTAAGAAATTTTGATTAAAAAATTAGATAATAAAAATTGGGTTGAAAAAAGTTACAAAAGAAATAACTAAGTAGGGAAAAATTAGTTAAAAACTGTTAAACCGTAAAAATTAGGTACAAAATTGTTTGATAAAAAATATTAGATAAAAATATATGGGAGAATATAATTGTTTTTACTAAAATTAAACAAAAATTAAAATTTTTATTAAAATAATATTTGTTAAAACTTAGTTGAAAAATAAAATTATATAAAAATATTTTATTGAAGAAAGTAAAAATTAATAATAAAATATATATTATTTGAAGATAAAAATAAAAATAGAGATACATATAGAGATATCAGATAAGGATAAAGAGTATGGTTGAAGTGAAATTTTTTTAGAGATGGAATCTGGAGAGAATAATTTCTTTTGAAACACTATTTTAGAGATAGAAATAGAGTATGAGTTAAAGACGTTTTATTAGTTTCATCAATGACAATATTTACACCCTGTTTCTAAAATATACTTGTTGACTTGTAGTGACACGGTCCAATATTTTTAGAACGAGCTAAATTATTGTTCAGTCTTGTTCAGTCCAAAGCAAACCAAAATTTTTGAAGTAAAATGAATCGGACCAATCCAATCAATCTCTCATGAATCATAATAAATTATTAAACCCAACCCAATTTTATCATTCTATGGTTTGATTTGGTCTGGTATCTTGGTTGGACCGTAGGCCCAAAATGGGTTCAGTTGGGACTAATACATAGCCCAATTTAGCCTATTCTTTTACTTAAATCAATTTCGATTTCGTTACACGACAGGATTTGTATTCGTTAAATTATAATACAGGAAAGATGTCTGACAAAGACATTGTAGTTAAAGGAGATTAGGAGAGGGAAATATATATCCTCATAGAGATAAAACGAGGTGGAGTTATATTGTTTGTGAAACGAAACACATATAGTGAATTTGACCTCTCTCTCTCTATAGAGAGAGTAATTCTCTAGTTAGGACGTCCTTACTTTATAATATAGGAGAGATGCTTGACAAAGACATTGTAGTTAAAGGAGATTAGGAGAGGGAAATATATATCATCGTAGAGATAAAACGAGGCGGAGTTATATTGTTTGTGAAACGAAACACATATAGTGAATTTGACCTCTCTTTCTATAGAGAGAGTAATTCTCTAATCAGGACGTTCTTACTTTATAACACATGAGAGATGCTTGACAAAGACATTGTAGTTAAAGGAGATTAGGAGAGGGAAATATATATCATCGTAGAGATAAAACGAGTTTGTGAAACGAAACACATATAGTGAATTTGACCTCTCTCTCTCTCTCTATAGAGAGAGTAATTCTCTAGTCAAGACGTCCTTACTTTATAATTTCAGAATGTCCAACTACAATCACACATTGCATTGGACTCACAGTCTCACATTAACAAATACTCACAACTAATATGAATGTGCGGCTGTGGTTGAATGTCCTGACTTTATAATTTTAGGACGTCCTTACTAGAGAACCAATATATATATATATATTAATTTATTAAGAATTTTTTTCCTTTTTTTTTTTTTTGTTAGAAGTATTACATTATAAATTTGGTGTTTTTTGGGATGAGATGATTCGAATTCACAATCTCATGGTGTAAGTGTGAGAGGTTTACTACGGGACTAACCTCATATCGTCATATATTTTAAGAATTTAGGTTATAAAAATGTATGGAGTGCAGGTAATTCGACCGACTACATATGACCAAGTCAATTATTGTAATAAAATAGATTATGATTATTCATTAGAAATGGTTAACCGAAAAAAATAATAATATTGTACTACTTTAATTAGTTGCATTAACAAATGGTAGAATATGAAGCAATTAAAAAAAGTGAGAATTGTAAATAATCCCCGACTTTTAATCAAATATCAAATCAAATCCTCTAGTTTGAACGATCATCAAAAACCTCATACCATTAGTTGACAGTTAGTTGACTTTAATTAAATCTAATGAAATATAATTATTTAAGTTGTTTTTTCTATAATTGAACTAAAAAAAATAATGAAAAAATATACTAAAAATATGTTAGAAAAAAAATAAAAAAAATATTTTAATGAAAATTAAATTTATAAATATATATTATAACAAAGCAATAAAATCATTATTAAATTTAAACAAAAAAATTATTTTTATAAGAAATTGATTTTATTGTTATTAGTGTATGTTTTTATTATATTTTCCTTTTTTTTTATTATGTTTATAATAAACGATTTAAATTGTAATATTTGATTTACATAAAGTCAATTAACTGTTAATTAATAGTAGTGCAGGGTTTTTTGCTGATTGTTTAAATAAGAGGATTTGATTTGACATTTAATCAAAAGTGAGAGGGTTATTTACGATTCTCCCTTAAAAAAATAAACAATTGGTAGCAGGCAGGAAATAAATAAAAAAAGACAATTGAAGTCAACAGTTCAGACTTCAAAAGCATCATAGTATAGGAGTTTCAAATCGATCTCTTGCCTTTATTTGAAAGAATTTTATTTCTAATGATTTTAAAATTTATCAGATCTTTCTGAAGTTTATGTAATTCATTGAAAATATTTCCTAAACTTTACTAGCTAGATAATTTTGCTAGAGAAGGTACGTAGTAAAATAACATTGTATATGTCGAATTCAATGTGTGTGTATATATCGAATTCAATGTGTATATATATATATATATATATTCTTTTAATTTCTTTTGATTTCGTTTTGACTGAATTAGATTAAATAGGATACATGCATTTGATGAATATGTTAGAGAATAGACACTGAACAATGCTCATCTTCCTCTGCTTCATGCTTTTACACAAGCCATGCACCATGCTTGCAATCTCTGGTACCTGTAAGATTGTGATTTGTCAAGCATATACTATAATAATTTAATTGATATTAATATAATCTAATTTATGTCTAATCAAATGAAACAGCCTTTTTCAATATATATATATATATATATATGCGCCAATAGGGGCGTAGCTTAGCTGGTAGATGAACGAGTTTGGGGCTTGAGTAAATGACTTTCAAGTCAGCGGCTCGAATCCTACCAATAACGAAAACATTCAGAAAAAACACCTAGTCCCGGATGAATAGACATTGTCAAATATATATACATATATACACATATAGTAATTTTTCAATGAGGACTTTTACGATGCTTATTTCCCTATTTTTAAATGTTTTTTTTTATAAAAAAAAAAAAAAATCGGAAAAAATTAGTTCTTGCACCTGATTTTATATATATATATATATATTTTCCATAAATGTATTTCAATGTTTTCACCATCTATATAAAAAATCAAAGGGGTAATTACCCTGATGGCCATCGACTTTTGCCACCACTATCAAAATGGCCACCAGATGGGGAAATAGATGGAAAGTAGCCATTTTTGGCAGACATTGTTACACTAATGGTCATTCCATCCAATTCCATCTATTTCCATCCAATTCCATCCAATAAGTGGCATTTTGGTAAATATAAGGATGACATTAATTTTTTTTAGATATTTTTTGGAAATCAATTTTTCCTTTTGTTTTTTAAACAAATAATTATATTTAGTGTGTATATATACATATAGCATATCTCAAATATATATATATATATATATGTGTGTATACATATATATATTTCTTTTCAAATTATCTCAAATATATTTTTTAGAATTTTTAGATTTTGTAACCTTAATCTTTTCAAAAATAAATAAATATATATATATATTTCTTTTCAACTTATTTCAAATATGTTTTTAGAATTTTTAGATTTGTAGCCTTAATCTTCTCAAAAAAGAATATATATATATATATAAAGAATATATATATATATTTCTTTTCAACTTATCTCAAGTATGTTTTTTAGAATTTTTAGATTTTATAGCCTTAATCTTCTCAAAAAAGAAAAAAATATATGTATATATATTTCTTTTCAACTTATCTCAAATATGTTTTTTTAGAATTTTTAGATTTTATAGTTTTAATCTTCTCAAAAAAGAATATATATATATATATATATCTTTTTAACTTATCTCAAATATGTTTTTTAGAATTTTTAGATTTTGTAGTATTAATCTTCTCAAAAAAGAAATATATATATATATATATATGTTTGAGATATGGTATACGTATATACACACTAAATATAATTATTTATTTCAAAAAACAAAAGAAAAAATTGATTTTCAAAAAACATATAAAATAAATTAATGTCATCCCCTTATTTACTAAAATGTCATTCAATAGATGGAAATAGACGAAATTGGATGGAATGGTCATTCGTGTAACAATGTTTGCCAAAAATAGCCACTTTCCATCAATTTTCCCATCTGGTGGCCATTTTGATAGTGTGGCAAAAGTTGATGGCCACCAGGGTAATTACCCCAAAATGAAATCAAGATTCAATATATTCTATGCAATTTTATTAAAGGTGTTTAAAGTGTGCATTATAAAAAGTCATCACTTGAAAATTTCTCTCTCTCTCTATATATATATTAACTTGATAAGTTAGTACCATCCCTAATTTGGGGACAAATGGAATGGGATTGGAAAATTTTTAAAATAATAAAGAGCATATTATAAAATAAATCATTTTCTTAATAAAATTCAATTCAATTCATTTAAAATAAATTGAAAAAATGATTAATTTTATAATAAGTTCTTAATGAATTGGTTCAATTAATTTGGGTCCAATTTCGTATTGTTCCAAAAAAATTACATTAAAAATTAATTAATCTCATCAAATCAAATCAAATTCGATCTCGAAAAAGATAAAAATAGAAATCAAATTCAGTCGAAAATACTAATTCTATCTCATCTGTAATGTGAAACGAACCTTAGCCTAATAAACGCAACTTTCTCTCAAATTATTATTTATTAAAATCCAACTCCTTAATTGTCACATCCTAATGTCAATGGTCTATTAACCACAAAATTTGTCTACAACGTGCATGGCACAGCCGAATAGTTTGAAATTAATTTAGTTAATCACGCAAATTAATTCTAATGGTGCAACCCCACATGAGAGAATGAGAGATCCAATTTATTCGTTCCTTAATTAATATATATGTTTTGTCTTCTGCACATGAGGTGATCATATCTCTCCGGTTATATATTATCTTATTTTCATGTTTATTTGGTTTCTCAAGGGTGCATGATTAAAAGTGATTCTGTAAAAGTGCATTTTTAAATATATATATATATATATATTAAAAGTGTTGCTCTTAAAACTGTTAAAAAACATTTTCTTTAGAATTATTTTAAAGTGTTTCTGCAGAAAGTGATTTTACTTCAAGTGTTTTAGGATCTAAAATATATTTTTTAGGAAAAAAATAAATGTCAATGAAGTATATATATCATGGTAGAAAATACTCCAATATATTTCCTTTTATTCCATAACACCTCGTTATTTATTTGCAAACAAACCTTATAAAATAAACCAAGAACTTTACGCTTTTTAACTATTTAAAAACATTTTACGACGACATGAAGTTGATGTTGTGGGTTCAAGTTGTATCTCATCTCATAAATTCCGAATTAATTACAATAGCCCAATTTTTTTTGACCTAATACAAATTTAGGAGTTGAGGAGAATATCATTCGAACTAAAAATATGAGGCCCATGAGGTTATAATAGACTTATTATATGATGAAAAACTTCAGGACCAGATCTAACTAGATAATTATTTATATATATATAAAATTTTATCGCATATGAATTGCATGTGATCACACAATTAAATTATTGTGATTACATGTTAGGGCATGTGATCACATATTAGTTGATGTGATCATATCAAAAAAGACTTGTATATAAACACTTTTACCGATACAAAATTCTTCGAAATGACCAAAGATCCGTTGCCTTGGTGGTTTGAGATTTCAAAATGAAGTTTCACTAGCGAAGTTCAAACTTGTATTGTAAATATAAGATCATATTTGCACATTAAACCGTAAAGCGTGGGGAGATCCTTGTCCTAAAATGAGAGTTGCATTTTGGGCCTTTCTTGTACAGTCCAATTTCATTAGACCCTTGATTCACAATGGTGTTAGCTTTTAAAAAAATAAAATTCTCCGAAATGCATTATATTTTTAATTCAATAATTTGACATTTTCAATGATTTTAAGATGCTCACTTTTAGATAAGATGAGATTTGTCTGGTGGTAAAACCCCTTGAGCACACCTACACCATAAAGTTGCGGGCTTAAATCCTCCTCTCTCTAAAAAAAAAAAGCTTACTACTTTTAAATATATATTTTTTCTATTATCAGTTCGTCCTGATAATAAATATATCAGGATGAAGAATGTGAACCATTAGATTTACATACTTTGACTCAAAGTGTATGCATTTGTCAAAACTTCCCATAATTTATGGTCCACATTCTTCGTCCTGATATATCTATTGTTAGGATAAACTGACAATAGAAAGACTATATATATATATTTATATATATATGGGGCAAGATCCATTGCCCTATTTTTTTACACAATTTTTGACACAATTTCTTGGCCATTAGATCTTGCTTATTTTAATGTATAGGAATTGTTCTCTTTTTCTTTCCTTATTTATTACAATATTGTATCTCTCACCTAATTAATAGCTTACCTCTCCAAAATATTATTATTTTATTTAATTCTCTCACCTTATTTAATTTTTTGTCTTTAATTTTTTTTTTCCTTTACACGTTTTTTATTATTATTTTGTTTAACATAAAATCAGAATATCATTAGACTTTCACTCTTTAATCTTTAAAATCTTTAATTTTCCTGTCTTTATTTTCTTTTTCTTTCATTGGATTAGCTTCAATTGATTTTTATCATATTCAAAAATGTCAAAAATTTTGGAATTAGAAGACTTATCAACAGATGCTCATGGTTTATCTAAGGTATTTTTTTCTATTCTTCAAATTTTTATATTTATTTAATTATTTTTGTTATCTTGTATCTTCTTGTTTTCTAGTTAATAATGATAAAAGAAAGATTGAAAGAACAAATATTTTGGTTCTTTTGGAATTGTTTATATAAGGCTGTTACAATCTTATTAAAATTTTCTTTGTAAGATCTGACATATTAGATTTCTTTTTAATTTTTTGCTTTGGAAAAAAATTGATTTAGTTTATTTTTCTTGTTTTCAAATAGATGTGATGATATCTATTTTTATAAATAGATTTTATGATAGTTAAATCTATATACAGTAGTCATATCAAAGTAATTTCTAAGAGGAGAGTGATTACATGTATAAAATTTTTTATTTTAGATGAAGTAAATTGAGAAATAAGAATAGTAAAAAAAAATTATAAAAAAAATAAAGGGATTTTAAAGACTTAAAAGTGAGAGTGATATGTTCTGGTTTCAGAAGTGAAAAAAAAAAAAAAAGAAAAAAAAAAGAGAAAACCGTAAAGGAAATAAGAAAAGAAAAGAAAAATAAATTAAAGACATAAACTTAATTAAGGTGAGAGAATTTAATAAAATAATAATATATTGGAGAGATAAAGTATTAATTAGGAGAGAAACAATGTCTGTAATAAATAAATAAAGAAAAAAAAAGAATAAATCTTATCCATTAAAAGAAGCAAGATCCTATGGCTAAGAAGTTGTGTCAAAAATTGTGTAAAAAAATAGGGTCATGGATCCTGCCCCATATATATATATATGATCTTAATTGATCAATTAATTAATATCTAGATTAACTAATAATTTTTTTTATATGATCCGAATGATTTATGGATGTTATATTGTATGTATTTTTAAAGAGTTTTTACAATGTTATAACAAAAAAAAAAAAATAAAAAAAAAAAAATTATAATGCAGATATTGGCATAAAAAAAGTTAGAACAACCAATAGTAAATTTGTTGTCTTGAAATTCTTTTACGGAATGTCTGCCCGTTGAGAATTATGAGTCTATTTTTGCTCACCCCCCTTTCAAGGGGGGGTAAGAATTACCCCCTTCCCATACACATGACATGTGTCTATGGAGGGGTAAAATTGTCTAAAAATTTACTCCTCTATGACACATGTCATCCATGCAAGAGGGGGGTAATGGTTACCTCCCTTGGAGGGGGGTGAGCAAAAATATTCTCGAGAATTATTGTGTATTTTTTTAAGTACCTAATGGGATGATGCAACAATTTTACCACATTCACGCTTTTTAAGACAAAAAAAAAAAATCTAAATATCTTTATTTTCTTTTTTTAAATATTACAATAATTCAGGATTTAGAAAATGAGACGGAATAATTTATGGTGGTAGATGTGATAGACAAACCATTAGGCCGATCTATTAAAAACCTATGAAGGGTTGAACAAAGTATTTTAAAAACTTATATTTATTTATTTAAATACAATAAAATGCATGTGCATCGCATCATTGATATATTAAAAGAACATATATTATTTTTTTAATTAAATTTTAAGACAAAATAAGGCATATAATTTTGATTGTTTTTTATTTTCTTTTATTATGATATCCAATAGGTAAGGAGCTGGTCGAGATATATTGAGATCAAACACTACATATACAGACTGTATATCTAATCTCATAACTGGGCTCCGGACATCGATTCTCAAAAATGGGATATATCTAATTATCTAATTTTTTTTTACATGTGCTTGTAAAATGTGTAAGATAGGAAACAAATCCCACAACTATATGATTAATCAAACCAAATGCAATAAGGCTTTTTGTCCTTTGTTTGTTGAGTCTAGAAGGACTCATTTGTCCAAGCCTAACAGAAAAGGTTTTGGGCTGCTTGGACTTTGATTGATCAATGGGCCCATATTATCCACACCTCACTAGAGGTCGGCCCTCTAATCCAATTGGACCTGAGACATTTACAAAACTGATTACAGTATCATATAAGATAAATGGTTATTCGGAATGAAAAAAACATATAGCATTCCGCACAAGACGTGTTCTATAAATTTAAGATTAATTGTGTTATGAAACTGGAAAAAAAAAAAAAAAAGTGAATAGGGTTTGTCAAAAGAGGTCCTAGTGATATGATGAGCTTCTGTGGATGTGTTTGGGGTCCCAATAGGGACGGCAAAAATCCTCGACCAGCCCCAAACTTGCAAGGCCAAGATCTGTTTGGGGCGGGTTTGGGGCAGTAAAAACGTGTAACGGGGCGGGTTTGGGGCATATTTATTGACCCGGCCGGGTTATCGAGTCGGGTATGGGGCGGTCTCTTTTGACCCGACCCGCCCCATTTGACCCGGAATATATATATTTAAAAAATATATATTTTTTAAATATAAAAGAAAAAGAAAGAAGAAAACCCTAAGGTGGTTGAAAAGAAAACAATATGAAAGAAAACAATTTGAGTTTTTTATGTTTAAACTATTTTGATGAAGATGTTGAATAGATTTTATTGATACCGAAAATGTTGTATGTATTTTGTATTTTTGTTCAAGTCATTTTGGGATTTGTATTTTTTACTTTACTGTTGAATTTAATGTTTATTAAACTTAGTTGTTGTGTTATATTAAATTTAAATTTACGTAAATGAATCAGGTCATTCGGGTCGGGTTTGGGGCACCCTTGACCCAAACGGATCGAGTTTGGGGTGGAAATTGAAAACCCGTTTGGGTCACGGGTCGGGTTAGGGGCAACCATTGAAAACCGGGTTTCGGGTTTGGGGCAGCCTTGACCCGCCCCGACCCGCCCCATTGCCATCCCTAGGTCTCAACATGCACCCTTATAAGAGATGGTGATTTCATAGCCTTTTCTCTCTGTCCAAACACCACATAAGAAACTTTTCTATTTTTTAATTTGTACTGCTACCCTGTTTGATCAAAAAGAAACTAAGGATGAGAATTAGGGATGACAATTAAACCCGAACCCGTGGGACCCGCCCGAACCCAACTTGTTTAAAGAGGGTTTGGGTTGGGATAAGTGTACCCGTGGGCGGATTTGGGTTTGAAAATTGTATCCGCCACGGGTTTGGGTTTGGGTATGGAATTAGAAAAAAAAAATCCATACCCAAACCCGCGTACCCGCGATCAATAAAAATTATAGAATATTTTATTAATTAAAATATTATAAATTTAAACTCCAATAAAAACTTTTTAATTATATAGAGAATAAAATGTAAACATTTCAATATTTTAAGTGTTTTTATTCTTTAAAATTATAATATTTCATATATTTAAATAATATAGAAATAATTTAAAAAAAAAAATAAAAAATTGGCAGGTTCGCGAGTTCATGGGTTTTACCCGTGAACCTGCTTCTTTCACGCGTTCGTGGGCGGGTTTGGGTGTCCCCCAAACCTACGGGTAAAACCCGAAACCGAACCCGTTTATTTTCACGGGTTTGCGGGCGGGTTTGGTAGACATAAAATTTCACAGGTTTGGGTTTGGATTTTGCCGAACCCGCCCGAACCCGCCTCATTGCCATTCCTAATGAGAATCAGTTTCTTTTTTATTAAAAAGCTGTGTAAAAGGTTAACACCACATACACAGAAAATTTCCAATACACTGGAAAATACCACAACAAATTAGAACATTTCTCAACCTTATGGTGCAGTTGTGAGATGTATAAGACCGAACCAAAAAATTAGAATATTTTATTGGACAAATTAATTAGTCTCACTATTAATATTATTATTAGGGGAAATATGTGTGGGGTGCCACGTGTAATGACCTAGTTCGAACTTTCACGTGTAATGATCAGTATAATTTAATTTAATATAAATACCAATAGTAAAACTAATGGATACAAGTAGGAATGGCAATGGGGCGGGTTCGGGCGGGTTTGGTAAAATCCAAACCTAAACCCGCGAAGCTTTGTGTCTACCAAACCCGCCCACGAACCCGCGAAAATAAATGGGTTCGGGTTCGGGTTTTACCCGTGGGTTTGGAGGACACCCAAACCCGCCCACGAACCCGTGAAACAAGCGGGTCCACGGGTAAAACCCGCGAACCCACCAATTTTTTTTTTTGAAAATTATTTCTATATTATTTAAAATATGAAATATTATAATTTTAAAAAATAAAAACACTTAATAAATTGAAATGTTTACATTTTATTCTCTATATAATTAAAAAGTTTTTATTGTAGCTTAAATTTATAACATTTTAAATAATAAAATATTATATAATTTTTATTGTTCGCGGGTACGCGGGTTCGGGTATGGATTTTTTTCCAAATCCATACCCGAACCCGAACCTGTGACGGGTACAATTTTCAAACCCAAACCCGCCCACGGGTACACTTATCTCAATCCAAACCCTCTTTAAGCGGGTTGGGTTCGGGCGGGTCCCACGGGTTCGGGTTTAATTGCCATCCCTAGATACAAGAGATCGAATGCAGAGAGAAGAGAAGCAATCATAGGCATTATGCATATGCTTGACATACGACCAAAATCTGAGAAAATCGATCAACCGTGTATCATACATTCAATTTATATTTATTTTTTATAACACGTAGCCGTTTAAGTCATACAATATAATTCAAAAGAAAATAATACCAGTAGGCATGTATGGAGTTTTGTGGACTCACTGGATGATGTTATATGGTCACTTTTGAAAGAGTGACCAGACACTTTTCCTCAAAGGACAACATAACTATTATATTGTTTAGTAGTTATTTATTTAAATATATTGTACCATATGCAAAAACGGTAAAGAAAGTTCAATTGAGGACAGAAATTGTTTCAAAGGAATTTTTTTAAATTTTTTTATTTTTTTGAATATATAACAACTGCCGAGACCCGACGAGATTGGACTCTACAAGCGCAGCCCAGACTACGGCTCCCACAAACGGGAGAGAAAACCCACAATTGGTGGGACACCACCCACCCTTGGGATTAAAGGCCATGGAGGACAAATAATAGAAATACATACATGTACACAATGGGCTTTGAACCTTGGTGGTGGAGGCTCCCAGTGGAAGGTCCAACCACATTGGCAAGACGCCCAAATTTAAATAATAGGATAACAATGAGTTTTTGGCTCCAAGTTTAAACAAATAAACAAAACTGATTAGGACTAGGACGTCAAATCTCCAATTTTACCGGAAAAACAAAGAAGCGAATTTGAGTAATTGACTACTGAAAAATCAGTTTTTTATTTTTATTTTATTGTATTGTATTTTAATTTTTTATTTATTTATTTTAAAGAAACGCAACAAAACGGAAATGAGTAAAAAAAAAAAAAAAGGGGTTTTTATTGTGTCCATTGCATGTACATAAGTTATGGTGTATCATGCTCTGTCCATTGCATGTGTTGGCTTGGCGACCTGGCGTGACTTCCTATTGGGCATGTGAATGTTTTCTGTGTGAGCTCACTACACTGGATGACTCTTTGTTTAAGAATTCCCGCTATAGAACACGCCATGCCTATCCAATCAGAAGGGCATTTGAAGTAAATTTTGAGAAAACAATTTGTTTGTTTAAAAACGGTTTCCAGAGATTCGTTTCCGTTGCACAACTCACACTCACACAACAAACATGCCTCGTTAATTTTTTTTCCTCCAAATTCACTCCCCACTATAAAAACACGGCACTCGCCGTTACATGAAATCGCAGCACTCTCTCTCTCTCTACAACTCGCCTTTCACTAAGAAATCGCAGCACTCTCTCTCTCTGTTCAGGTCTGCTTTAACTTTCCATCTCTCCATTTTTGTTAATTAGAGCTGATTTTAGAATCTGATTGGAGTTCTTTCCTTTGATTATGCTTCATTATTGCTCTGTTCGGATTTCATTTTTTGTTTTTACTAATTTTTTAACATTATCGCTCCCGAGTTTTTTCCCTTGATTGTTTCATGCTTATTATTGCTCTGTTCGTTTGTTCATTAGAGCTGAATTTAGGGGGGTGTATTGGATTAAGATTTTAATAGACAATTTTTGGGTGAAAGGATTTTATAGATTTGCAAGGTTATTAGGATTATTAGGATTGTTAGGATTATACTTTTAGGATTATTAGGATTATATGGACTAACTTTTAGGATTCTGAAAGAGTCTTTAAACTTTATTTATAGACTATTATGATTATCTAGATTTTATTTCTAGACTTTTTGGACTCTTAAAAATATAGATTTTCAAGAGTCAATTGTAGTATTCAATTTTCTCTCCAAGTTCCAGTGTTCTATAATCTTGTTAAGGGTACTCATTGAACAACAAAAATTGAATGAGAACCACGTATAATCTATGAAGAGAAGTAATAAAATTTTGAAATACCACCAACCAACACATAACCTTTAGCTGATTCATATGGTGTAGAAAATGTCACCATATGAAATAAATATAATAATCAACAACCCATCCCCCACTACCTCACCAGAAATGATATGAAATAGAGAAATAAAATAGCTTGAACACTGAAGTATTTCCGTTTGGCTTGTTGGACTTCATTAATTCATATGTTAAAAAATTCCAATATTCACTGCTCTTTAATCTTTTTTTTTTTTCTCTAGTGGTGTGTACAGTGTACGTTCACATTTCATGTTGGTGATAGATGATTCAAGTCCGGTGAGAAGAGTTGATATACAGACTACGTATGCATTGGTAAAATTTAGGGGGTCGGGGCATGATAAGAATTTTTTTTAATATACATGTAAATAACAAAAAAATTGATATATAAGATTTAATAATACATATTTAAAAGAAAAAAAAAAAACTCCAAACGGTCAACTAGTGCTTTCTCTTGACAGGTTTTGGCATATCCTTCCGTTATCGGATTGCAAAAAAAAAAAAACATGTATCTAATTTTATAGAAGCATGGTTTTATGCGAGACTCATATCTTTTTAACTCGCTCAGGCAATAAATCAATAGAAATGGTAGCCATCTTTTTTTGTCTTTGAACTCAATCTACACAAAGGGTAATATTATCAGTAAGGGACCAGGTTTTTTTATTATTATTATTGTTTTTGTTTTTTATCAAGTGTATATATATATATATATAAATCAACTCCCTCTTTATCCTTTTTGCTAAATCCATCTTTTATAGATGTGGATAAAGCATTTGATCAATTTTTACTAATAGTCCTAAAGATTTTACATACCGATGGTGGTATTGGGATCGTGGAAATCTAGCATAAAACTATCTTTGATTCATAGAGACATTTTATCAGTTATTTGGTATTCAACTTTCAAGTGTATTTTTATGTTGTCTTTTGCATGTTTGGCCACCACATTTATTATATACCAATACACCCACCAAATATCTGAAATAAAATAAAAAGTCTGGAAAGTATTGAGAGAGAGGACAAGACAATTTTGGGTTAAAGCTATTTATAAAATGTCACCAAAAAGTCTAGAAAATCTATTTTGTCATGAAATCCTAAAAATCTTAATCTCAATCCAATACCAGCAGACAATTTGTTGCCTCTTGAAAGTCTAGATCCAATACCACAAGACAATATGAACTTTTAAAAAAAATCTTAAAAGTCTAGATCTAATACCACAACACAATATGGACTTTAAAAAAAAATCTTAAAAGTCTTGATCGAATACCACCGGACTTATCTAACTTGTTAAAAAGTCTCAATCCAATACCACTAGACTTTTACTTCCCCAAATTGTCTAATAAAATCTTGAAGGACTAATTGCACAAACATCCCCTGAGTTTAGGTCTAATTGCACGTATATGGAACTTTTGCCCATAATTACAAAAACATCCCCTGCCGTTAGTGGTCAACGGTTAAATTTAACCATTGACTCTCTTTATTGTAGAAAATGTCCAAAATGCCCTTATTTATTTTTAAAAGGACTAATTGCACAAATATACCTTAACATTAGACATAATTACACGCATATGGAACTTTTACCCATTATTACACAAACCTCCATTGCCGTTAGTGGTCAACGGTTAAACTTTACCATTGACTCATTTATCCATTTAAAAAGTCTAAAATGCCCCAATTGTGTAATATATTATTTAAAATAGTTAATTAAAAAAAATTCCAGCTTTTATTAAAAATAAAATCAGATTTTATTTCAAAAAACAAATCCAGAATTTTTTTTTAAATCCAGATTTTTTTTTTCCTTCTATAAATGCATTTTTTCCAATCTAAAAAAAAATAAAAAAAATAAAAAAATCTTATAAATCAAATTCTAAAAATAATCTTCTCAATTAAATTCTAAAATAAATAAAAAATCAAAGACCAATTTTCTCTCTCTTTTCTTTTCTTTCATCCATATTGCCCTAATTTAATTACTTAATCTATTATTATTTATTTAATTTAATTTTAATAATAAAAAAAAGAAAAAAAAAAGGAGTAGATACATAGAAGAATGAAGAATGCATAAACATGGAGATTGAAGATTTCGAGAGATCTCTAGTCACAAAAACAAAAAATTCTCAAACAATATCTATTTAAAAATCTCCAATGGAAAATCCCAATCAAAAACTCAATATCTCCATTGTAGGTCTCCAACCGATGAACCAACAAAAAATCTCAAAAAAACTCAAATCTCCATTGGAGATCTCCATGTTTATGTATTCTTCATTCTTCTGGGCATCTGCTCCTTTTTTTTTTCCTTCATTTTTTTATTAAAATTAAATTAAATAAATAATAATAGATTAAGTAATTAAATTAGGACAATATGGATGAAAGAAAAGAAAAGAGAGAGAAAATTGGTCTTTGATTTTTTATTTATTTTAGAATTTAATTGAGAAGATTGTTTTTAGAATTTGATTTATAAGATTTTTATTTTTTTTAGATTGGAAAAAATGCATTTATAGAAGGAAAAAAAATATGGATTTAAAAAAAAATATATGGATTTGTTTTTTTAAAATAAAATATGATTTTTTTTTGAAATAAAATCTGATTTTTTTTAATAAAAGCTGGAATTTTTTTTAATTAACTATTTTAAATAATATATTACACATTAGGGGCATTTTAGACTTTTTAAATGGATAAGTGAGTTGATGGTAAAGTTTAACCGTTGACCACTAATGGCAAGGGAGGTTTGTGTAATAATGGGCAAAAGTTCCATATGCGTGTAATTATGTCTAATGTTAGGGGATGTTTGTGCAATTAGTCCCTTTTTAATTGGTTTATTTTAAAAATAAATAAGGGCATTTTGGACATTTTCTACAATAAAAGAGTCAATGGTTAAATTTAACCGTTGACCACTAACAGCAGGGGATATTTGTGTAATTATAGGCAAAAGTTCCATATACGTGCAATTAGACCTAAACTCAAGGGATGTTTGTGCTATTAGTCCAATCTTGAACCAATACACCCCCCTTAGAATCTGAGAGTTTTTTCCTTTGCTCTGTTCGTTTGTTCATTAGAGCCGATTTTAGAATCTGAGACTTTTTTCCTTTGCTCTGTTCGTTTTTGTTTTTACTAATTTTTTAACATTATTGCTATGTTCGTATCATTTTTTTTTTACTAATTTTTTAACATTATTGCTCCCGAGTTTTTTCCCTTGATTGTTTCATGCTTCATTATTGCTCTGTTCGTTTGTTCATTAGAGCTAATTTTAGAATCTGATTGGAGTTCTTTCCTTTGATTAGTTGTTTGATGCTTCATTATTGCTCTGTTCAGATTTCATTTTTTGTTTTTACTAATTTTTTAACATTATTGCTCCCGAGTTTTTTCCCTTGATTGTTTCATGCTTCATTATTGCTCTGTTCGTTTGTTCATTAGAGCTGATTTTAGAATCTGAGAGTTTTTTTCCATTGCTCTGTTCGTTTGTTCATTAGAGTCGATTTTAGAATTTGAGAGTTTTTTCCTTTGCTTTGTTCGTTTTTGTTTTTACTAATTTTTTAACATTATTGCTATGTTCATATCATTTTTTGTTTTTACTAATTTTTTAACACGTGATTCGAACTTTTTTCTTCGGTAATGGTAATGGTTTCCATTCGATGAATTTACAGGAAATCGCATCACTCTTTCTCTTCAGTATGAAGTTTGTGCCATGCAAAAATTTGTGTGACGTTTTACGAAAAGTAAAACCCCTAGAGTTTTTGAAGAATCAAAAATGTAAAGAGTAAAGATTGAAAGACACAAGGTGTTAGACAAAAGTTCACAAAGAACTATTAGGAGAGAAAGAACTCCATTAACAAGCTCGTAAAGCTTTTTCACTAATGATAACAGAATATACAGATTAGTTAAGAAAGAGACACATCCTCTGTTTTATACAATTGAAGATAACTACTTTCCTGATGATCAAGGTTGATAATAAATCTCAGGTTGACACATCAGCAACAAGTAGGTAATTAACAACCAAGACTGACTTCTTTCCTATTTAACTTGCACGCTTGACTATTGTTGACTTTCTTTATGTTGAGCTCATCAGTTGTACAGACTACAAGACCAAAGTAGAATCTTAGATGTTTACACACCTAATTCATACTATTATCAGCAGCAATATGAGCTTCTCTAACAGAGTCTGTAAAACTACTAGAGTTGGACCTCGGGCCGAAATACACTGGAGTGGCTGCACTTAGTGGGAATCAACCGGCTAGAGAAGCTTTAGCAGTTTCCGAGATAATAGTTCCAAATACCATATCTCGCTTTGGAAACAAAATCAGAGAACTAGTAGGATTTTCATTTTTTTTATACAGAAATTTTAATTCTGATTTTTAATTATTTATTAAAACTGAGTCCATTTGCAGATTGAAGACCACAAAACTGATGCGGCAGTAATAGGATATCCATATCAGAATTCCTACGATACATATGAAGGAGAACCGGGGGTAATTAAAAATTAATTTAGTTTTATGCTGTTGTATTGTTTTGTATGTTGTTTTGTAATATATATAATATCATAATAGGGTTGGAGGATCAAGAAAACAATGCATGAGTTATCCATGGTTTCCTCACTCAAGGGTGTTATTTACACATATGGGGACGAAACAGACACGTCTCAAAAGTCCATAGTAACGTTGCAAGATACCTTCCTAAAATTGCCGTTCCACGAACAGAAGAAATGGCTGCGTAAGAAGTTTTTGGACAACGAGGTGTTTATGGAGAACTTGGAGAAAGAGATGTTCTCGAGAGATGAGATATGGAGGGATGCTTTTGGTAAAGGTAAGGACAAGTACCTTATCGTTTCTGTGAAAAGAGGCCGTTTTTGAACAAAGAGTCGGCCAAAAATGTCCTTGTTACGTTCAAAAAGACTTATTGGATTCAGTTGTACAGACTGCAAGACCAGAGTAGAACCTTGGATGTTTACACACCTAATTCAAACTATTATCAGCAGCAATATGAGCTTCTCTCACAGAATCTGTAAAGCTACTAGAGCTGGACCTTGAGACGAAATACACTAGATTGGCTGTACTTAGTGGGAATCAACCGGCTAGAGAAGCTTTAGCAGTTTCCGAGATAATAGTTCTGAATACCATATCTTGCTTTGGAAACATGATCAGAGAACTGGTAGGATTTTCAATCTGTTTTTTTTTTTTTTTACCGAAATATTAATTCTAATTTTTAATTATTTGTTAAAACTGAGTTCATTTGCAGATTGAAGACCACAAAACTGATGCGGTAGTAATAGGATATCCATATCAGTATTCCTACAATACATATGAAGGAGAGACTGAGGTAATTAAAAATTAATTTGGTTTTATGCTGTTGTATTGTTTTGTATGTTGTTTTGTAATATATATAATATCATAATAGGGTTGGAGGATCGAGAAAACAATGCAAGAGTTATCAAGGGTTTCCTCACTCAAGGGTGTTATTTACACATACGGGGACGAAATAGACACGTCTCAAAAGACAATAGTAACATTGCAAGATACCTTCCAAAAACTGCCATTCCACAAACAGAAGAAATGGTTGCGTAAGAAGTTTTTGGACAACGAGGTGTTTATGTAGAACTTGGAGAAAGGGATGTTCTTGAGAGATGAGATATGGAGGGATGGTTTTGGTAAAGACAATGACAAGTACTTTATCGTTTCTGTGAAGAGGCCGTTTTTGAGAAAAAAGTCGGCCAGAAATGTCCTTGTTACGTTCAAAAAGACTCATTGGATTCAGTTGTATAGACTGCAAGACCAGAGTAGAACCTTGGATATTTACACACCTAATTCATACTATTATCAGCAGCAATATGAGCTTCTCTCATAGAGTCTGCAAAACAACTAGGGCTGGATCTCGAGCCGAAATACACTTGAGTGGCGGTACTTAGTGGGAATCAACCGGCTAGAAAAGCTTTAGCAGTTTCCGAGATAATAGTTCCAAATACCATATCTCGCTTTGGAAACAAGATCAGAGAACTGGTAGGATTTTCATTTTTTTTATACAGAAATTTTAATTATGATTTTTAATTATTTGTTAAAACCGAGTCTATTAGCAGATTGAAGACCACAAAACTGATGCGACAGTAATAGGATATCCATATCAGAATTTCTACGATACATATGAAGGAGAACCTGGGGTAATTAAAAATTAATTTAGTTTTATGTTGTTGTATTGTTTTGTATGTTGTTTTGTAATATATATAATATCATAATAGGGTTGGAGGATCGAGAAAACAATACATGAGTTATGCATGGTTTCCTCACTGAAGGGTGTTATTTACACATACGGGGACGAAATAGACACGTCTCAAAAGTCCAAAGTAACATTGCAAGATACCTTCCTAAAGCTGCCGTTCCACGAAAAGAAGAAATGGCTATGTAAGAAGTTTTTGGACAACGAGGTGTTTATGGAGAACTTGGAGAAAGGGATGCTCTCGAGAGATGAGATATGGAGGGATGTTTTTGGTAAAGGAAAGGACAAGTACTTTATCGTTTCTGTGAAGAGGCCGTTTTTGAACAAAGAGTCGGCCATAAATGTCCTTGTAACGTTCAAAAAGACTCATTGGATTCAGTTGTACAGACTACAGTAGAACCTTGGATGTTTACACACCTAATTCATACTATTATCAGCAGCAATATGAGCTTCTCTCACAGATTCTGTAAAACTACTAAGACTGGACCTCGGGCCAAAATACACTGAAGTGGCTATACTTAGTGGGAATCAACCGGCTAGAGAAGCTTCAACAGTTTCCGAGATAATAGTTTCAAATACCATATCTCGATTTGGAAACATGATCAGAGAATTGGTAGGATTTTCATTCTGTTTTTTTTTTTTTTTTTTTTTACAAAAATTTTAATTCTGATTTTTAATTATTTGATCAAACTGAGTCCATTTGCAGATTGAAGACGACAAAACTGATGCGGCAGTAATAGGACATCCATGTCAGAATTCCTACGATATATATGAAGGAGAACCTATGGTAATTAAAAATTAATTTAGTTTTATGATGTTGTATCGTTTTGTATGTTGTTTTGTAATATATATAATATCATAATAGGGTTGGAGGATCGAGAAAACAATGCATGAGTTATCCATGGTTTCCTTACTCAAGGGTGTTATTTACATATACGAGGACGAAAGAGACACGTCTCAAAAGTCCATAGTAACATTGCAAGATACCTTCCTAAAACAGTTGTTCCACGAACAGAAGAAATGGCTATGTAAGAAGTTTTTGGACAACGAGGTGTTTATGGAGAACTTGGAGAAAGGGATGTTCTCGAGAGATGAGATATGGAGGGATGCTCTTGGTAAAGGCAAGGACAAGTACTTTATCGTTTCTGTGAAGAGGCTGTTTTTGAACAAAGAGTCTGCCAGAAATGTCCTTGTTACGTTCAAAAAGACTCATTGGATTCAGTTGTACAGACTGCAAGACCAGAGTAGAACCTTGGATGTTTACACACATAATTTATACTATTATCAGCAGCAATAAGAGCTTCTCTCACAGAGTCTGTAAAACTATTAGGGCTAGACCATGGGCTGAAATACTCTGGAGTGGCTGTACTTAGTAAGAATCAACCGGCTAGAGAAGATTTAGCACTTTCTGAGATAATAGTTCCAAATACCATATCTCGCTTTGGAAACATGATCAAAGAATTGGTAGGATTTTCATTTTGTTTTTTTTATTTTTTACAGAAATTTTAATTCTGATTTTTAATTATTTGTTAAAACTGAGTCCATTTGCAGATTGAAGTCCACAAAATTGATGTGGCAGTAATAGGATATCCATATCAGAATTCCTACGATACATATGAAGGAGAACCTGGGGTAATTAAAAATTAATTTAGTTTTAGGCTGTTGTATTTTTTTGTATGTTGTTTTGTAATAGAGTTGGAGGATCGAGAAAACAATGCATGAGTTATCCATGGTTTCCTCACTCAAGGGAGTTATTTACACATACGGGGACGAAATAGACACGTCTCAAAAGACCATAGTAACATTACAAGATACCTTCATAAAACTGCCGTTCCACGAACAAAAGAAATGGCGGCGTAAGAAGTTTTTGGACAACGAGGTGTTTACAGAGAACTTGGAGAAAGGGATGTTCTCGAGAGATGAGATATGGAGGGATGCTTTTGGTAAAGGCAAGGACAAGTACTTTATCGTTTATGTGAAGAGGCCGTTTTTGAACAAAGTGTCGGCCAGAAATGTCCTTCTTACGTTCAAAAAGACTCATTGGATTCAGTTGTACAGACTGCAAGCCTAGAGTAGAACCTTGGATGTTTACACACCAAATTCATACTATTATCAGCAGCAATATGAGCTTGTCTCACAGAGTCTGTAAAACTACTAGGGCTGGACCTCTGGCTGAATTACACCGGAGTGGTTGTACTTATTGGGAATCAACCGGCTAGAGAAGCTTTAGCAGTTTCTGAGATAATAGTTCCAAATACCATATCTCACTTTGGAAACATGATTAGAGAATTGGTGGGATTTTCATTCTGTTTTTTTTTTTTTTAAAAAAAAGAAATTTTAATTCTGATTTTTAATTATTTGTTAAAACTGAGTCCATTTGCAGATTGAAGACCACAAAACAGATGCGGCATTACTAGGATATCCATATCAGTATTCCCACGATACATATGAAAGAGAACCTGGGGTAATTAAAAATTAATTTAGTTTTATGTTGTTGTATTGGTTTGTATGTTGTTTTGTAATATATATAATATCATAATAGGGTTGGAGGATTGAGAAAACAATGAATGAGTTATCCATGGTTTCCTTACTCAATGGTGTTATTTACACATACGAGGACTAAATAGACAAGTCTCAAAAGTCCATAGTAACATTGCAAGAAACCTTCCTAAAACTGTCGTTCCACGAATAGAAGAAATGGCTACGTAAGAAGTTTTTGGGCAACGAGGTGTTTATGGAGAACCTAGAGAAAGGGATGTTCTCTAGAGATGAGATATGGAGGGATGCTTTTGGTAAAGGAAAGGACAAGTACTTTATCGTTTCTGTGAAGATGCCGTTTTTGAACAAAGAATCGGGAATAAATGTCCTTGTTACTTTCAAAAAGACTCATTGGATTCAGTTGTACAGACTGCAAGACTAGAGTAGAACCTTGGATGTTTACACACCTAATTCATACTATTATCAGCAGCAATATGAGCTTCTCTCACAGAGTCTGTAAAACTACTAAGGCTGAACCTCGGGCTGAAATAAACTGGAGTGGCTATACTTATTGGGAATCAACCGGCTAGAGAAGCTTTAGCAGTTTCCGAGATAATAGTTCCAAATGCCATATCTCGCTTTGGAAACATGATCAGAGAATTGGTAGGATTTTCATTCTGTTATTTTTTTATTTTTTATTTTTTGTTACAGAAATTTTTATTCTGATTTTTAATTATTTGTTAAAACTGAGTCCATTTGCAGATTGAAGACCACAAAACTGATGCGACAGTAATAGAATATCCATATTATAATTCCTACGATACATATGAAGGAGAACTGGGGTAATTAAAAATTAATTTAGTTTTATGCTGTTGTATTGTTTTGTATGTTGTTTTGTATGTTGTTTTGTAATATATATAATATCATAAGAGGGTTGGAGGATCGAGAAAACTATACATGAGTTATCCATGGGTTTCCTCACTCAAGGGTGTTATTTACACATACGAGGATGAAACAGACACGTCTCAAAAGTCCATAGTAACATTGTGAGATGGCTTCCTAAAACTGCCTTTCCACGAACAGAAGAAATGGCTGCGTAAGAAGTTTTTGGACAACAAGGTTTTAATGGAGAACTTGGAGAAAGGGATGCTCTCGAGAAATGAGATATGGATGGATGCTTTTGGTAAAGGCAAGGACAAGTACTTTATCGTTTTTGTGAAGAGGCCGTTTTTGAACAAAGAGTCGGCCAGAAATGTCATTGTTACGTTCAAAAAGACTCATTGGATTCAGTTGTACAGACTGCAAGACCAGAGTAGAACCTTGGATGTTTACACACCTAATTCATATTATTATCAGCAGCAATATGAGCTTCTCTCACAGAGTCTGTAAAACTACTAGGGCTGGACCTCGGGCCGAAATACACTGGAGTGGCTGTACTTAGTGGGAATCAACCGGCTAGAGAAGCTTTAGCAGTTTCCGAGATAATAGTTCTAAATACCATATCTCGCTTTGGACACATGATCAGAGAACTAGTAGGATTTTCATTCTGTTTTATTTTTTATTTTTTTATTGAAATTTTAATTCTGATTTTTAATTATTTGTTAAAACTGAGTCCATTTGCAGATTAAAGACCACAAAACTGATGTGGCAGTAATGGGATATCTATATCAAAATTCCTACGGTACATATGAAGGAGAACCTAGGGTAATTAAAAATTAATTTAGTTTTATTTTGTTGTACTGTTTTGTATGTTGTTTTGTAATATATATAATATCATAATAGGGTTGGAGGATCGAGAAAACAATGCATGAGTTATCCATGGTTTCCTCACTTAAGGGTGTTATTTACACATACGGGGACGAAACAGACACGTCTCAAAAGTCCATAGTAACATTGCAAGATACGTTCCTAAAATTGTTGTTCCACGAACAGAAGAAATGGCTATGTAAGAAGTTTTTGGACAACGAGGTGTTTATGGAGAACTTGGAGAAAGGGATGTTCTCGAGAGATGAGATATGGAGGGATGCTTTTGGTAAAGGCAAGGACAATTACTTTATCGTTTCTATGAAGAGGCCGTTTTTGAATAAAGAGTCAGCCATAAATGTACTTGTTACGTTCAAAAAGACTCATTGGATTCAGTTGTACAGGCTGTAAGACCAGAGTAGAACCTTGGATGTTTACACACCTAATTCATACTATTATCAGCAGCAATATGAGCTTCTCTCACAAAGTCTGTAAAACTACTAGGGCTGGACCTCGGGTCGAAATACACTGGTGTGGCTGTACTTAGTGAGAATCAACCGGCTAGAGAAGCTTTAGCAGTTTCCGAGATAATAGTTCCAAATACCATATCTCGCTTTGGAAACATGATCAGAGAACTGGTAGGATTTTCATTTTGTTTTTTTTTTTTTGTTACAGAAATTTTAATTCTGATTTTTAATTATTTGTTAAAACTGAGTCCATTTGCAGATTGAAGACCACAAAACTGATGCGGCAGTAATAGGATATCCATATCAGAATTCCTATGATACATATGAAGGAGAACCTGGGGTAATTAAAAATTAATTTAGTTTTATGCTGTTGTATTTTTTTGTATGTTGTTTTGTAATACATATAATATCATAATAGAGTTGGAGGATCAAGAAAACAATGCATGAGTTATCCATGGTTTCCTCACTCAAGGGAGTTATTTACACATACGGGGATGAAATAGACACGTCTCAAAAGACCATAGTAACATTACAAGATACCTTCATAAAACTGCCGTTCCACGAACAAAAGAAATGGTGGCATAAGAAGTTTTTGGACAACGAGGTGTTTACGGAGAACTTGGAGAAAGGGATGTACTCGAGAGATGAGATATGGAGGGATGCTTTTGGTAAAGGCAAGGACAAGTACTTTATCGTTTCTGTGAAGAGGCCGTTTTTGAACAAAGTGTCGGCCAGAAATGTCCTTGTTACGTTCAAAAAGACCCATTGGATTCAGTTTTGCCTACTGCAAGACCAGAGTAGAACCTTGGATGTTTACACACTTAATTCATACTATTATCAGCAGCAATATGAGCTTGTCTCACAGACTCTGTAAAACTACTAGGGCTGGACCTCGGGCCGAAATACACTGGAGTGGCTGTACTTAGTGGGAATCAACCGGCTAGAGAAGCTTTAGCTGTTTCCGAGATAATCGTTCCAAATACCATATCTCACTTTGGAAACAAGATCAGAGAACTGGTAGGATTTTCATTCTGTTTTTGTTTTTTATTTTTTATTTTTACAGAAATTATAATTCTTATTTTTAATTATTTGTTAAAACTGAGTCCATTTGCAGATTGAAGACCACAAAACTGATGCGACAGTAATATGATATCTATATCAGAATTCCTACGATACATATGAATGAGAACCTGAGGTAATTAAAAAGTAATTTAGTTTAATGTTGTTGTATTGTTTTGTATGTTGTTTTGTAATATATATAATGTCATAATAGGCAGTACCGGACCCAGGAATTTTAACTAGGTAGGGCACTTGAATATATGTATATATATATATATATATAATACTGAAAAATTAAAATCATAGTAAAATGAGTTTTTTTAAAAACAAAAATGAGTTTTTTTAGATAAAATAGAACAAATTTGTTTACTTACTCAGATGAAAAAATGTTAAAAAAATAAATAATAACAAGAAAAACAACATAAATAATGAAAAAAAAAAATAAAAGAATAAATTACAATCTAATTTTATAATAAGATTTTTTTTTAATTTTTTTTATTTTTGCATTTATAATGAATTCAATTTAAATTTATAGAAAAATATTTTATTAATAAATATTACTAGACTTGTTTTAAAATTTTATATTTTTCAAATTATTGGTAAATTATTGATTTATTAATTTAAAATAATTTTAAACTATAAAATAAAGAAAAATATTAAGGATAAAAGAAGATAAATCATAATAATAGATTGACTATTTTAATCCAATAAAATAAAATTTGAGATTTTATAGTTTATTGATTGAACGTGTGTTGTGTTAGGTATGTCAAATTAAAACTTTTAGAAATAATAAAAATTCAAAATAATAATAGATAATTTAATATAAAATAAGAAAATGAATTGTTTTGTTTTAGAAGAAATGAAAATTTAAGAAAAGAATTGGAAAATATGGTAAAATAAATAACACATAAAAAAAAATACAAGATAAAATTTAATTAAAAAGAATACATTTGCTCTATATGGGACTTGACCTAAGCACTAAAAGAGTAGAAAGAAGAACCTCTTACCACTGTGCTAAAGGAAAAACAATGTTTTTATTATTAATGAGTATTTATATATAAAGTATATACAAAGTCAATTTTTTTTTACAAAAATTGAGGTAGTGCACAGGCCCCACCTGGTCTCCACGTGGGTCCGCCCCTAGTGCTAAGTGTATATACTACTTATTTTCTTCCTATCCATTCAATAAGGCACTTTTACGTAGAAACGCAGCCATATGTGGCCCTAAGGTTCATGACCTTTCCGGCCAAAGAGTAAATTATACAAAAATTCCATATCATTTAATCATTATATTCATGTTTTTTTTTTTTTTTTTTTGAATGCCTTATCATATATGTTCATGGCCTCTTAGAAAACAAATTTTCAAGCTATATCCCTATTTGCACTTATTCATTATGCTTAAAAAAAAAAAATTATCGGGATTATATATATATATATAGTGGAACTGTTAGTGATTGAGATGATTAATTAAGAGATGGTATTCTAAAATTAATAAATTGATTTGTCATAAACTTTTATTAAATAAAAATATACAGATAATGTAACATATATGTCTTATTGAAACTAGGTTCTTTAAATTTACAGCACTCTTTTCTTTCCTATTTTTATGATTGTCACCAAGTTAATAATTTGAGTTTAAAAGGCATCAAAGTATGGTGATGGACAAAAATGCCCCCATTTTTACTTTTATAATTTTCTCTATCTTTTTTTTTTCTTTTGTAATTTTTTTTCTTTCAAAAACCCTCCTCAATCAATGGAAATTTAACAGACCTCCATTGGAGGTCAAATAACATTAAAAAGAAAAACAAATTTATTTTGTGGGCAATAAGTCCCGAGCGCCCTACCTCAGACTTATTGCCCCCAATTTTTATTTATTTATTTTTTATTTTTATCTTCTTCTTCATTGACCTCCAATGGAGGTTTGACTTCTATTGGAGGTCTGTTCGACCAGCATATAGGGAGAAAAAAGAGAGAAAAATATATAATTAAAAAGTAAAAAAAAATAAAATAAAAGAATAAGTAGGGGCATTTTAGTCTTATCATCTACTTTAGTGCCAACAAAACATGAATTATTAATGTAGTGATAATTTTAAAAGTCAAGTTAGATTTGATGCTATTTATCTATATTCTCTCTATTGAAATATTTTTAAAATATTTTAATTAAGTTATTAAAGATTTTTATTTTTTTTATTTTTTTTATATGATAATATTGGGTTGTCTTTTTAGTGATCAAAGTGATCTTACATATTTTGGCTAAACTAGAATACCTACTGCCTATGGGTGTATATATAGAATTCATTGGCCCATTAACGTCACAGCCATAAACAGCATAATATAATCTGGTCGGCTTAAAAACATATAAAATATCATTTTATGGGAGAAAAACTTGTATGGGACGGTCTCATTGACGTGGTAATGGAACCGTCCAATGAATGTGTGCCATATTGTTCTTTAAAAATATTTTTATTCTTCTAATATATATGTGGCACACATTCATCAGACGGTCTCATTGCCATGTCAATGAAACCGTCCCATGTAAGTTTTTCTACATTCTATGGAGGGATTTTATTTTTTATTTAATTTAATTAGTGTCAGTCAATGTTGGAGCTAGGTCAAGTGGATCTAGGAATTCGCTCAATGAAATGCAAAAGATTGGAAAATTTTAATGAGGAGTGCTAGATACACTCTCTCAACTCACTCTTTCAACCCACTTTTTCTTCTCTTTTTGACACTTGTCATATGTTGACTTTTTAGAAATAAATTTTAAAGCCATCATTAATGAATTATTTTTACATATTATTTCACATTCAAATCATCCACATCTTTCCAAATTACCCTTTTTTTTTACACCAAATTGTCATTTCCAAATATGTGAGCAAAATCTTCAAAGGTAAAAAGGGTTGAATAATATTTATTAAATTTATTTTATATTTATTTTTTAAAAAGTAGCAAATATATTATTAATAATAATATTTAAGTTATTAAAATAGAATAAACATTGGCATCTTGCATTTTTTAGTATATTTGAGTTTTGATATTATTAATGAAATTTTAATTATTTTTTAACTATATTTTTCAAATTGCATAAAAATAATTACTTTATAAATTATGATGAACTTATAATAATATAGACAAAAATGATAATTTTTCAAGTATAAACTATGTTTGTTATGCAATTTTAGAAAATAAAAAAGAGGTATACAAAATAATAATAATAATAATAATAATAATAATAATAATAATATTTAAGAAATGGACTATGATAATTAGGTGTAAAAAAAAATGACAATTTGAGAAGATATGATGGTTTGAATTGTAAATAACATGTAAAAATAATTTATTAATGATGGTTCTAAAATTTATTTCAAAAAAGTAAATAATGGACAAGTGTCAAAAGAAGAAGAGAGAGTGGGTTGAGACATTGATTTTAGCCCTCCTCAATTTTAATTTGGTGGAATAAAAATCTAAACATGTAACATGTTCGCATTAATTGACCATTAATAGGAGTTAACACAAGATCCTAAATTTAGTAAAACTACAACGTGATCCCATAGGCCAAGAATTAGCCAATTCTGCTTACATACCTATTTTAATATCATATGACCAGTACTTATAAATTCTAAATCGCTAATTTCTTCGATTTTTATGGTTAGAGGAAGAGGTACACATATTTCAAATAAATAAAAAATCAATCAAATTTCTTATAATTTTTTTTTTATTTTTTTTTTATTTTTTAAAAGCTTATTTGACTTTTGAGCCGTAGTGATACTATGATACAAAAAGTATTAAGCATTTGACGGTGGAGAAAGAATTGGACTGATGATGAAATTCTAAATAGGCAAAAGCCTATAATGTTATGGGCTAGAAAACTGGAGGTCAGAGAGGGGCGAAGCTAGGACCTAATTTTTGGTTGGCTAAATTAAGTATAATTTTGGGTTGGCTAAACTGGAGGTCACAAGATTGTGAATATTGTCACTTTGTTGTTTCTTTTAAGTTTAACCTATTAAAATTTTATTATTATTATTATTATTATTATTATTTTTTTTTTTTTACACTATCTATCCAAATATCTATACCAGATATTTTTTTTGAAGTTTTTGTCATTGGTTGGATTTGAGCCGTTGACTTATAAGTCATTTGTCCAAAACTAAGCTCATCGATCTACCAGCCAAGTTACACTCTTAGTAACTTATTAGAATTATAAGATGGGGTGAATTCAAAAAGAGCCAAAAAAATTTATGGATTTATTGTTTTTATCAACTAGAATATTTTTTATTGTTTTCGTTAAATTTTACCACTTTTAAACAGAAATACCTTTAGAATTTGAAATTTGAAAAAAAATAAAAGAAAACAAGCTGATAGGGTGGAACCCACACCATCAGTAAAATGATTGCTAGGGTGGAACCCACCCATCAGTAAAACAAAACGACCAAAAGTGAAAAAAGAAGAGAGAGAGAGAGAGTTGCCATCCTTGCTGGTCGCCATCGGTGGTGCTCGCCGTTGCTACCCTCGCCGTCGCCTCGCACGTCAGTCGAGGCAGTGTATCCCCCTCCGCTGACCGACCGACCCGCCAACCCGCCAAATCTTGCGCTGGTACCCATCTCTCCTTCTTCCTCATCAATCACTGCTACCAACTTCCTCTTCCATCAAGTAAATCACCTTCCTCTGTTCAAAATTTCATCTTTTCGAAAAAAAATATAATCTTTTTTTTTTGGTTTTTGATTATATGCAGTCAAGTAAATTTCAATGGAAGCAAAGGGTGGTTGGTGAAGATTGCTACAAAGACTTCGACGGCCATAAACAGCAAGAAACCGAGGGGCAGTGAAGAGGGTGCGAGCGCCGATAAATGGGTTCATGAAGGGTCCGTCATTGAGTCACTTTCCAAATGGTATGTTCAGAGTTCTTTTAGATAACGAAGACTTGGTTCTCGGTTACATTTCAGGGAAGATTAGACAGAATTTCGTTCGTGTGTTGCCTGGAGACAGAGTCAGAGTTGAAGTAAGTCGTTATGATCCTTCAAAGGGTCGTATAATTTACAGAATTAGAAACAAAACTTCTACTTAATTGAGTTTTACTGCTTGTTTGAACTTGGATACTATTTGTTTTTACTTTAATGGAAATGTAATTTAAGGTTCTGCTATTCAATTATCTCATTCTTCTTTTGTATAATTAGATTAAGAATCTAGTGGTTTCGAAAATTAGATCGAGAATTTAGTGGCTTGAATGAAATGGGTGTTTGATAAAAAGTCTTAGAGGAATATGAACTCACAAAATTCAATCTTTCCGCTCGTGGGCGGAAGAGGGACAGATAGAATAAGGTTCATTGAAGGTTGGGAACCATTCTATCTGTTTTCATGCTTATTTTGCAACAAATGAAATATAGGAATAGATGCATACAATTTTTAAGATTTAACACTATATTGGTTTCTCTCTTTTAAGGATATTAAAAAAAAATACAAAGAAACCGCCATATTCTTCCCTTGACAATTCCATCGTATCTAATCAGTTGTAGTGTGAATAAACAATTAGCCACGATGCTGGTAGACTGGAGGCGATCTACAGATTGTAGAAGAGATAGATTACTTTGTAAGTAAGCAACGGTGTATTCCTCCGTGATTAATTGTTTGTCTGTTCTTAACTGTGTTATTATTGCTTTCTACTAATTAAGTTAATACCTTGTATTGGAAATTCTATGACCAAAACAAGTAATTAAATTGGGTCAATAGGAGATCTTATATGCTGTTTACAAATTAAACAGAGGATTTGTATATGTTAAACAGAGGATTTGTATATGTTGACGATAAATAACTCAAAACACATTTTTATTTTATTTATTCTGAATTTAGGGATAACAATTTTTTAGGCATTAGTTGGCATCTAACTTTTTCTGGATTTAAATGTGATTTCAGAAAACGCTGAGAATGTGGCCATTTTATGGCATATAACTTACTCTACTGGCATGTAACTTTTCTGGCGCTTTTATGGCATGTAATTTTACTGGTATGTAACTTTAATGGCATGTAACTAATGTTATTTTTATATGATTTTATAGATGGAAAATATTAATTATGAGGATTTCCTCATAAAACCGAAGGATAAGTGGATTACAAAATCCACCGTCAACGTGTATTGTAATTTGAATGCCCTTCCCGACATCGTCAAGGTTCTTCGACAAATTAGACAATTAAATGAGTTTCGGAGGACCTGTTTTGGGCACCTAGTTGATATCCCAAAGGACTTAACTTTTTCAGCCGGCTTACTTCACAACCTTTTGTTGTGGCTAATACATGTACATGGTGTGACCAAAGAGAATGAGTTGCACTTCATCGTTGGTGGACAACTATTGAAATTCACACAGAGAGAATTTTGTTTGATAACGAGGCTAAAATTTGGGGTGATGTCAGACATCTTCTTGAAATCGTATGCTCCTATTGAAGACATGATTCATGCCAAGTATTTTGAAAATGATGAGAATATACACCTTGTAACCGTATGAGAAAAGCTTCAGAGTGGACAGTTTGACAAACCAAATGATGGTTTGAAGATAACCCTTTTATTGGTTGCTAACATTATCTTATTTGATCAGAACCAAAGAAAGAAAGTTGCATTGTGGCTATTCGAATTGGTGGAGGATCTAAAATTGTTCAACTCTTTTTAATATATCATCGTAGAGATAAAACAAGGCGGAGTTATATTGTTTGTGAAACAAAACAAATATAGTGAATTTGACCTCTCTCTCTCTCTCTCTCTCTCTCTATAGAGAAAATAATTCTCTAGTCAGGACGTCCTTACTTTATAATTTTAGGATGTCCAACCACAATTACACATTTATATTGGACTCACAGTCTCATATTAACAAATACCCACACCTAATGTGAATGTGTGGCTGTGGTTGAATGTCCTGACTTTATAATTTCAGGACGTCATTACTAGAGAACCATCATATATATATATATATATTTATTTATTTATTTATTAAGAACTTTTTTTCTTTTTTTGTTAGAGGTATTACATTATAAATTTGGTGTTTTTTGGGATGAGATGATTCGAATCCACAATCTCGTTGTGCAAGTATGAGAGGTTTATCACGGCACTAACCTCATATCGTCATATATTTTAAGAATTTAGGTTATAAAAATTTATGGAGTGCAGGTAATTCGACCGACTACATATGACCAAGTCAATTATTGTAATAAAATAGATTATGATTATTCATTAGAGATGGTTAACCCAAAAAAATAATAATATTGTACTACTTTAATTAGTTGCATTAAAAAATGGTAGAATATAAAGCAATTAAAAAAAGTGAGAATTGTAAATAACCCCGACATTTAATCAAATATCAAATCAAATCCTCTAGTTTGAACGATCATCAAAAACCTCATACCATTAGTTGACAGTTAGTTGACTTTAATTAAATCTAATGAAATATAATTATTTAAGTGGTTTTTTCTATAATTGAACAAAAAAAAATAATGAAAAAATATACTAAAAATATGTTAGAAAAAAAATAAATAAATAAAATTATTTTAATGAAAATTAAATATATAAATATATAAATATATATTATAACAAAGCAATAAAATCATTGTATAATTTTTTTAAAAAAATTATTTTAAACTATAAAAAATTATTTTTGTAAGAAATTGATTTTATTGTTATTAGTGTATATTTTTATTATATTTTCCTTCTCTTTTTTTTGTTTATAATAAATGATTTAAATTGTAATATTTGATTTATATAAAGTCAACTAACTGTTAACTAATAATCATGTGGGGTTTTTTGCTGATTGTTCAAACCAGAGGATTTGATTTGGCATTTAATCAAAAGTGAGGGAGTTATTTACGATTCTCCCTTAAAAAAAAAAAACAATTGGTAGAATAAAAATAAATAAATAAAAAAAGACAATTGAAGTGAACAGTTCAGACTTCAAAAGCATCATAGGATAGGAGTTTCAAATCGATCTCTTGCCTTTATTTGAAAGAATTTTATTTCGAATGATTTTAAAATTTATCAGATCTTTCTGAAGTTTATGTAATTCATTGAATATTGCTAGCTAGCTAATTTAAATACATAATTTTGCTAGAGAAGGTACGTAGTAAAATAACATTGTACATATCGAATTCAATGTGTGTGTATATACTGAATTAGAGTAAAAATGATACATGCATTTGATGAATATGTTAGAGAATAGACACTGAACAATGCTCATCTTCCTCTGCTTCAAGCTTTTACACAAGCCATGCACCATGCTTGCAATCTCTGGTACCTGTAAGATTGTGATTTGTCAAGCATATACTATAATAATTTAATTGATATTAATATAATCTAATTTATGTCTAATGAAATGAAACAGCCGTTTTCAATATATATATATATATATATATATGTGCCAACAGGGGCGTAGCTCAGCTGGTAGATGGACGAGTTTGGAGCTTGGATTAATAAACACTGTCAAATATATATATATATATTAATTTTCCAATGAGGACTTTTACGATGCTTATTTCCCTATTTTTAAATGTTTTATTTAAAAAAAATTGAAAAAAAAATTAGTTCTTACACCCGATTTTTTTTTTCCATAAATGTATTTCAATGTTTTCACTATTTATACAAAAAATCAAATCAAGATTCAATATACTCTATACAATTTCATCAAAGGTGCTTAAAGTGTGCATTGTAAAAAGTCATCACTTGGAAATCTCTCTCTCTCTCTCTCTCTCTCTCTCTCTCTCTCTCTCTCTCTCTCTCTCTCTCTCTCTCTCTCTCTCTATATATATATATATATATATATATATTAACTTGATAAGTTAGTACGTACCATCCCTAATTTGGGGACAAATGGAATGGGATTGGAAAAATTTTAAAATAATAAAGAGCATATTATAAAATAAATCATTTTCTTAATAAAATGAAAATGCAATTCATTTAAAATAAATTGAAAAAATGATTAATTTTATAATTAATAAGTTCTTAATGAATTGGTTCAATTAATTTGGGTCCAATTTCGTATTGTTCCAAAAAAATTACATTAAAAATTAATTAATCTCATCAAATCAAATCAAATTCGCTCTCAAAAAAGATAAAAAATAGAAATCAAATTCAATCGAAAATACAAATTCTATCTCATCTGTAATGTGAAACGCACCTTAGCCTAAATTGTATTCTATAGAGACCCATAGTTATAAAAATAATTAATTAGCTAAACTTTCTCTCGAATTATTATTTATTAAAATCCAATTTATATAATTAACTCCTTAATTGTCACATCCTAATGTCAATGATCTATTAACCACAAAATTTGTCTACAACGTGCATGGCACAGCCGAATAGTTTGAAATTAATTTAGTTAATCACGCAAATTAATTCTAATGGTGCAACCCCACATGAGAGATCCAATTTATTCGTTCCTTAATTAATATATATGTTTTGTCTTCTGCACATGAGGTGATCATATCTCTCCGGTTATATATTATCTTATTTTCATGTTTATTTGGTTTCTCAAGGGTGCATGATTAAAAGTGATTCTGTAAAAGTGCATTTTTTTTAAAAATATATATATATATTAAAAGTGTTGCTCTTAAAACTGTTAAAAAACATTTTCTTTAGAATTATTTTAAAGTGTTTCTGCAGAAAGTGATTTTACTTCAAGTGTTTTAGGATCTAAAATATATTTTTTAGGAAAAAATAAATGTCAATGAAGTACATGGTAGAAAATACTCCAATATATTTCCTTTTATTCCATAACACCTCGTTATTTATATGCAAACAAACCTTATAAAATAAACCAAGAACTTTACGCTTTTTAACTATTTAAAAACATTTTACGACAACATGAAGTTAATGTTGTGGGTTCAAGTCGTATCTCATCTCCTAAATTCCGAATTAATTACAATAGCCCAATTTTTTTTGACCTAATACAAATTTAGGAGTTTAGGAGAATATCATTCGAACTGAAAATATGAGGCCCATGAGGTTATAATAGACTTATTATATGATGAAAAACTTTAGGACAAGATCTGACTAGATAATTATTCATATATATATAAAATGTTTTCGCATATGAATTACATGTGATCATACAATTAAATATTTGATTACATGTTAGGGCATGTGATTACATATTAGTTGATATGATCATATCAAAAAAAGACTTATATATAAACACTTTTACCTATACAAAATTCTCCGAAATGACCAAAGATTCGTTGTCTTGGTGGTTTGAGACTTCAAAATAAAGCTCCACTAGCGAAGTTCAAACTTGTATTGTAAATATAATATCATTTTTGCACATTAAACCATAAAATGTGGGGAGATCCCAGTCCTAAAATGGGAGTCGCATTTTGGGCCTTACTTGTAAAGTCCAATTTCATTAGACCCATGACTCACAATGGTGTTAGCTTTTAAAAAATAAAATTCTCCTAAATGCATTATATTTTTAATTCAATAATTTGACATTTTCAATGATTTTAAGATGCTCACTTTTAGATAAGATGAAATGTGTCCGGTGATAAAACCCCTTGAACACACCTACACCATACAGTTGTGGGCTTAAGTCCTCCTCTCTCTCTCTCAAAAAAAAAAAAAAAAAAAGCTCACTACTTTTAAATATATATATATATATTTTTTCCTATTATCAGTTCGTCATGACAATAAATATATCCAGATGAAGAATGTGGACCACTAAATTTACATATTTTGATTTAAAGTGTATGCACTTGTCAAAACTTCTCTATAATCTATGGTCCACATTCTTTATCTTGATATATTTATTGTCAGAACGAACCGATAATATATTATTAAGAACCCAATTAAGTAAAAATATATTATCGTGAAGGCATGAAAACTTGAAGTGAAGTCAAATAAACAAATCCTTTTAAGTATACCAAAACCACTTTTAATTTACTTGGATTGAGCTCCACTCCTTCTCTCCTTTCAAACAACAGTAGTTGTGTGTGTGTTTGTTTGTGAACATGCCTGCAGATCCTCCCAAGAAGCCTCTTCAGATCATCAAAAAGAATTGCAGGTTTTCCAGGAGACCAAACAGAGAAGTTTCCATGTCAAATATGGATGATCATAATAATAATTATGATGGAGGAATCTCATCAGTTTCAGTTCCCTTCAGATGGGAGTCTGAACCAGGGACCCCAAAAGTCAGATCCAGAGAAAACCCTCTCCCTCCTCTCACACCTCCACCTTCATATTTTTACTCACCAAAAACACCCACTACATCATCTAAACACTACTCCAAGTCTCATTTTTTGGACACTATTTTTCCTAGACGTGCAACCAATAAGAAAACAACGTCGTCCAAGTCATCACAACATCTTCCATCATCACCGGTTTTTTCTTCTTCCTCCTCTTCAGGATCTTCCTCGGGCTCTTGTTCACCTTGGCCGGTATCATCATCATCATCATCATCATCCTACTCCATGCCATCATCTCCGGCAAGGCCATCGGATTTTCGAAGACGGAGCCGTAATGTATCAAGCCCTAGACCGCCGTTGGATTCGAGGGCGGCAGTGGAGGGAAATGATGATTTTTCGAGTTTGTGTTTCGGTCGAGGAGGAGCCAATCCCAGGTTTAGTGGATGCTATGCTTCTATGATTAAGGTATTGCTTAATTAGAGAGTAATTAATTTTCTATAAGTCTAATTTTGTTTGTTTTTGTTTTGGATCTTTTAAGGAAGAAATTCTTGGTCCAATATATAGTACTTAATTAATGTGTAACTTTATTGTATCACTTACAACTTACAAGATTATCATATATGATATGATCAAGTAGATCTTATTATGTTAACAAAAAAAGCTGACAAGTTATGTTTGTATGAATGAGATGAGATGAGATGATTAAGCTCTTTGCTTGTGCTAAGTGTATATACTACTTATTTTCTTCCTATCCATTCAATAAGGCACTTTTACGTAAAGACGCAGTCATATGTGGCCCTAAAGTTCATGACCTTTCTGGCCAAAGAGTGAGGGGGTGTTTGTTTTTTTCACTATAAGACTTATTACCTCTTATATATTAAATTAAGATAAATTAGTTTGTTTGTTTTTCCAACTTATATCTTATTTTAAGATATATATGTCTTTTAGAAAAAGTAAAATTTTTTGACTTTTATCTTATTCAAAAAGTGATTCAATAGAGTTTTTTTAATAAATTTCCATAAATATCCTATAACAATTCAAACATTTATAATTTTATCCGCATATAGTAAAATCCTAAAAATTAATTTTCCAAAAATTCTCACATTTGAAGAAACCCTAACACAAGCTAATCAATTTTATATTTGTAATAAGTCATCCAAAATGAAAAAAACAAACATATCATAGTATCTTAATTTATAAGACTTATCAATATGTCTAATAAATTAAGGTCTTATAAGTCTTTAGATAAAAAAACAAACGGCCCCTAAATTATACAAAAATTCCATATCATTATATTCATGTTTTTTTTTTTAATTAATTTTATTTTATTTGAATGCCTTATTATATATGTTCATGGCCTCTTAGAAAACAAAATTTCAAGCTATATCCCTATTTGCACTTATTCATTATGCTTAAAAAAAAAATTATCGGGATTATATATATATATATATAGTGGAACTGTTAGTGATTGAGATGATTAATTAAGAGATGGTATTCTAAAATTAATAAATTGATTTGTCATAAACTTTTATTAAATAAAAATATACAGATAATGTAACATATATGTCTTATTGAAACTAGGTTCTTTAAATTTACAGCACTCTTTTCTTTCCTATTTTTATTATTGTCACCAAGTTAATAATTTGAGTTTAAAAGACATCAAAGTATGGTGATGGACAAAAATGCCCCCATTTTTACTTTTATAATTTTCTCTATCTTTATTTTTTTCCTTAGTAATCTTTTTTTTTTCAAAAACCCTCCTCAATCAATGGAAATTTAACGGACCTCCAAAGAAAATTAAAAAGAAAAAAAAAATTATTTTGTGGGCAATAAGTCAAGAGTGCCCTGCCCTACCTCAGAATTATTGGCCCCGATTTTTTATTTTTTATTTTTTTTATTCTTTTTTATCTTCTTCTTCATATGTAGGTCTGACTTCCATTGGAGGTCTGTTCGACCTGCATATAGAGAGAAAAAAGATAGAAAAATATAAAATTAAAAAGTAAAAAATAAAATAAAATAAAAGAATAAGTAGGGGCATTTTAGTCTTACCATCTACTTTAGTGCCAATAAAACATGAATTATTAATGTAGTGATAATTTTAAAAGTCAAGTTAGATTTGATGCTATTTATCTATATTCTCTCTATTGAAATATTTTAAAAATATTTTAATTAAGTTATTAAAGATTTTTATTTTTATTTTTATTTTTTTATATGATAATATTGAGTTGGCTTTTTAGTGATCAAAGTGATCTTACATATTTTGGCTAACCTAGAATACCTACTGGCTATGGGTGTATATATAGAATTCATTGGCCCATAACACAGCATAATATAATCTGGTCGGCTTAAAAACATATAAAATATCATTCTATTGGAGAAAAACTTGTATAGGATGATCTCATTGACATGGTAATGGAACTGTCCAATGAATATGTGCCACATTATACTTTAAAAATATTTTTATTCTCTAATATATATGTGGCACACATTCATTGGACGGTCTCATTGCCACGTCAATGAGACCGTCCCATGTAAGTTTTTCTCCATTCTATAGAGAGATTTTATTTTTTATTTAATTTAATTAGTGTTGGTCAATGTTGGAGCTGGATCAAGTGGATCTAGGAATTCGCTCAATGAAATGCAAAAGATTGGTTAATTTTAATGAGGAAAGCTAGATACACTCTCTCAACTCACTCTTCCAACTCACTCTCTTCTCTTTTTAACACTTGTCATATGTTGACTTTTTAGAAATAAATTTTAAAGCCATTATTAATGAATGAGGAGTGCTAAATTTACTCTCTCAACCCACTCTCTCAACACACTCTATGTTCTTGTGTTGACATGTGGATAACATTTATTGTTTTACATTAAAAATCTAACATTTATAAAGAGCCAACCTTTTCATTTTATTTACATTACAAACCAACAACTAATTTCCTATATTGCCCTTCTTCTTTAACTTTAACATATTGTCATTTAATATCATTTTTTTAAAATAATAATAATAAGTCTGTGTTGTTAGACTCTAAGACTTTGCAACTTTTCTTCTTTCTACTGAACTTGTGTTTACAGACCCAAATTAAATTGTTCAGATATTTATTTTTACCAAATTTTCATTACCAAACATTACTGGTTAATTTGATGGTTGTTGTATAGAATAACTAATTAGTAAAACAAATTAGAATTAAATAGTTTTAAAATATATTATAAAATTTTCATATAAACTGAAAGAAATTAAATAAATTGTACATCGTTCATAAACCAAAAGAAAATAATAAACCAAAAAAAAATAAAAAATTATAGAATATTTATCCGAAAACACCATAAAATACAAAAAGAAAACACCACAAGACTGCTTCTTTCCATCTGAGAAAATGCTTCTGACTTTTGAATACCTACAAAACATATATAAGGAAAATTAACAAATTTTAATATGAAATGAGAAATATTTTGCTCATGTTAAAAAAAATATATACACACTTAGTTTTAATAATTTGTACCTTTAAAGCAATCTAATGATCAGAAGGCTCGATAAACTGTAATAGTAATATGAAATAGAAATATGATAGTATTTAAGCTAAAAAAAAATAGATATAACTATATATAGATTATATTTTACCGCTTGCGAATAAACTTGTGTATTATGGAAATTATCAATACTTTGATCCCTTGAGCTTGTATATACATGATATCTTAAGGTTTATTTATTTCTAATAATATATTTGATCATTTTCATTTTAAGATATATACAAAACAAATTTAATAAAAATATTCAAACCATTACTTGTGAACATTTTTTCTTTCCATCTTTGGACAACATAGCATTTTTAAGTACCTACGAAAAGAAAAGTTTCGATTAATAACCAATTAAAATATTCTTTTTTTATTTTTTATTATTATTGATATTAAATGAAGAAGGGCAATATAGGAAATTAGTTGTTAGTTTGTAGTGTAAATAAAATGAAAAGGTAGGCTCTTTACAAAGGTTAGAGTTTTAATGTAAAACAATAAATGTTGTCCACATGTCAACACAAGAACAGAGAGTGTGTTGAGAGAGTAGGTTGAGAGAGTGAATTTAGCACTCCTCTTAATGAATTATTTTTACATGTTATTTTAAATTCAAATCATCTACATCTTCCCAAATTGCCCTTTTTTTACACCAAATTGTCATTTTCAAATATATGAGCAAAAATCTTCAAAGGTAAAAAGGGTTGAACAATATTTATTAAATTTATTTTATATTTATTTTTAAAAAAGTAGCAAATATATTATTAACAATATTTAAGTTATTAAAATAGAATAAATATTGGCATCTTACGTTTTTTAGTATATTTGAGTTTTAATATTATTAATGAAATTTTAATTATTTTTTAACTATATATTTTCAAATTGCATAAAAATAATCACTTTATAAAATATGATGAACTTATTATAATATAGACAAAAACGGTAATTTTTCAAGTATAACCTATGTTTGTTATGCTATTTTAGAAAATAAAAAAGAGGTATACAAAATAATAATAATAATAATAATAATTAAGAAATGGACTGTGATATTTTGTGTAAAAAAAGAGAGGGCAATTTGGGTAGATATGATGATTTGAATTGTAAATAACATGTAAAAATAATTTATTAATGATGGTTCTAAAATTTATTTCAAAAAAGTAAATAATGGACAAGTGTCAAAAGAAGAAGAGAGAATGGGTTGAGACATTGATTTTAGCCCTCCTCAATTTTAATTTGGTGGAATAAAAATCTAAACATGTAACATGTTCGCATTAATTGACCATTAATAGGAGTTAACACAAGATCCTAAATTTAGTAAAACTACAACGTGATCCCATAGGCCAAGAATTAGCCAATTCTGCTTACATACCTATTTTAATATATATATATATATGGCCATTACTTATAAATTCTAAATCGTTAATTTCTTCGATATTTATGGTAAGAGGAAGTTGTACACATATTTCAAATAAATAAAAAATCAATCAAATTTCTTATAATTTTTTTTATTTTTTTTTTAAAAAAGCTTGTTTGACTTTTGAGCCGTAGTGATACTATGATACAAAAAGTATTAAGCATCTGACGGTGAAGAAAGAATTTGACTGATGATGAAATTCTAAATGGGCAAAAGCCTATAATGTTATGGGCTAGAAAGCTGGAGGTCAGAGAGAGGCGAAGCTAGGACCTAATTTTGGGTGGGTTAAATTAAGTATAATTTTTTTTAAAGAGTAGTGATATATGCACCCTTGAAAAAGGGTATGTGCACCCCTTTTTATATGCACACCCCATTAAAAAAATTTAAAATATGAAATTTTGTAAGTATACCCCACATATTACCAAATATGCCCTTTTAATTTTTAAAATATTATAAAATAATATAAATGGCTATTTTTTCCATATTTTACCTAAAACAAAATAAAAAGGAAATATAAAAACGTATAGACAGAAAAAAAAATAAAAATGGAGACATCTCCTTTTCACCTTTCTTCTTTCTTCATTTTCTTGTCATTTTATTGTTAATTATTTTTAGCAGTTTTATTGTTAATTATTTTTAATCACTTTTAAATTTAAAAACTGTTGTTTTCATTTATTTTATTTTTTATAAAACAAAATTAAAAGAGGTTTGGAAGTTGGAACGGCAGTGCCGCACTCCTCCCAAATTTTGGAGGCTGGTCATCTTTTCTAGTCTAGCATCTCCACCTTTAATGGGGAGAACGATACTGAATTTTCGACTTCTTGATTTGGGTTTTATATATATATATATATATTTTAATTTGTTTTAATCAGTTAAAAATTTTAAAAAGTAAATAGTTCCAAGAAATTATTATATTTTTGAATTAAAATATTAATAATTTAATTTAAGGGTAATGTTGGAATTTTGAAAATATATAAATTTGGGGTGTATATACAGTTTTAGAGGGGTGCAAATATCGTCACTCTTTTTTTAAAAGCGAACGCCTATAGTAAAATAAAATTTTATTAATTGAAAAGTTCTTTGGACTTCACCAAATGAAGAAAAAAACTCTACATAAGTCTCCTTTGTTATAGAAATATTAAGAGGAAAGTAAAATTTGATGTTTCGATATCAATAAAAGAATAAGCTTATGTAAAATCCCAGCAACTTCTAATGACTATTGTATTGTTTTGGTGTTTGGGATAGATCTGAAATTTACGAGTATATGGGGCTTACATTATCAATTTATTCTAAAGATCGATTTTTTTTTATTTTTTATTTTTTTAAATTTATATATATATTTATAGTGCTGGCAAAACAAGCTGGCTCGGCCCGTTGGGATTTCAGTGTACTAAGATGTTCAACAACATCCATTTCACTTATTCCTAGAGCCTCACCCAAATTGGTAGAAAAAACTTCTAAAACATTAAATTTGAAACTAGGATCTACAATAGTACCAAAGGCATACAAAAGAGGAATTTTCCCCCAATATTTAACATTTTTTTTTTTTTTTTTTTTTTTTGCATAGTAGCAACATCGGAAACTACCATCACATTTTCAATGACTATTTTGTATACAAAAGAGGAATTTGTTTTAGCTTTTCTCTTGTAATACTCTTTCTATAAATATTTGTATTTATTTTGAATTAAATTAAACCAATTATATATTTTCGATTAGATATTTTGATTATTTTTTGGATTGGATATTGAAACATGGTGAAACGAGAGATTGAAATGGTTGAATTCCAAATTTTAAATTCTAAATTCAAATTGAAAATTAAGATAGAAAATAGAAGAAAATAGGGGAAATGAGTGGTGGTGGGGGAACCTCCCCCAAACACCCTATCCTCAATTCTCCTAAATGGGTTTTTAAGGCGAGAGTAGGGGAAGGGATAGAGGAATGGTGGTGGTGGTGGTGGTGGTGGGACCTTTGGGCCCCCACACCCATCCCTAGATCCATCCGTTTGGCATTTTACGAAAACCTTCGGTTATAGTTAGAGTCAATGATCAAAAATTAATTTAATCAAATTGGCAAATTGTTAGTTAGGTAAGTATTGGATATGAAAATGAAAGTGACAAGAGGTGCGACTTATGAGCCTCAATGTCCGGGTCAAACAAAACCTATTTAATTGCTACTAAGAGTTTGGATTACAAAACCTAGCTTTTTGATTGCTGCTAAGAGTTTGGATTCCCTTTTCTCTGCACTCTGCCCAACTTCAATCCTCCATCATATTCCTTCTGATCACAAACACAGTGATGGCACACTAGGAATATATCATTTACTTTAGGGAGAAATTCATTTTCATCCCTCTAGTTTGATCTATTAACCAAACTGGTCATTCTATTTACAGTATTGGTTAGTTTGATCATTCTATTACGATTTCCGTAAATTACGGTGTCTGACATGATCAGAAGGTAAAATGACCTTGTAGCCCCTTAAAGTGTGACTTTCGATGAAAATACTATTTTATCCCTCTAATAAAAATTAAATTTAAAAATGATAAGATGGACGGTGGAGATCCACCAAATAAAAAATAACAGATACTTATTTAATATTTTAAAATTTAAAAATAACATAATATGTTTTTTTTTTTTTTTTTTAAAGTGAAGATCCAGATTTGATCTCCACCGTCCATTTGATCTCTCAAATGGACGGTAGAGATCCAATCTGTCTCCACCAAACCCAAAAAAAAAAAAAAAAAAAAAAAAAAACCTTCAAAAAATCAATAGTCGTTCATCATCACCATCACCATCACCATCACCATCACCAAATCCACTTCACTCAATGCAAGCACCCAGCCAAGACCAACATAAAAACACTCACCAGATCTCTGCATGATTCCCAATGAAGATCATCCCATTTACACAATTTCACTCGTCCATCTCATTGATTTAACAGCCACGCAAGTCACAAAAAAAATAAAAAAAAATAAACTACCAAAAATCTCAGAAAAAGTAGAAAGAAAATCCAAATCCATTTCACTCAATGGATCCAAAAAAAAAAAAAAAAAAAACCCAGAATTCTCAAAAATAATTATATAAAAAAAATCAATCAAAACTCAAAGTCTACATGACTCTTCCCCACCATTACCAAACGACTCAGTGCCTCACAACCACCGACACCGGCACTGCCCATACATCTTCAATGTCCTCCAATAGCCCACTTATCGCGAGAGACGGATTCGAGAGACAGATTTGTGAAAAATAATCGGCCCATTTGCGAGAGAGGGATTCGAGATATTCGAGAGAGAGAAAGGGATTCGCAAGAGAGGGTGGCGACTAGTTTGATGATGATGAGATGTGGGATAGTGGGTCTGATGGTGGTGATGACGATGACGATGGTGGGGGTGGTTCTGGGTTAGTAATGGTGGTTAGATTCGAGGAGAGAGAAGAGAAGTTAGAGGGCGGCAGCAGACCTGAAATGACAACGGTCACCCGGAGATGGTGAGGAGCCGAAGCAATGACGATAAGTTGAAGTGGAGACGAAAGGCTTCAGCTAATGGAGGATCTTTTTCCTGATTTTTTTTAGATCTGCTTCTCCATCAATTTTTCTTGATTTTGTGTGTGTGTGTGTGTTTGGAATCTGATTAAAGATGATTTATGGATTGATAAAGAAAAGGTGTTTCAATTTTTTATTTATTTTTGGAATTGATTGAAACAGATTGAAGAAAATGCTCGGTGTTTGATGATGACGATGAAGATATGTGGGAGGAGTGGGTCTGATGGTGGTGGTGGTTTGAGATAGAGTTTTGTTAAATTAAATTTTATTTAACTCTTAAAAAATCATAATAAATAAATTAAAATTTATTTGTTTTTTGATTATTCGATTATTAATATATCAAGTTACCATTTTGCCCTTTGTTAAAAAACATTCTAGAAACACACAATACAACTTTACCATTCTACCCTCACACCATTAACAAAACCTTAACGGAATTGGACAGTAGAGACAAAATTAACGATTATTAGTAAACGTTTGGACTTATCAAGACAATACTGGAACTGGAGAGAGCGGTAAATGAATTTCTCTCTTTAATTTATAGCGGTATTATAAATACCATATTTTCACTTTAGTTTTTCGAAATAGAGAAAAAATGGTCGCACCCCATGTAATTCTAAATGGAAACTAGTTAGCTTATATAGGAGTAAAGTCTCTTCATTGTACAAAAAAAAAAAAAAAAAAACCAATTAAGTTCAGATAAGAAAAGTTTGATTTATATGATTACTTTTTTTTTTCTTTTTTTTTTTTTTGATAATGATTTATATGATTACTGAAAATAGCTTATTTGTTTATGTTTTCTAGTAAATTCAAGAAAAGAAATGCAAAATCAATGAGTCTCAAAAATGCATAAAAGCATTTATTAACTTGACCAAAAAACCATGGTCCAGCTTGCATGATAAGGAGTCAAAATTTTTACAAGTACCTTCAATAAAAGGCTTTTGTTTTTATGTATTAACTCTTACTTGTTTGATTATATTGTTTATGTTCCCACATGATTGATTTCTGTTTTGTTAGATGTTCAGCTTAATTGACAAATAGTTGTGTTGATTAAAATAGCATGCACCCTGAATAAAATAATATTTTTTTATTACTTTTTGGCCCAAAGTCAAAAACTTAGGTTTCTAGTAGATAAGATGAAGTGAAACAAATACAATGCATCAAATAAACCATAGGCAGCACATAGCAATTATCTCTCTCATGCAATCATTCAGTTTTAAGTTTGGAGTACTTTTTCCATCAAAAAAAAAAAAGTTTGGAGTACTTTATTAAAGTAGTTATCAAAGATGGTATACTTTATTTTAATTTCGGTAAGGAAATCACATCTATTTTTATGAATTTTGATATGAATTTTTTTATGGATAATAAGTTTAATGAAATCTATTTATGAACAAAATTAGAGAATTTTTCAAACGCATGAACTAAAAAAAAAAAAAATAGTTCTAATACTTAAAAAAATTCTCAAATTTTATTTATGGTAGATTTCAATGAACTTATCATTAAGAAAACAATTTTGATCAAAATTCATAAAAATAGATGGTTGTTTACCGAAATTAAAATAAAGTATAGCTCACCTGATATAGTTTAGAGAATGCTTGGATGACATAAACATATAATATCATTTATACTTCTGCTTAATAAATTTCTATAATATATATTATGATATTAAATTCAAAATTATCATCATAAATTTTTATTTTATTTTTTTATCTTATAAATATATGACTTGGTAAATGCACATGTCCCAATGAAGCTTTTAATATTGTTTACAATTATATTGAAAGTCAAAAATACTCGGTAGCCGCAAGGATTCACACGTGAGCCAAGTAGCCATGCTAGTTTCCAGTTTCCACTCTCTCTCTCTCTCTCTTAAGACAATTAATACACGAAATGAAAATGGGTAATTAGTTTAATAAAAATTAGATTTCCACTTGAACCTTTTCGTGCAACACTTAATATTCTTTAGTTGGTTTCTTCTAAAAAAACCTTTGACCTACTTTTCATTGATTTCAATTCCTTGCCTTTTAAGCACTTCTTTTCCTCATCCTTTTTCTTCTTTTTGTTATTTTGATGATCTGATCTCTCTCTCCCATCAAGACTAAGCCCTCTAGCATGCTTGAATGTCCAGAGAAAGGTATTTTAATTTTCCTTAAAAAAAAAAGAAAAAAAAAAAAAAAGCAGAACCCATATATATTAATTCTTTCCTTTTGCTCATAGATTCACTTTCTCTTTTCGTTCTTATATAATATACATGAATCGTGATATAACTTCCTTTTTATTTATTTATTTTTTACTGATTAAAGTATCTTATGTTTTGTGATCAGAGAGAGATTTGAGGTTGATCATCAGATAAGGAAGAAGATCAAGAGAGAAAGAGAATCATCATCATCATCAAGTACTAGAGATATGTCAGACTCTCGAATGGGAATGGGAACGCAAATGCAAGGAGAAATGCCGATTCCTTTACATGTGGTCTTGAACTCCACTACACCTTGTGCTGCATGTAAACTATTGAGGAGAAGGTGTGATGAAGATTGCCCTTTCGCTCCTTATTTCCCTCCTCATGAACCCCAAAAATTCGCTGTTGTTCACAAAATCTTTGGTGCTAGCAGTGTCTCCAAGATGCTGCAGGTATTTTCTTTTTTTAAACCCTAATTTTGTTTTAAATAAATTTTCATAATTGTCATATATATATTGTTTTGGAATTAATGCTTTTGATATCCTCAAAAGCACTGTTAAATATATATATATATAATTTTTTAAATATAAAATAATAAAAAATATTTAAAAAAAGCAGTTACAATATTAATTTAAAACAATTACACTAGACAAATATTTTGGGATTTCTTATTTACTAATATACTAATGTTGTTAATGGATGATGCAGGAGGTACCAGCGCACAAGAGAGGTGATACTGCGAACAGTCTAGTTTTTGAAGCAAATCTGAGGATCGCTGATCCAGTTTTGGGGTCCATGGGTGCAATTTTAACTTTGCAACAACAAGTTCAAGCTCTTCAAGAAGAAGTTTTCACAACCAGGAATCGCATACACAATTTACAATATAGAGAAGCTATGGCTACTAGGAACAACGCTAACATTCGTCCCACCAACTCTGGGGTGCAGCTACCTGTTGCTACACCTTCATTTTCTCAATTGCTTCAACAACAACCACACCCGCCGCCGCCACCTCCTCCTCCACCTCTTCATCCTCCCATTGGCGTTTCTTCGACGTCCTCTTCGTCTTCTAACAATCTTCGCACCCTATACACGCCGCCTACTAGCAGCAACCCAAGAGGTTACAGTCTCATTTCAAATGATCTTAATGCCGATCTTCCGTTTTTTGATTAGTTTTATAGACTCACAGTCCATATATATACATATTTTTTCACTATGATCGGTTGAATTAGCAATTATCATGATTGATACAGTAAAGATTGAACTGCATGACATTATTGGGATTGATTTTGACTTTTGATTTTCTATGCTGATATATGATCAGCTAGCTATCCTGGATTTTAAAATTCTCTTTTGAAATTGTTTCTTGCGGGGATTTTTTTTTCTTATTCTGCTATTTATCTATTCATTCATTTATCTTATTATTTTATGTGAAACAAATTAGGGTTGGTATTGGGTTAATTTGATTTTGTGGGGTGCATTTTCCTTTGTTGCAAAAGATGGGTTGTTTCGGGGAATGTGTTGAGGTCCTTTGCTGAGCCGATATGCATTATCTTTAGGAAAATACTTGGGTCCAAAGCATATTGACCACCCATAATCATCCAATAGGGTGTTGCCACGTGGCAAAACTCTTTCATTTTTTTCAATTTTCTCTTTACTTTTGGATTATATAGCTATCAACTAATGGATGGTCAGCACCTTGAGTTATCTTTATAACTTCTAAAGATCATATGCTTTAACACATTGGAGGATCTCAATCCGATCCATATGGGAAATATGCTTTGACCGAGCTTTAATTCGAGAATTATAAGCTTTTGATGTTCAAATTTTCATTTTTCTCATGTTTGTCTGTGCCATAGAAGGACCTGCAATTCCTGCAAACTTGTTTAAACTTTAAAGGGACATGGGGGATACAAAAAGTTTGGTTGTTGTGATCCTCCCAATGTAAACTTAGGATTTTTTGGCTTGAATTGAGGATTTTTTTTTTTCATTTGTTATTATAAGTCATAATTCACTGGATTGATAGACCACAAATTTTGCATATTTGCTCTCCGAATCTCCGATACACAATCTAGTGTGAAATGTGCTTTTATTTTTTTAGTGATTCTTTTAAGTTAATAATCAACAAAATCATAAAATCTTCGTTACAAAAATGAAAAGCACCCGTGTACTAGCATTTATTTCTCCTCTTTCAATTTATTTTTCATTTGTTTTCCTTGTAGTCTTTGGTTTATTCTTTGATCTGATTTCAAATTTACAAAGCATATTTTCTTATTTTTGCCTGATTAAAAACAATTCTTACAAGTGTGTCTATGATGAAATACAATTTCTGTTTTCTTTGTAGTATCAAAGGCGATCAAAAACGTCATAATTTTTTATTCTTTACACCTCTTATGTCTTATCCATAATTAAAAGTCTCTCAATAATATATGCTTAGCTGGGAGATGGACGAGCTTAGGACTTGGGTAAATGACTCTCAAGTCAGTGACTCGAATCCTATCAATGGTAAAAGCATTCAAAAAAAATACCTATTCCCGAATTAATAGATATTGTCAAAAAAAAAAAAAAAAAAAAAAAAGATATTGTCAAAAAAAAAAAAAAAAAAAAAAAAGTCTCTCAATAATATATATAATTTTTAATTTCAATTCAAACCATTTTTTTAGTTAATTTTTAATTTCATTCTACACATTCACAGAACTTGATCTTTTTAAGCCAAAGATTTAACCAATAAGTGGGGGCATTTTGAACCATATATATATAATTAATGCCAAATAATGCATCATATTTCTAAGATTTTGTTGGATTTCCTTAGCGTGTGGATCACAACCTGAGTATGAGAAAGAAATTCAAATAAAGAATAGGATCTGATTTAAATTATTATTATTAAAATTAAATTGCAGAAATCTTTGAAGAACCGTGCATGTATATAGATAAATAATACTGAGTATAATGCCAATAAATTATAAAATAGTCTAGGGCTGTAGGCTTGCTTGAAATCTTGGCATCTTAGCTTGTCCTTATTCAATACATAAACCAAAATTGATTCAATAAGAAAGATTGACTATAGAGGAATTATCGATGGGATTCAAGTAACATATCGTACGTAAAGTATGGATTGATTAATTATAAATTAAATTTATATAGTATAGTAGTATGTTATGATCGAGTGGACGGACGTTCGAATGATGAATGACATGATACGTTTGTTACAATGATTTATTTTAATCGATGAATAACGTTGTAGTGATTTATTTTTTTTTATTTTTTTATTTTTTTGATGGATCAGTGATTTATTTTTATTGTCTATACATGATTCTCAACTACAAGTCCAAATCTTTTAGCCCCATCTCCCAGTACAGAAATCATTATTTTAATGGAAATCAATTCTAGCTAGTAGGACAACTAAAAGTGACAGAATCTATAAAATATTTCTATCTGATGTAGCATTTATTTAGCGCTGACAGACTTCTATTTGATTATATATTATATCCAATTTATTTTTCCAAAATTATACCTAAATTATAAATTATCAATTACCATATCATTTTATGATTAACATAATGGTTATAACTCATTTACTATATATATATATATATATTAATATTACATGTGGCCATCTGGGAATACTCACAAGCAAATATAGTTTTATTTTTTATCCATAGGCAAGGGAATCAGGTGGCGCACCTCCTTGCAAAAATGCTTTGTTTCTTAGGGAGAATAGGTATTGGATGGAAGAATTTCCATCTTGTGTTGCTGTTTCTGTCCAGGCAGATATGCCTGTGTAATCTGGTAGTTTGGTTTGTCTATCAAAAAATATATATATATAATTTTATTTCTTTATAATCAACATCCATATAACGCTAATTTACCTAAATTATTTATACAAAATTATACCCAAATGATATAATAAATGATTTTTTTTTTCAAAAGTATTCTGGAATAAACGTTAGTTTTTTTTTTTTTGTTAGGTATTCTTGTGGCTTGAGGCTCTTGAATTTCATGTTCTTCTGGTAATATGCTTGAATACTACACACATTTTGTGATTCAATTGTTTTATTCGGTAATGTACATTTTCTTGCTCATGTAGTCATGTGTGTGTACTGTGTATTGCTCTTAATTGTTTCAATTTTTTCCATCTTGATCGCTGCATTGCAATTTTTGTAAAATGCCTTTGTAGGATTTTGAAGCAATCTATCAATCTTATTATTACTTATCATGCTATTTGTTACAAGAATTGCTGGGCTTGTTTTTATGCTTTTGTTGCTTTGCTGTCATGTTCTTGTTTTATCAAAAATAAAAATAAAAAAGACAATTGCTTTGATCTATCCTCTTTGGTTTTGATGATATCTTAGATGCAATCCTCATCAGCATAAAACTGTCTTAGAGCTCAAGGTAGTTCATTTGATCATCCCCGAAAGAAGACCAATACGGAGTGCCCCGTTTCGATAAGAGGGTCATGGCAGTATCAAAATCCAACAAGAAATGAGCAATAATCAATCTTATTTTTCCTTATCATCCTTTCAGAGTTTGTGTGTGTGTTTTTTTTTCTCTATGCTAATAAACAGCAACTTCCAGGCTCGGGACTAAGACTATTAAGTTCCAGTCCTAACACTTTCAATATGAATTGTATGTTTATGTTTTATCTTCATGAAGTTTAACGTCAATGGCATAAAAGGGGACCAATTTAGTTCTGGGAGCTTGAATTTATCTGTGCTGACATTTTTTAGGTTCTAGTTTCACTCGAAGCAAGGGATAGATGCAAAGGGGGCAGGCAAAGGCCATGGTTCCCTAGACAAGAAAAAAAAAAATCTTAAAAATCTCTTACAAAAAGTACATATTTAATATATAATTTTATAAATCTTTGCTTTGGTCCTCTCAAAATATTGTAATTTACGACATTGGCCCTCAAATAAGATTTTATGGCTCCGTGTTTATTTTTTGTTCAATCAAAGGTGCTAATTTGAAAAGAATGACACTTGTTATGAACTCTTCATTGCTCATAACAGCAAATTTGAAGTGTCACGGCAGAATCTAGTGAAGAAAATTAAAGTGGAATTCTATACTTTTCTTCAAATGTGAAATGCATTCCTTGTGTTTTGTTGATGCTCATGATTATGCCTTGCCTCTCCAATTCCTGCAAAGAATTTACTTTCAATTTACAAAATTGTTCAGGCTTCCATAGAAACAAAAGAAAAACCACTACTACTTCTTGCTCACAGCCCAAACCAAAACCATGCCTTTGGATGAGCTGTCCCTATCTGCCTTCCTTCAGGTCTTGTTTGACCGATTGACGTCTCGTGAATTGCTACAATTTGCACTTCAAGAGGGTTTATCTTCAAAGCTTAAAAATCTGGAATATAAATTGAAGATGATTGAGGCAGTGCTCTTTGACGCGGAGGAGAAGCAGCAGACAGACAGGGCTGTCAAATTGTGGCTGGACAATCTTCGAGACTTGGCTTCTGATGCGACGAATGTGCTTGATGAGATTGCTACGAAAGCTTCACAGCGCAAGTTGATGGAAGAACGTCATAGGAACACAATCAAGGTCTGGAATCTCATCTGTTCTTTCTTTATTAGTTGGAGTCCAAGTGCTGTTATGTTCAATTTTCGTATGCGATCCTAGATAAAAGGTATCAATAGCAGCTTGGAAGAGCTCTGTAAACAAAGGATCAATCGCGGATTGCAACTTATTGCCGGACAGTCGTCAGCAAATGCTTTACCACAGAGACCACCAAGTACGAGTGTGCCATCCGAAGCTGTAGTCTACGGAAGAGATGGAGATAAGGCAAAAATACTTGAAATGCTGTTAAGGGATGAACCAAGTGATGCCAACTTTCGGGTGATATCTATTATTGGCATGGAAGGAATCGGGAAAACAACGCTTGCTCAGGAAGTTTACAATAACGAGGCAATGGAAGATTTCAACCCAAGAGCGTGGGTTTGTGTGTCCAGTAATTTTGATGTTTTGAGAGTCTCAAAAGCAATTCTTGAATCAATTACTCTCTCATCCTGTGACTTTTCGGATTTGAATTTAGTGCAAATTAAATTAAAAGAAGCAATGACAGGAAAAAGATTCTTGATTGTTTTAGATGACGTATGGAGCAAGGATTATAGTATATGGGAAACCTTGAAATTGCCCTTCACGGCTGGAGCTAAAGGAAGTAGAATAATGGTGACCACACGTCTGGCAGAGGTAGCACTAACAATGAACCCTAGTGCATTTTACGAATTGAAGCTTCTATCGGATGATGATTGCTGGTCAATTTTCGTGAGGCATGCATATGATCAGAGCAAAGATATTGCTACGTATCACAATATTGAATTAATTCGTCAAAAAGTTGTCCAACTGTGCAAAGGCTTGCCTTGGGCGGCGAAAACTCTAGGCAGCCTTCTACGCTCCAAGCAAAGAGAAGAAGAGTGGTTGGATATATTGAATACAAAAGTATTGGAGTTATCAGATGAAAAGGAGGCCTTAAAATTGAATTATCTGAAGAATGGACGTTGATGATTCAGACAGTGCTGAGTGAGGTAGAGGAGAAGCTGTTAATATATGCATGCAAGATGATCTGAGAGACTTAGGTTTATGATTTTCATTGCCAAGAAACAAAAACAAAAGCAGAAGCAAGAAATTCTAATCATAATTGATTAATGAGATTATTCAAATCAAATACTAACTTGATCAATATATTTCAAAAATATTAACCTCATCATCTTTTTTTTTTTTTTTTTTTTTTTTTTTTTTTTTGAAAGAAGAACAAACAGGAAAAAACTAACGAGAAACATCAAACAAAACCCACTTCTCCACACAGGGAGGCAAGACATTCAACCAACTAAAATCAGAAACCACCGAAAGAGCCATCTTTGCTAAATTATGAGCCACACGATTTCCTTCCCTGGGAACATAGCAGATAGACCAGCAAGGGAGAGCCTCGACAAGAGCCAAAATCTCACGAATAATAGAGCCCACATCAGAATAAGGGACAACACCATTGTTAAGAAGATTAACAAGCTGGAGGGAGTCAGACTCAAGTTGAAAAGGAACATTACCTGACTCCAAAGCCGAAGAAATGCCACACTTGACAGCCAAAGCTTCCGCCACAAGAGGAGAGAAGGTAGCCTTAAAGTTCTTTACTGCAGCCAAACGTCCAACACCAGAAACATCGCGGATAATAACACCTATACCAATCCGCCGGTGCAAATAATCAGTAGCCGCATCCGTGTTTATCTTAAAGAAACCAACGTCCGGGGGATTCCATTTAACATTAATCCCAGCAGTCACCCTAGGGGAAGGATTACTCACCAAATTTGCTGCTCTCCAATCGTCAATAAAGTCACAAGCCCAGCGAAAAACAGCCCCAACATCTTGCTCAGCCAAATTATGCACCAGCTGGTTGCGACATAACCAAAGACGCCAAAAAATAATGCAGAGCAACTCCAGGGACTGGGAATTCAAATTACGCAAGCACACAAGCATAAACTCAAGGAAATGCAAATCCGCAGATAACTTGATATTTTTTAGCAAAAGTGCAATCATTCCTAACCTGAGCCAAACTTCGGCAACCCCACAGGGCATGGAAAACAGATTCCGGGGACCGGCGGCAGCGGGGACAAACTGGATCAGCAGGAACCCCACGCTGCACAAGACAAACCATAGAAGGGAGTCTGTGGTGACTGGCCCGCCACAAGAACAGCTTGACCTTAGGAGGAATATGAAGGCGCCACAACGCTTTCCACCACAACCCAGCCCCATCCGTCCTAGACGAACAAGAAGCGTTAGAACCAGAAAACTCCATCCCCACCCGATAACCACTACGAACCGAGTACTCGCCATCCTTCTCAAAGTGCCACAAAAGAGTATCATCACAAGAAGAATGAGAGGGAGGGATGGAGAGAATTAAATCAACATCGGCAGCAAGAAAGTTATTCAAAATCAAGTTATTGTCCCAATCTCCGGACACAGTCTTCAAACAATTAACCGTAATATTCTCAGACAACTTCATAGGAGAAATAATCTTGAAAGTAGAGGGCCTAGGGATCCACCGATCCTTGTAAACCTTTATAGCATCTCCCTTACCAATCCTCCAACGGGAACCCATCTCAATAACACCTCGACCCCAAACCAGACCCTGCCAAATCAACGAGCCTCTAGCTTTCGGATTAGCATCCATGAACGAGGAATCCGAAAAATAACAACTCTTAAGAACTCTCCCAGCTAAGGAATTCGGATTCCTAATAAGACTCCAACAATGTTTCGCAAGGAGAGCCCTGTTAAAAACCTCCAAATCACGAAAACCCAGGCCCCCCTCCTTCTTATTAGAACACATCCTTCGCCAAGAACTCCAATGCAGCTTAGAACAACCCTCTGAGCCACCCCACCAAAAACGGTTACAAAGGTTATGAAGGTCCCGAATGAGCAGCTTTGGGAGTCGAAACAGACCCATCGTATACGCCGGAATTGCCTGAATCACTGATTTCAGAAGAACCTCTTTGCCACAAATAGATAGAAGCTTACCCTTCCACCCTTTAATTTTCGACCAAACCCGATCTTTAATACTATTAAACAGCTGCCTCTTATTCTTACAATTCAAGCTTGGAAGCCCTAAGTACTTCTCATGACAGTGAACATGACGAACCCCAACAATATCCGCCAAACGATTACCTTCATCCCACCCAATGGAATTGCTGAAGCACATTGCCGACTTGTCATAGTTAATACATTGCCCTGAAGCAGCATCATAGGTAACAAGGAGATGCCGAATAGCCCCACATTCCCTATCCGTAGCCTTCGAAAAGAGGAGGCTGTCATCGGCAAAGAAGAGGTGGGAAATAACAGGACCGAGCATCTTACATTGGAAACCAGACAGATGGGAATCCTGGACAGCAGACTTGATAGCACAAGAAAGGCCTTCAGCACACAGCAAAAAGAGGTAAGGGGACAAAGGGTCCCCCTGGCGAAGACCCCTCGAAGGCTTTAGGGAACCACAAACATCACCATTAATCGCAAAGGAAAACGAAACAGTAGATACACAATTCATCACCAGAGACACCCAACGATCAGAAAAACCCAGCTTACTCATCATCTTGGCTAAAAAGCCCCACTCAACCCGGTCATACGCCTTTGACATGTCCAATTTCATGGCGAAAGACCCAACCTTACGCTTCCTATTCCGGATGGCATGGAGACACTCAAAACCTATCACAGCATTGTCCACAATCATCCTGCCAGGGATAAAAGCACTCTGAGAATCAGAGATCACCTCGTCAAGGACCAAACGGAGACGATTAGCCATGGCCTTAGCAACAATTTTGTAAATGACGTTGCAGAGACTTATCAGACGAAAATCAGAAATCTTCGTTGGGGATTTAGATTTCGGAATGAGGACCACAAGGGTCTTATTAACAGCCTCCAAAGAACCCCCATCATTAAGACACCGCAGGCACTCAGAAGAAACCGAAGAACCCACCAAATCCTAGAAATTCTGATAAAACAGACCCGGAAGACCATCAGGACCCGGGGCCTTGGTTGGACCAATATCGAAAGCTGCGAGGCGAATTTCCTCCACAGAAAACGGACGGTCAAGAAGAGAGGAATTCCGAGAAGACAAACGGGGACTCACAGTATTTAATACCTGATTCATTAACTGGGTAGAAGGCTGAGATGAATGAAATAACTCAGAGAAATATTGAACCACAACAGTAGTAAGAGCACTAGGATCAGACTGCCACACCCCATTATTATCATACAAGCCCTGAATTCTGTTACGAGATTTTCTTTCAGAAGCTTTAAGATGGAAAAACCTCGTGTTCCGGTCTCCCTCTTTAAGCCAGTTTACACGAGCTCTTTGTTTCCAGTAAATTTCATCACAATGCAAAAGCCTATCTAACTGCCCCTCAATCTCCCGAATATGCAACCAAGACCCTTCCCTAATAACACTCGTAGCAGTTTCAAGCTCTTTCTTCTTATCCTGAATATCCTTACTTAAGACCCGACGATTAACACGGTTCCAATTCCTCAAAGAATTAGTACACTTGCTGATATTCGAAACAAGCCCCTGCATCCCATTCGTGTTATGAAAATGACCCCAGCAATTCTCAATGAGCGCACGGCAGTCCTCTCTCTCAACCCAACAAGCCTCGAAATGAAACCGTCTCTGGCTACCAGTGTATCCCTTCTGCCCAAATTTACCAGAAAAATCAATCCAAAGGGCACGATGATCAGAGTGCCAGTACGCAAGATGATTGACACAAGCTCGGGGGAACATCAATTTCAAATCAGAATTACACAAACCTCTATCCAGTCTCTCCTGCACAGAATTACTCCCACTACGCTTATTACACCACGTAAACATCGGACCTTGGAAACCCAAATCAGCAAAGCCACAGTAATCCAAAACCTCACGAAAATTGTCCAGCATCAAACGATTACAGGGTAAACCCCCCAACTTCTCCTCCTCCTCCAGAATCTCGTTGAAATCACCAGAACACAACCAAGGAAGCTGGGCCATATCATTAAGCCGCTTCAAAAGAGTCCAACCGTGAACTCGTTGGCTCACCTCCAGATTACCGTAAAACCCCGTAAATTGCCAGTCACTACCACCGCAAGAACTCACTTTCACATCAATATGGAACCGAGAGAAAGAAATAAGAGAGATACACACCTTATCAGACCATAGGAGACATAAACCACCGCTTTTCCCATCACAATCCACTACCAATTTTCCCACAAAACCCAATTTTACTCTGATGCTTTCCATACGATTATGCTTCGATCTCGTCTCCATTAAGAAGACAATGTCAGGGGAATAATCCTGCTTGTGCTTCAGCAGGACCCGGAACGCCCGATCACTCCCCAAACCTCGAGCGTTCCATACTAACACATTCATTGTGAACGGCCGGCCGGTGAAAACCGACCCGCCGATCCTTCATCCACGGCTGCTTCAGCTGAATCCTTTGATGAGGAAACATGCTTCTGCTTCTTACTGACCTCTGTCTCAATCGCAATACTACCCGTCGTTTTGTTCTTCCCCAAAGAAGACCCATATTTGCCCGGATTGTTCCCTGACCGATTTGCCCTCGCTCGTCTCTTCCAAGAACCAGACAAAGGTGAATCCTTCTCAACAATTTGGGAATCATGCTCGAGTAGGGATGCCTTAAAAGTCAGAGGATTACATAAAACATTATTGCCGGAATCATTAACAGCAATTGGACTTATAACTTGGGGAGGCCCACCAAATTTAAGCCCATCACCATCCACCACAACAGGGTTCGTGTCCAAATGGCCCATTCCTAATGAGTTAAGAGGCCCATTATAATCATTCACACTCAATTGGCCCATTGACACAGCTTGAGAAGCCATAATACTGTGATTCTCTTCCACCAAATCAGCGATCCCCGAGTCAACTCTATCAGATTTAACTCCAATAATTTCCCGAGTACTATTAAAAACAAAATCACCAGCTAAAGGCAACCCCTGATTCTTAGCGACATTCAAATTCTCATTTAATTCCCTAAAATCCGTAGGTCTACCATTGATTGGGGAAACTGCGATTTCCTTTCCTTTTTTGATATCTACCAGGTTTGGCTGGGATCTCAGGCGGGCAGAATTATTCTCCGATTCCCGACCACCACCTCTGTCAGCTACCATGCGCTCCATGGACCGCCAGTTGACATGGTTACCCCCCTCATTAGCCTCCCTGCGACGTCCCCAATACCCCGGTTTCTTCGATGGAGGCGGGGCTCTCATCCAAAATCCGAAAAGCAACTCCTCTCCATTTGATACCATAGAACCTAGCGGTTTGGCAGGGCAATCCCTAATTGTGTGGCCCAGAAAACCACATCGAAAGCAGAAGTTAGGGAGCCGTTCATACTTAACAAGCATAACCGATTCCACACCATCACCCATCACATCCACTCTAAAAAATCTACGTAAAGGTTTATCAATGTCAATGACGACACGCACTCTTAAGAACTTTGACATAGCACAACCAAAGTCACCCCCATCCACATCCAAAACCTCCCCAATAATACTCCCAAGGAAACGGGATATATCCGTAGTCATACACATAAGAGGTGCATTATAGATCTGCACCCAGAACGCAGCCTTATTAAAATTCATATTGTTAATATCCCCTCTACCTTCCGACTCCTCCATCACGATTAGGGAGTCATCAAAACTCCACGGTCCACCGGAGATGATTTTTTGCTTATCATCTGTTGACGGTGATTTTTGGTGGTCACCGGGTCAATGATTTACCTTATGAATTGTTATGATTTATGAACTTGGATGATTGAAAATAAGAGAAATAAACTAGAAATCACAAGCAATTACGTGGTAAAACTCCAAGGGTTGGAGAAACATCCACGGTTTGTTGCCTAAACAACGAAGCCAAATTCACTATGAAGAAGAATTACAAGAATGCTGCACTACAATCTCTCTCTCTCTCTCTAGCTATTTCTCTTGTGTCCCCTTCTTTTTGCGTAAAGAAGGGGTATTTATACATGTTTAATTAGGGTTTTGGTATGTGGTGCTCTAATTGTGTGTTGTACTCCTTAACGGATTCGGATTCTCTTTCTTTTGTATAGTTCCTGATTTGGTTGAATCCAAGTCTGATTCTGATTCTGATTCTGATTCTGATTCTGATTCTTCCTCCTTTATTTACGGAAAATCTATCTGTTTCCTTATTTGAACTCTGCAGTCACTGTTGCTTATCATGGAGTTGCTTGTTGCTGATTGCGCCCAGAGTTTTGAATATAAGCGCTGTTAACTATCTGTTTTCATTGATTCCCGACTACATCGAGCATTTGCCCGAGTAAGATTTATGGCCCGAGCAACTTGTCTTTGCTGGTGGTCGGGCAGCTTCCTCTTTTCCCGAACAGGTTCTCATGGGGGAATTCTTGCTTAGTTAGTTGACCTTCCTTTAACCCTGCTTACGTGGCTTTATACATAATGATGACGTGTCTATCACGACTATTTTTACCTATAACAATACCCCCTTAAATATTTGTGTCGATCCTGTTGAGTTAGTTCCCTTCGGGTCGAATATTTAACTTCACACTATAACTAGTCCTTGTTTGTCTCAAGGATCTTAAATGACGTGTCTTAATTACGACCACACACATTCGATTTATCAATCATTTCAGAAATCTTTTGATGGTGGCGTTTCTGTTTACTGGCGGCTCAAGGCGTTCTTCGGTTGCCACTTGTCCTTCTTTATTTGGCTGTGGCGCGACGGTGGTGCGACGCATTTATGGGACATGACCTTTCTGTTCGCTCGCGTGTGGACTACGTCATCACCCACGCCCCTCTGCTTTCCCGCTTCTTTGTGTTTCTCCTAGGGTTCCATGTTTTTTGAAATCAATATGCTGTCTATATAAACTGCCAGTGGTGGCGTTTTTCCTCTTTTATTTACTTTATTTTCTGCTATCTTTGTGCGCTCTCTGAAGAACTTGCTCGCTCGCATCCCCTGTTTGTCGAGTTCATCTGCTGCAACTGCATTCTTCATCTGCTTCAACCGTATTTCCTGGTTTCTTGTTGAGTTCTTCTGCTTCAACCCCCAGGCTCTCTCGAGGATTTTCTCTGCGGTTTTCGTTACCCCCATTTCTTTGCTATATCAAGGTTAGTTTCCATGGATTCTACAGCTAGGTACCGCCTTTATACTGTTGGTATGATTGCTATTGAGCAAAATGATGCTCACACTGCGTTGATTGTTCATAGTTTACTGAAACCACCCCTATTTGATCAACCACATTTTACTGACGCCGACGTTTCTACAGTTTATCGCGGTGGTTCCGTTCCTTTCGGAGTTCCTTCTCCCGAGGTTCATTCTGTTTCCTCAGATTCATCACCTCCCGACTATCAGCCTAAAGGTTGGTCGGATTCTTCTTCCTCTTCTGTCGATACTCGGCCTTGGAGACAACCAGGAAAAAAGATGAGCACCCGCAAAGTTTACAAGGATTCTCATTCGCTGGAGAGTCGAGTCGGGGCTCAGAGGGTTGTTGAGGGTGATATTGAGGATGAGCACAGGGCCGCTCGCATTCCTTTTTCTCCCGAGCGTATATGCGCTTACGATGTCGAGCCAAACGTGGTTGGCCCCGAGGAGATAAGCAAGTATATGCGGCGGTTCGACCTGGATGGCGACGTGATTTCGCTAATCCCTGCCGATGGTCAGGCTACCTGGAACCCTCCACCTGGCCACGTGGCGATTTACGGGGCGATGCTTACCTGTGGTGTCACTCTCCCTCTCCAGCCCTTTATAACTTGGTTTTTCGCTGAGGCCCGGATTGCCCCAGCTCAGCTAACTCCGAACAGCTACCGGATTCTGATGTGCATGTGGCACAGAATGAAGCGGCCACCTCCCACTCCTCGTGAAATCCGACATTTCTTCTCGTTGAGGCCGGTGGGGAAGACGAGAATCTATTTCCTCCATTCGAACCAACCCGAGCTCTGGGTCCCTAAGGACGTAGTGGTCAAGGGTGAAATCAAGCCGACCACGGAAGAGAAAATGAAGGGGTTTGTTTGGGGCTTCCCCTCTTCAAACAAATTTTGGAACAATAGTTGGTTCTTTGTGGGCAAACGATGGGGCCAATCGATCAGCTTCGATCTGGGTGGCACTCGGTTGACCTGCAGGGTTCCTCGCTTCTTTTGCTCGCCCCAATGGAACCACATGACTTCAGCCTTTACCGACGAAGAGCTTAAAACCTTGGCTCGGGCTGCTGTCCGTCCATTGGAGAAGAGGGGAAAACCCTATTTGTACAATGAGGGGAAGATGATTAAGGCCCGCCTCTTTCCCCAGATATCTGCGTGCCGCCGACGTCGTAAGTCTACTATCTATATGTTTTTCCTGTATTCTTGTTCCGAAATCTTTTTGCTGACTCGGGCTTTTTTGTTTTTTGTTTTTTTTAAGTGTTTGATGTAGACGTAGTCTGCGACGCTCAAGCCCGTCGGATGAAGGGCATCGTGGAAGCCAGCCAGAAGGAGGCCCTTCGGCAGCGAGATTCTGGAATAGCCCCTCCCGAGGACAACTCTGACGGGAGCCCTCACGAGGTTTTTCCTGATGAAGACGAGGAAGAGGGGGTGCCTGCATATATGCCCGAGGAAACCCATGGTCGTGACATGACCACGCGTTCGACTGAAACCGTGGGCGACTCGGGACTCTTTGGAGTAAGTAGGACCGACGCTGACCAGGGCAACCAAAGGGGTCCTACTACTTCAAAGGGGAAAGAAAAAGTGGGGTACCCCTCCGAGTCTGAGCGGGCATGCTTCCGCGGTGGATCTCGTTCTCCCCGCTCTGCTGCACACACACCAAGTGATACCTCTCGAGGTGTTGAGGCAGCCGAGGGGCATTTGAGTGCAGCCGTTGAGCCGGCCGCCGCCTTTCCGGAGACCCCAGCTCCTGCCGATCCCACCCCTACCTCCGGAGATAACAATATCGAGGTGGGGTAGCCGGGCAAGACTTCTGAAAATCAGGCGGTTGACTCGAGTTATCGTGGGAGACAGCCTGGGAAAAGGAAGGCTTCGTTTTCCCCCGGCCGCCCGACGCCCAAAATCCCCCGAGTGGTCGCTTATGTAGACTCATCCTCGGATGGCGAAGGGGAGGGTGTAGTTCAAAAGGGTGCAGGTGCGGCCCCTCCACTGGATCAGGCCTAGGATGATATTGAAGGCTTAATCGACTCTCCTCGGGTAGCCTCGACCGCTAGGCTTCCTGAGACCAGTGTTGGTGGTTCGGAGTCCTTCCCCCAGACCGATGAACCTACCCCCGAGATCATGCTGAGGGCCATGGCTTCAGGTCAAGCTTATATCGGGGAGGATCATTGGAGTCAGTTCAGGGTAGGGACGGTGTCTGACCGGCTCTGCAACTTTTTCAATAGCGCCTCTTATGTAAGTAATGCCTTGGTTACATTTACGATTTTGCATTTCTTCTTTTTGTACGTAAGTAATTTCTTCTTTTTTATTTACTTGCTGCAGATGGTGGCCGAGATGTCCCGGGCTTGTTGGGCCGGCGAAGCCCAGGCGGACAAAATAAGGAGGCTAGAAGCCCAGCTAAAGGAGAGCAAGGACCGCTGTTCTCGGGCTGAGCAGGCTAGTCGGGAGGGTGCTAAGTCGAGTCAGGTGCTTTTGGATCAATGCCTGGCTCGGCAGCTGGAGGCGGAGCAGAAAGCTTCTTCCGCTGCTGATGAGGTCAAGGTTCTCCAGGATCAGTTGTCATCCACTCAGGATGCTTTGCTCCAGGCTGAGCAGTCTGCTGAAGACGCCAAGTTTGCTTACGAGCGCCGAATCGAGGACTTGGAGCGTCAGGTCTTGACAGTTAAGTCCATATCGAAGGAAGCTAGGCTGGAGCTGGAATTACAAAGTGTTGATCGGTTCAAGAGGTCTCCAGCCTATGATGCTTTGCTTCTGCGCGAGTTCCAGCGGGGAATGGTCTCGGCTGGTGAATTTTTCAAGCAGAAGAATAGGGCGACTAATCGGGCTAGGGCCAACTGGAGCCTATCAATCAAAAAGCATATGGATACCTCTCTGGAGTCTCTTCGGGCCCAGATGAGGGAGTGGCGAGCGTATTGCAGAAGTAAGGGTAAAGCGCCACATCCCATGCACCTCGAGGTTCCTTCCGCTGACTCCTTCTCCACGTTTTATGCCTGTGAAAAGGCAGGGATCGACAACGAGACGCCCGATTTGGGACCCGTTCCCGGGGTTGACTATGCCGACTGGATGGTCGATGAGGAGGAGGATGTCATTGTTTGGCCTTTGGATGACAGCTTGCTGAGTGAGTATGTGATGGAGCCTGATCCTGATGTTGGCGGAAGCAGCTCCCGACCCCCGGCGCCACCTTCCTGAGCCTCTTGACTTCAAGTCCCCCCTCTTTTTTATAGCGGTGTAACAAGTTGTAGCTATATTTGTGTAGCACAACTATACTTGTACATTTGTATTCTTCTCATGTATAGACGGGTTTCTTTCATATATATAGGCGGATTCTTTCCCAATAGAGTTTTCTATGAATGCGTGAACGAGATAATCTAAATTCTCTTTTTACCTCGGCCGAGTGCTTTGTTTAATCAGTAACTAATTCTAGCCGAGTGTCTTATATAACTGGCTTTTCAATAATTTTAGACTGTGCATCTCATTTAACCGGTGACTAGTTTATGCCGAGTGTCTCATATAACTGGTCTTTAAACAGTTTGAACCGCGTATCTTATTTAACTGGTAACTAGTTTTGGCCGAGTATCTTATGTAACTGGCCTTTATTGTTGATTTTGCTTTGCCTCAACGTTACGCCGAGGCTCGCCACGACCATACGTCAAGGTCCTTGCACAAGTTACCTAGGACGTCTCCCGGTTTTATCTGTGCAAGGTTTTGCCGAATCGTTGGGGCACATCGCACCGGCCAACACGGCTGCGCATCTCACTAGCCTTTCTAGCGGCGCTCCGAGCAGTTTTCCAGTTAATTCTGGTGCCTCGGTTTTGCCTTTTGCTAAGGGATACATTCTTATCGTTTTTGCTAGGCGGGCATGCTACTACAGCTTTTCCGCCCTTCGGGCACTACTCGTCCGCTCTTTCGCGGGTTTATGGCGCCCGAATTTTCTGGTGTTTAGTCTATGCCGAGTATCTCATGTAACTGGACTTTATTGAATGATCAACACGAATTTCATTAGATAAGACATGATTATGAAACCAAAACTAAACTTGAAATAAATAAAGGTGGAAACTGAAAACTGAGCTAAAGCAGAATTATAAAAATATGGTCGGATCCCTCAGGGATAGAAGATCTTTAAATATTGTGCGTTGCATGGTCGGGGCACTAAACTACCCTCCGGTCGGGCTATCATGTATGCCCCGTGTCCTACAGCTCCTTTGATGATATACGGCCCTTCCCATTTGTCGGCAAGAGATCCCGAAGATTTATCTTTGGTGTTTGGGGATACTCTTCTTAGCACTAAGTCTCCGAGTTGGAATCTTCGTTCCCGAACATGGGAATTGTAGTACCTCGCAGCCCTTTGCTGGTACGCGGAATTTCTAACCTGTGCTGTATCTCTGATTTCCTCAAGTTCGTCTAAGTTCTGCTGCAACATATTCATATTGTGTTCGGGACTGTATAACTGTACCCTGGGGGATGTAGAAGTTGTCTCTGCTGGGATGACAGCTTCTGTTCCAAATGCCAGCGCAAAAGGGGTCTCCCCAGTGGACGACCTCATCGTTGTTCGGTACGCCCACAACACCTCGGGCAGCTTGTCCGCCCAACCACCTTTCTTTGCCTCTAGCTTTGCTTTCAGTGTATGCTTGATCACTTTATTCACAGCCTCTGTCTGGCCATTGGTTTGAGGGTGAGCCGGTGACGCGTAATAGTTCGCGATCTTGAATTCTTCACACATTTCTCTGAACTTTTTGTTGTCGAACTGGGTTCCATTGTCAGTTATAATGATGCTCGGGACCCCAAACCTATATATGATGTTTTTCTTGACAAAGCTGGTGGTGTTTGCTTCCGTTATGTGTACTAGTGCTTCCGCTTCTGCCCATTTGGTGAAATAGTCCACTGCCACAATGGCGTGCTTTACTCCTCCCTTTGTTCCCGTGGGCATTGGTCCTATTAGGTCGAGTCCCCACATGGCGAAGGGCCACGGCGAGGTTAGACTTCTGAGTAATTCTGGGGGTTGCCGAATATCGTTTGCTATTCTTTGGCATGTTTCACAGCTCTCGGCGAATCGCTGCGCCTCTGCGAACAGGGTCGGCCAGTAGAAACCTTGCCTAAGTACTTTGTGTGCTAGGCTTTTACCCCCAGTATGGTTCCCACACACTCCGCTGTGGACACTTTTTAGGATTTTTTCGGTTTCTTCACCGGCCACACATCGTTGCAATACTTTCGAGAATCCTCTCCTGTATAATTCTCCCTTTAAGATTGTATACCAGGTTGACCTGTATCTGATGCGTTTTGCTTCTACTGCATCCTCTGGTAGTATGTTTTCCTCCAAGTACTTCCTGAGTTTGTATGTCCAGTCGCTTGGGCTTGGCCGGATCTCTGCTACCATGATTTCCTTTGATTCTGCTGTACTTGGCTTAGTCAGATGTGCCACTGGTATTGCTTTGGATCTGATGTTCGTGGTGGCTGAAGCTAACTTGGACAAAGCATCTGCTTTCTCGTTTTCTTCCCGTGGGATCTGAGAGATTTTGTACACTTTGAACTTTCTAAGTAGTCTTTTTGCAATGTCCAAATAAATTATCATGTGCTCTTCCCTTGCCTGGTATTCATCCAGCACTTGATTTACCATGACTTGTGAATCGCTGTAAATTTCCAGCTCATCTGCCCCTAATGCTATGCAAACCCTTAGGCCGGCCAACAAGGCTTCATACTCTGCTTGATTGTTGGTCGCTTTGAAATCGAACCTCATGGCACACTCCACGGTATCCCCCTCGAGGGTTGTTATGACTATTCCTGCCCCGCTGCCGTGTGTGTTCGATGACCCGTCTACATGCAACTTCCATTGTAATTTACCAGTCTGTTCATCTTCCATTGCCCTCCTTACCTCGGCATCTGGCTCGGTAAATTCTGCTATAAAATCTGATACCGCCTGCCCTTTAATCGCCGCTTTAGGTGTGTATCTGATGTCGTATTCACTCAGCTCCACTGCCCATTTGGTCAGCCTTCCCGACACCTCCGGCTTTTGAAGAATTAGTTTCAATGGGCAGTCAGTATACACTTCTATTGTATGCGCTTGGAAATATGGCCTCAGTTTCCTGGCCGATGTGATTAGTGCTATCGCTATTTTTTCTGCCGGAGAATACCTGGTTTCTGCTGGTAACAATGCCTTGCTTGTGTAATACACTGGTTTTTGTATCCCTTCTTCTAATCGGATTAACACCGAACTTGTCGCCATCTTCGTGACCGACAGGTATAAGTACAATGTTTCTCCCACCATCGGTTTTGAGAGGGTGGGTGCTTTCCCCAAATATTCTTTCAACTTCTGAAAGGCCTCTTCACATTCTGTATTCCATTCGAGCCCTTTCCCTCTTTTTATTGCCCTGAAGAACGGGGCGCACTTATCTGTTGACTTGGCAATGAACCGATTGAGTGACGCAAGACACCCCATCAGCCTTTGTACATCTTTCAATGTCTTTGGTGAAGTCATTCCTTCTAGTGCTCTGATCTTCTCGGGATTCACTTCAATTCCTCTTTGGTGAACCTGAAAGCCTAAAAACCTCCCCGAGGGTACTCCGAACACACATTTACTGGGATTAAGTTTCATTTTATATCTCCTCAGAACATCGAAGGTTTCCTTCAAATCCTCCGAATGTTTTTCTGCTGTAGTGCTCTTGGTTAGCATGTCATCCACATAGACTTCCATGTTTCTCCCAATCTGCCGAGCAAACATCCGGTTCACCAACCTTTGGTACGTTGCTCCAGCATTTTTCAACCCGAATGGCATCACTTTGTAGCAATACAGACCTTGATCCGTAGTGAAAGATGTTTTTTCTTCGTCTGCTTTGTTCATCCGGATCTGATTGTATCCCGAGTAGGCATCCATGAAACTTAGCAACTCGTATCCTGCCGTTGCATCTACTAACTGGTCAATCCTCGGTAGAGGAAAACTGTCTTTTGGGCAGGCTTTGTTTAGGTCAGTGAAATCGACACACATCCTCCATTGGTTATTCTTTTTCTTGACCAACACTACATTGGCTACCCACTCCGGGTATCTGACTTCCCTTATTGATCCTGCGGAAAGTAGCTTCTCCACTTCTTTCTTAATTGCGACGCTTCTTTCTGGATTGAACAATCTTCTCTTTTGTACCACTGGTCGGGATTCTGGGCTGATGGATAGGCAATGTGATATCACCTTCGGGTCTACTCCCAGCATATCCTCGTGACCCCAAGCAAAAACATCCTCATATTTTCTTAGCAACGTGATAAGTTGAGTTTTGACGTGTATATTTAAACTCGCCCCCACCTTTACTGTCTTACTTGGGTCTACTGGATTCAGTGCTACTTCTTCGGTCGGCTCATCCTTTCTGACTTCAGGTTCTTCTCTGGGGTCTAACTCAAATTCTTTTGGTACTTCTGCCTGCTCTTCCGGCTCTTCCCCCTTTTGCTTGGCCGTCACTGCGTACACTTGGTGTACTTCCCTATCTTTGTATACTGACAAGTTTACTCTTCGGACCATCTCTTGTGACCCCTTAACCACCCCTACCCCGTATTCTGTCGGGAATTTCATCATGAGGGCATATGTTGCTGTCACTGCTTTGGTTTTGTTCAAGAATGGCCGACCCAATAAAGCGTTGTACGGCCAGTTCTCTGTATCCACTACCACAAAGTCGAGTAGCACAGTTTTTTGGCAAGGTATCGTCCCAATCTTCACGGGCAATTTTACTGTTCCCAACGACCTTACCTCGACTCCCCCAAATCCTCTAAGGGGTGTGGGAAACGGCTGTAGGTCTTTTCTATCTAGCCTCAGCTGGTCATATACTTCTGCACTCAGAATATCCGCCGAACTCCCATTGTCAATCAAAATTCTATAAACCTCTCTATGACCGATCCTTGCACCGATTACCAGTGCGTCATTTGGCTTAACATCCACTCCATGTGAGTCAGCTTCTGTGAATATGATCGGGTCCCATCCCTCTTTGATTCTTTTCGGGTCGGGTTCAATGGAATTGACATCCAGGTCTCTCCGTGCCTCCATGGCCTCCCGAATTTCTTGGGTCCTTTCCCTGTTACTCCTGCCAGTTGCCGGTCCTCCAAAGATGGTGTTAATTACTCCTTCATCCTCAGCTTTCTTTGGACTGAATTTTCTTGCCCGCCCGTCCTGCCGGCTATCCTTTTGTCCATCCATCTTGTCCACCTTCTTGAGGACGATGTCTTTCAGGTGTCCTTCCCTGATGAGGGTTTCGATATGGTCCCTTAGTTGGAAACACTTGGATGTCTCGTGCCCGTTCTCCTTATGGAAACGGCAATACTTGGTGGTGTCCCTCCGGGCATATGTTGACTGCCTAGGAGGTTCTTTTGACATGTTCTTCTCCTCTAGGATTGCCAAGATTTCTCCTTGGTCTTTTTTCAGTGGGGTGTAGTTTGTATATCTACCTTGGAACTTTTGCCGTGGCTGATCGGTTCTCGGGTCGTATTCTCGCCGTCCATCCCGACCATCCCGCACTTTGTTCTTCTGTTTGTCCCCTTTGGTGTCAGGCGCCTTTGTTTGGTCTTTGGTCTTGGTCCCCTCTGGGCGACCGCCATGCACGAAGTAACCCCCTGTGGCAATTTCTTCCTCTTCAGCTAGGGCGTACCCCCCGGCCATGTCCATCATATCAGCGTAGCTGGTTAGTCTGGCTCTTCTGAGGTCAAATGACAATTGGCCATTCTGAAGGTTGTTAATGAACGCAGCAATTATTGCTTCGTCATTTGAGCTCCCAATCTCAGACACTTCCTGACCGAATCTCCCTAGATACTTCTTTAGCGACTCATCCTTTCCTTGCCTGAGTTGGGATAAGTGAGCTACCGATTTTTTCCTATGCACATTCCCGAGGAACTGCCTTGAGAAGGCTTTGCTCAGTTCGCTAAAGCTGCTTATGCTTGCTGCTGGCAATCTACCAAACCACCGGGAACCGAGATCCCCAAGAGTCTGAGAAAAATTCAAACATAGCAGTGAGTCATTGTGGATATATTGTGCCATTGCGCTCTTATACCTCTGGACATGTTCTTTCGGGTCGGTATCTTTCTTGAACAGCTCCACGTGTGGCATCCTGAATCTCTCCGGGAAGGGTGTCCTCAGGACCCCACTAGTGAAAGGGCTCCCGGATTCGTCATCCGACAGCTCATTGCGCCCATATCGCCTGACTAAAGCGTCCATTTGTCGGCGGTTGTTCTGAACTTCCCGGGTCAGACTTTGTATGAGTATATCTCTATCTCCTTCTGGCTCCCCTATCGCATTGAAATTTTGACTTATGGTCAATTTTTGACCCCCTACCTCCGGATTCGACTCTCTGCGATCTCTGTTTAAGCCATGCAGCCGTACTGTGCCCCTTTGGCGCTTGCGGTGATGATTCTGCTCACTCTCTTCCGAGGACGTAGACCGGCCTCTCCGGTGATTGCGCCTCCTGGGGTGATCCCGATTTGCAACTATTTGATCTTGATCGTAACCCTTGTCAGAATCATTTCCCTTTCTATGCTCCCTACTCCTGTCCACCCTTTCGGATAATATTTCTGGCCTGCCTATAGGATCTCGGCTCGCTTTTAGGGGTGCATCGGGTGTTGGTATCACCACCGCAGAACGCAGCCTCGCTGCCTGCTGGTTTGGGGCGGACAGACTGTGAGGCGACATCAAACCTCCCATGGTGGAAAGGTCAATTCCTTGCTTTGCTGCGTCTGATATAAGTTGTTGCAGGGAAGCATGAAATCGTTGCGCGATTTCTTCATTAGTTGTGGGGAAACGTTGAATGCCAGCTAAGGCGGTTGACTGGTCTGCCATCGTTAGGGTGGCATCCGCTGTATTGAGCGTGGTGTCATCCTCCAGCTCATTACTTGGCACGCCTTGACTGTATCTGGAATCGCTACCATCTCCTTCGCCAGCCATTGTTGTCACAAACTTCAAGTCCCCCTTCTTCTAGCGCCAATTGTTGACGGTGATTTTTGGTGGTCACCGGGTCAATGATTTACCTTATAAATTGTTATGATTTATGAACTTGGATGATTGAAAATAAGAGAAATAAACTAGAAATCACAAGCAATTACGTGGTAAAACTCCAAGGGTTGGAGAAACATCCACGGTTTGTTGCCTAAACAACGAAGCCAAATTCACTATGAAGAAGAATTACAAGAATGCTGCACTACAATCTCTCTCTCTCTCTCTCTCTCTCTAGCTATTTCTCTTGTGTCCCCTTCTTTTTGCGTAAAGAAGGGGTATTTATACATGTTTAATTAGGGTTTTGGTATGTGGTGCTCTAATTGTGTGTTGTACTCCTTAACGGATTCGGATTCTCTTTCTTTTGTATAGTTCCTGATTTGGTTGAATCCAAGTCTGATTCTGATTCTGATTCTTCCTCCTTTATTTACGGAAAATCTATCTGTTTCCTTATTTGAACTCTACAGTCACTGTTGCTTATCATGGAGTTGCTTGTTGCTGATTGCGCCCAGAGTTTTAAATATAAGCGCTGTTAACTATCTGTTTTCATTGATTCCCGACTACACCGAGCATTTGCCCGAGTAAGATTTATGGCCCGAGCAACTTGTCTTTGCTGGTGGTCGGGCAGCTTCCTCTTTTCCCGAACAGGTTCTCATGGGGGAATTCTTGCTTAGTTAGTTGACCTTCCTTTAACCCTGCTTACGTGGCTTTATACATAATGATGACGTGTCTATCACGACTATTTTTACCTATAACATCATCCATATTCTGGAACAGAAAAGTAAAAACATTCCCATTAACGTGTTCAATATCCACCCAGTCCTTTGTTTGCCAAACTTTTCGCATCACTGAGCGAAACACTTCACTATTGACTGACTTTTTTAACAGCACCTTCCCCACTAGGCTGGTTCGCATACGTTGAAGCCCCTCCACCTTTAGATCTGGTTTTAGGGTTCGTACTGGCCCCTCACTTTCCTTGAGAGACATAGATCCACATAGTCTGGCAATTTCGTCTGCATTCATCGTACCCCAGAAAGAGAAGGAAAAGTAACCACCACTGCACGGAAGAAACCGCCACCCAACTTTTACTCTTTGGTCGGAGACCTACAGAGAAAAGACTTTTTATATTAACCTCATCATCTTTTACTTAATATTATAATTAGACTATATATATAGTTAAAATGATGTACGGGCTATTAATTATGTGCTTTATTGGTGCTGATTTCTTGCTTCTATATTATATTTTGAATAATTCTTTTCCTTTTTCAAACAACAACAAGAATGCAGTAACATGAAACTACAAATCAAGAAAAACTTTTCACTTGCGAAATTGTTCAAGACTTGTGTTGATGTTAAAAATTGGTTGGACATAATTCCAAGGTAATCTGAAATTAATCCTCACAATAATCAAATCAGAGGGTAAAGGTGTCAAACGGGTCAGGCTTAAGGTTTCAGATTGGCTTTTAAGCCCAGCCCCAAGATCAATGTCTTTAAGGGTTGGGCTGGATTGGATTTGGGCCCAATCGGGTCTAGACAAGTTTGGGTTTTATTATTATTATTTTTTTTGTAAAAATTTTATGTTAAGGTTTTCGGTTCATAAACATAAGGATTCGAACCACCAAACTTTTAACATGTGAATAAATTATTATTATTATTATTATTTTCTATTATCAGTTCCTCTTGACAATAAATATATCATGACGAAAAATGTGGATTACTAGATTTATATACTTTGACTTAAAATGTATACACTTGTCAAAACTTCTGTGGTTCACATTCTTCGTCCTACTATATTTATTGTCAGGACGAACTGACAATAGATAACAATAGAAATACTATCTATTGTCAGTTCATCTTGACAATAAATATATCAGGTTGAAGAATATGGATCACAGATTATGGAGAAATTTTGACAAGTGCATACACTTTGAATTAAAGTGTATAAATCTAGTGGTCCACATTCTTTGTCATGATATATTTATTGTTAGGACAAATTGATAATAGAAAATCTACAGGATCTATAGCCCTATTTTTTTATACAATTTTTTGACACAACTTCTTAACCATTATATCTTACTTCTTTTAATAGATAAGATTTATTCTTTTTTTCTTTCCTTATTTAATACATACATAATACATTGTCTCTCACATAATTAATACTTTATCTTTCCAAAATATTATTATTTTATTTAATTCTCTTACCTTAATTAATTTTATGTCTTTTATTTATTTTTCTTTTCTTTTCTTTTTTACTTTACACGTTTTTTTTTTTTTTGTTTTTTTTTTCCTAAAACCAGATTTCACTCTCACTTTTTAGTCTTTAAAATCCCTTTATTTTTTTTCTTTATTTTTTTTACTATTCTTATTTCTCAATTTACTTCATCTAAAATAAAATTTTGTATACATGTAATCACTCTCCTCTTTTATTTTCTTTCATTATTTTTTTTTTTCATTTCCTCTTTTATCATTTCTTATTTCAGAGAAAATCTTGGCTAGGACAGTCCCATACACGTGGTTGTAGGACCGTCCAATGAGAACATGCCAAAAGTGTGCCACATACTCTCACCACAGTCTCCTAATGTGTATGTGGCACGCTCTCATTGGACGGTCCCATGGCCACGTATATGGGACCGTCCCTGGCAAGATTTCCTCCTTATTTCAATAACTTATGAGCTGTACTTTTGCAAAGTTGTACAATTGTATTGGTCTTGTTAATATATTTGTAAAGTTGAATAGAATCATCATAAATTTATGTGTAATAACTTCATCCATTGTTTCAAAAAACATCACTACATCCGGTGCTTTTAAGTCTCCTACATTCTTTTTTTTACTACTTGTTTCACCAATATTTTCTTAAGTTGTGTCAACAGCCTAAATAAAATTTAACATATAAAATAAATCATGGTAATGCAATAATTTAAATGAAAAAAAAAAAAAACCTTTTTTTTATTACTAATTTGGATTTGGATTTTTTTTAATGTTAATAATTTATCCAAACAGATGAAAAACAATTCTTAAAAATTACTTTGGTATGATTATTGTATATAGATTTAACTATCATAAAATCTATTTACAAAAATAGATATCATCACATCTATTTCAAAAAGAAGAAAAATAAACTAAATCAATTTTTTTCCATAGAAAAAAATTAAAAAGAAATCTAATATGTCAAATCTTACAAGAAAATTGTAACAAGATTGTAACAGCCTTATATAAACAATTCTTAAAAAATCAAAAATTTTGTTCTTTCAATCTTTTTTTTATTTTTATTTTTTATCATTATTAACCCGAAAACAAGAAGATACAAGATTAAAAAAAAAAAACAATAAAATAAATATAAAAATTTGAAGAATAGAAAAAGTACCATAGATAAACCATGAGCATATGTTGATAAGTCTTCCAATTCCAAAATTTTTGACATTTTTGAATATGATAAAATTCAGTTGAAGCTAATCCAATGAAAGAGAGAGAAAATAAAGACAAGGAAAATGAAAGATTTTAAAGATTGAAGAGTGAAAGTTTGATGATATTCTCAGGGAAACAAAATTAAATACACAAAGGCAAAGCGATTAAACACACCATGACATGCCAAATTAAATACACCAAGACACATCAAATTAAACACACCAGGGCAAACTAATTAAATACATCACAGAAACAAAATTAAACACATCAAGGCAAAGCGATTAAACACACAATGACATACCAAATTAAACACACCAAGACACATCAAATTAAACAGACAAAGGCAAACCAATTAAATACACCAGGCAAACCAATTAAACACATCACGGAAACAAAATTAAAAACACCAAGGCAAAGTGATCAAACACACCATGACATACCAAATTAAACACACCAATGCACATTAAATTAAACGCATCAGGGCAAACCAATTAAACACATCACAGAAACAAAATTAATCACACCAAGGCAAAGTGATCAAACACACCAATGTACATCAAATTAAACACACCAAGGTACATCAAATTAAACACATTAAGACAAACCAATTAAACATCACGGAAACAAAATTAAACACACAAAGGCAAAGCGATTAAACACATCATGGCATACCAAATTAAACACACTATGGCACATCAAATTAAACACACCAATGCAAACCAATTAAACACATCAGGGAAACTAAATTAAACACATCAAAGCAAAACAATTTACACACACCAGGACAAAACAAATTACACAATAGGGATAATAAATTAAACACACCACTCGTAATCTATTAAACACACCACGGCTTATCAATTAAACACACCAGAATAAACCAGTTCCTTCAACCTTAATTCATCATTACATATGCATATGAAACAAATTAAAATAGGGTTTATAATACAGAAAACATACCTCTAGAGGAAGGACCTAGAGCATCTCGATTCATTTTAAAAAACAAAGTTGAACCCAAATAAGTGAAATACAAATCCCAATCCGTGAAATTTGAAGCAAAATCTAAGTCTCCTATATGGGTTTTCTACGCACTACAAAGACAAAAAAAAAAATGGCTTTACAGTTTCAATAATGGTAGAGATTGAAAAGAGAATTTTGAACTAAATGTATTTCGAACATGGGAGACCGGCGGTTGAAGAAATTGAAGATCGAAGGGTGAAAATGGGAGACCGTTGATTACAGAGATTGAAGATCGAAAATGGGATACAGGACATGTGAGGAAATTGAAGAGAAGATAAAATTTTAAAGAAAAAAAATGGTAGACGGTGAAAGAGTAAAGAGAGAGAAAGCATGAGAGACATAAATGAAATAATGATAAAGGAATAAATGAAATAAATAAGAGAGAGAATCTCTTTTAAGACAAATAATGAAAAATGAATAAATGAGGGGCATTTAGGTTTTCATAGCCAATTTGAGGATAAAGACAATAAAAATACTAATGTTGGTTAAAAACAATAAACCCCTTAATTTTTTTTTTTTGACTAAAAAGAGGTATTTATTCTAAATATTTTATTAATACTATTGCCACTAATACCTAAATCACACATTCCCTCTTTGCCTAAATGGAAGAAAAAAATAAATTAAATTCAGTCATTTTTTCTTTCAACTTCTTTTTCAAGTAACTGCAATGAAACATAATAGGTAAGTCCAACAAGTCAGTTATGGTTACTCCATCATTCAAAATCTATTATACACAAATATAGAATTGTTCAACAATGTAACTTTCTCTTTATGAATTGCATCTTTCTTTGTTGATTTGATCATCGTCTTCATGATCCCACAAACCGGAGCCTGTTCGATAGTGCTCATACCTATGTTCGATATCATCACGGGGCTTTGAGGGTTTTTTTAGGGGGGAGATCAAGTTTTTAATGAAGTGAGATATTGGGGAATTCTTTGGGCTTTATCATTGTAAATATTGGGCTTGACTCAATGTAATCATCTGCTAACCTCAAGTTTATATTTAACATTATAACACTCATAATTTACAATATGCACGCACTACAAAAAAAGTGACGTATAGTGACAAAAATTATTTGTCACTCCAAGTAAAGAAATTGTCACAATTTCAATATTGTGACAAAAAAAGTGTCACTAACAATTCGTCACTTTTGCCCCCGTCACTAAAAGTATTTGTGACAATTTTTTGGTACTTGTCACGAATCATAATTTTTAGTGAAATATTATCACTCGACCTAAATTAGTGACAAAATAAAAATTGTGTCACTAAATTTATATATAGTGACAATTAACTGTTTGAAGATTTTGTCACTATACATCTTCTTAGTGACAATTTATTGTTTTAAAATTGTGTCATCATTCACAAACTTAGTGACAATTAATTATTTAAATATTGTGTCACTATACATAACCTTATCGATATTTAATTGTGTCACTATACATAACCTTATCAATAATTAATTATTTAAATCTTCTTTTATCACTATACATCTTCTTAGTGACAATTTACTATTTTAAAATTGTGCCATCATTCACAAACTTAGTAACAATTAATTATTTAAATATTGTGTCACTATGTCTATACATAACCTTATCAATAATTAATTATTTAAATGTTGTGTCACTATACATAACCTTATCAATATTTAATTGTGTCACTATACATAACCTTATCAATAATTAATTATTTAAATGTTGTGTCACTATAGATAACCTTATTGATAATTAATTATTTAAATATTGTGTCATTATATATAACTTTATCGATATTTAATTGTGTCACTATACATAACCTTATCAATAATTAATTATTTAAATGTTGTGTCACTATACATAACCTTATCAATATTTAATTGTGTCACTATACATAACCTTATCAATAATTAATTATTTAAATGTTGTGTCACTATACATAACCTTATCAATATTTAATTGTGTCACTATACATAACCTTATCAATAATTAATTATTTAAATATTGTGTCACTATACATAACTTTATCTATATTTAATTGTGTCACTATACATAACCTTATCAATAATTAATTATTTAAGTATTATCACTATACACAAACCTAGTGACAGTTAACCATATGAAAATTATGTTTGTTTTACACAAATTAGTGATAATTAACAAGAAGATAACAAGTTACAAATTCATCAAAATTAATATAATGGTCCATTCAATTATTATTAACTACAAGTAAACTTAAATGCAAAAAGTACAGTAAGGAATTGATAATCAGAACACAAGAAAGAAAAGAAAAAGAAAAAGAAAAAAGAAAGTGAAATATATATATATATATATATTACAAAATTGTTAGTGTACATACACCAATTTGCTACAAATTTTGAGATAAATGCATTACATCAATTATATCTGAATAACCATGATGAAGATTCTTCAAGCCTCAATACTAGAACACTTTCGTAAATGAAAAGACAGGAATAAACTTTTCACCTAGATATAAACTACAATAGATGAAAGTATATTATTAACACCCCAATAAGATATAATTTTGTTTTTTCAATGATGCATCAAACAATTGGTTGTTCCATAAAAATCATTTAATCAAACAGTTAGTATGCACATCAACGGATAAATATCATGTATTGTGGAAATCTAAGAACAAACAACTATAAATCATGAAATAATAATTATGGGCTCCTGAAAAAAAATTATATAAAAAAAAAAAATTAAAGTTAAGAATCATTCCTAAACACACATATATAATTATATATATAACATACCTTGTTAAAAGAAACTTTCAATATATGAAAATCGAATTTGAGATTCTGACCCTAAAAAACAAGTATAAGAAAACAAACCCTAAAAAAATAAATCAAGCTTACCTTTTCTATCAAGACAAAATTTTCTCTATAGTCTTGGTGACTTCTAAAGATGAAACACAGTTTCAAACCTAAAAATTTTTTTTAAGGAAAAGAGAAAAGAGAAACTAAAGAAAAAAAAAAAAATTAAAATTAAGAAACATCCCTAAACATATATATATATATATATATATAATTCTACATAAAAAAATATATCTTATTCAAATAAACTTTTATTATATGAAACTCGAATTTGAAATTCCGACCCTGAAAAACAAGTAAAAGCTTACCTTTTTCTATCAAGACAGAATTTTCTCTACAATGCTAATGACTTCTACGGATGAATCATAGTTTTAAACCTAAAAGTGTGTTTAAGGAAAAGAGAAAATAAAGAGAAAATCTAGATATAGCAGTGACAAAGGGAGAACCAAGAGACATATGAAGATGGAATAAGGAAAAAAAAAAAATAACAATACCACGATTGTGGCTTTTTTGTTTTCTTCCAAATAAAATAAAATTTATTGATTCTGTTGCCTTTTAAAAACCTAATTATTTATAAAATAAAATCTTTCCTTTTTTTTTTATAGGGTAATTTGTGACTAATTATATTATTTGTCACAAATTATCAAGTTGTTTTTAACTAATTGTGACAATTATTTTTTAAAAGTCTAAATTGATTAAAACATAATGACTAATGATATAATTTGTCACAAAATAATACCTACTGTGATACATTTGAAATTTGTCACATAAAAATGTGTCACTATATGTCACTTTTTTTGTAGTGACGGCTAGAGTTTTTATGATCATGTTGTCTTGTTCTCCGGGACGTAGCTAGGAATTTTTTCAAGATGGGCTAAGTCAAAAATTTTGTTTAAAAAAGAAGACATAACTAATTATTATAAAAATTACTTATTTCATTGTATTATTTTCACATACAATATTAATCAAAATAAAATAAAATAAACAACCAACTAAAAAAATAAAATGTAAGAAAAAAAATAAAAGTTAAAAAACTTACTTTGATGCTAAGCAAAAGAGACTTGAGAGAAATCAGTGGGTTTGAAATAACTATGAAAATATAAATATGAAAATATAAATAACAGGATACTTTTCTTTGCACAAGTTGGATTTTAGTTTGGATTCCATTGTAGCTAGTGCTAAGGCAAGCCGCAAGCGGGTGGTGTGCGAACCTTAGAGATGAAAGATGCAAGGTCTTGGCTGAAATGTGGTCCTTACATCTTAAGGAAGAGAGAAATTGGAGACAAAAGTCTATTGTTAAATGAATTTTTGAGGGAGATAGAAACTTTAATTTTTTTTTTCACTTAGTTTGCAACTCTAAAAGGCGTAGGAATTTCTTTAGAGATGGCAATGGAGCGGGTTTGGGGTTGGCTGGCCCTCACTGCACCCTGCCCCATTTATTTTTTGAAAACCCAAACTCTCATAAAACTCCTCAACAGATGGAGCAGGGCAGGGCGGGGTGGGGTGTGCTTTCCCCTTCCTCACCCAATTTACCCCATTTAACCCATTTATCTAAAAAAAAGTTCAAAAATGTTGTCAAAAATAATATTTTAATATTATTAAAATAATAAACATATATCTCAATGAATAATATAAAGTAATTCCAAAAAACTATTAAAAATCATCTCATAACTATAAATTTCAAAAATAAACAAATAAATTCAATAATTTTAAAATATAAACATTGAACTAAATAATACAATAAATAAATATTATATTTTAAGAGGGGTTGGGCGGGGATTAGAAAATCCATCCCCTCCTCATATCCATTGCGAATTTTATTATCAATCCCCATCATCATCACCAAATTGAAATCCATCCCCACCCCATAAGTGCGGGTCCCCGCGGGTTATTTTGCCATCCCTAAATTTCTTAGACAAAGATTCTATTGATGGAGTCCTTTGTGCTAACCATCGTAAGGGAAGGTGTTATTAGTTTTTTTAAATACTATCGTCTGGACTCTGGATGAATGGTTTTCCCCCCAATTGTGTTTCTGGAGAGATTGAGGTGGAGAAGATGAATTATTGAGTTGTTGGAAGTTTTTGGGGACAGATGATAATAATTATTAAAGAAAAAGGATAACGAAGACGAAAATAATAATAATAATGATATGTGATGCCTCTTTAGTCTCGTGGGATGTAAAATGTGATATAAAAGTCTTCTAACAAGCTACCAACAATTCATAGATTCCTACTCTCTAGTCTATAATATTAATAATAATAATTATTATTATTATTATTTTTTTATCTTTCCAAAATTTTTAAAAATGTCCAGGGTGGGCTCAATACCCATGGCTAGCTATGTCTTTGCGTTGTTCTAATTTTCTTCTAGTGTATTTAACAACATTCATGATATGTTATTTAATATGTACTAAAATTTAATACTACAGCTTTCATCTTTTGAAGATTGTTATTGATCCTATTTTACAACTTTCGTTTTTGCATGTTGTTGTGCTTTTGTTAAATACATATTTTGTGTAGTGGGTTGAGCATAAAATCTTTGAAGATTGAACATAATTTACATATATATATAGTTAGTCAAAGGAAATTTATGGTTAGAACACTAAAAAGAAATAGAGTCCACATAGATATATCTCTAAAACTGAATTGAGGTTGAATTGTAAGCTTTTTCTTCAAATGTACTGTGTGATGTCCGAAAAACATTAACTTTTTTATTTTGAAATTATTCAAGCCTCCATATAGATATCCGAAAAACAAAAAGATCTAATATATATTCTTGATCTCATTCTTTCGCTTTATCATATACACTATTATCGAAGCAACTTAAGTGAACTTGAAATTGTAACTGTGAGAATTGAAGCTAAAAGCCAAGAATGAAACCATTAATGGTACTACAAATCAAAAAGATCTTTTTGGTTCATCACATACATGAATAATAGATGAGAAAACAATTCCTTTATAATAGGAAACAATCAACACAATCTAATCATCCCACAGATCAAGGCTAACTATCCCTTGAGTATAGGAGTACTGTCTATACTGATTGTCAATAATTCTAGGCATTAATTTGTTTCCTTTGTAAGACTCTCTATAATTGTATATATATTCAAACATACTGCAGTAATACAATTATCTCTTTCCATCACTATTATCTTTGCAACTTTATATGGTATCAGAGCCTAATTGGCTCCAACGAGTTTTTTTTTCCTTTTCAATATTGAAATTTTTGATCCCTTCTCTCCTTCCACCATGGCTGAAGAAAGCACAGCTACAACATCCCCTAACCAAACTATCATAAACACTCTTCCTGGGCAAACCAAACTAGTTGAAATTAACACAGCTACTCAACTTCCCTTGAAGCTAAGCTCTTCCAACTATTACTCTTGGAAAACTCAGTTTGACGCTCTTCTTTTCTGATATGATTTACTTGGATTCATTGATGGCACCAAGCCCTGCCCTTCTGTAGAAATAACAGTTGATGGCAATAAGGTCTCAAATCCAGAATATACACTTTGGATGAGACAAGACAAACTCTTACTTCTCGGCATCATAGGCTTACTGACCCCAAAAGTAATCTCGGTGATCAGATATTGCCAAACCTTTAGACGCCTAACAGCATCTTGCAAAGCTTTATGCTAATCCCTCATCTTCTAGAACAATGGGATTGGCAGAACAACTCACTCTTATTAGTCGTGGTACTCAGCCTGTTTCTAATTATCTTGCACAAGTTCATGACATTGTTGATGAGTTAGCACTTGTTGGAGACCTAATCCCTAATCGGTACCTTATCACTCATACTCTTAATGGATTAGGGGCTGAGTTTAAGGAGATTTCTACTGCTGTTCGAGCCCAAGACACAGTGATCAATTTCGATGAACTTCACGACAAACTTGTTGAGTACGAAGCTTTCCTCAAACATGAAGAACTTCACTCCTCTGGAAATCTTGGCAATCTTACTGTCAATGCTGCTCGATTTCCCTCTAGAAATGGCAACCAAAACAATTTTGGAAAGAAAAACTTCCAAAGCAACAGGAATTCTCAAAGCTAGCGTTCATCCAATTCTGGTACAAACCATGGCATTACCTATCATTCCAACAATTCTAGCAGCAATAATACAAGTAGAACCAATTCTGGCAACAATAATACAGGCAGGATCTTTGTCACTACATGTCAGTTTTGTGAAAAGAGAGGTCACACTACAAGACAATGTTACCAAGCAAAGAACCTCTTCTTCCCTTCGACAACCCCAATTGCAAATTCGACCACAGCAGGAAACACAAACTCATCTACGTGGCTGCTAGATTCTGGCACCTCCCACCATGTTACCTCTGACTTCAATAATCTGTCTCTTTGTCATCCATATGAAGGGCCAGATGACATTGTGATAGGAGATGGTACAGGTTTGAACATCACACATGTTGGAAAATCTGTTATCTCCTCACCTTCAAACTCCTTTTCACTATCTAATGTTTTGTGTGTTCCTTCTATGAAACAAACCTTAGTTTCTGTTTCTCAATTTTGCAAGTCTAATAATACATCTATTGAATTTTTTACGTCTTGTTTTTGTGTGAAGGATCTCACCACGGGGGCACCTCTTGCTCGGGGATGGAGCAAGAATAATGTTTACGAGTGGAACAACATTGAGAAGTCAACGCTAATGCCAAAACAAGCTTGGTTGGGAATCAAAGACTCCTTTGAAAACTAGCATGATCGACTCGGTCACCCTTCCTTAAAAATCCTTCGTCAAATTGTTTCCAATAATAATCTTCCCATGTCATCATCATTGTCAAAATTAGTATTTTGTGACTCTTGCTATTGTAATAAAAGTCATAAACTACCATTTGGCACCTCTACTTTACAAAGTTGTTGTCCGTTAGACCTTGTTTACATTGATGTGTGGGGACCTTCCCTGGTTCGATCAATTGATGAATATTCATATTATATTATTTTCGTTGATCATTTTACCAAATATCATGGTTGTTTACTCTATCGTATAAATCTGAGGTTTTCTCTATTTTTCCTAAATTCAAAAGAATGATTGAAAAATTTTTCAAATAAAAAATCAACACCATCTACTCTAATGGTGGGAAAAAGTATCAAGGATTAAAATCTTTGTTTGCATCTCATGGAATCCAACACCTTATATCTCCACCTTATACTCACTAACATATTGCTTTCGCTGAACGTCGCCATCGACACATTGTCGAAACCGGTCTTACTCTTCTACACCGTGCATCCTTACCGTTGTCAATCTAGTCATTTGCATTCAAAATGGCTATTTATCTAATTAATCGGCTCTCTACATTGATTTTTGAAAATAAATCTCCTTTTGAATGTTTATTTTAATCATCACCTAATTATTCTAAGTTAAGAATTTTTGGATGCTTGTGTTATCTGTGGCTACGAACTTACACAAATCGTAAACTTGAAAGGTCAAAATCTTGTTTTTTTCTTGGATATTCAAATACTCATAATTCATATATCTGTTTTGAGCCCGCTGATCACAAGTTCTATCATTCTAGACATGTTCAATTTGTTGAACACTGGTTTCCTTCCTTATCTACGTTTACTGACAAAGATAAAATCAACTCTCACACACTCTCTCTTTGGTTTGCTCCCTCTCATTCCCTTAAATCTCTCTTTTCTAATTCCACTTCTCCGAAATCATCTCTCAATCATATGGTTGAATCTTTTACACAATCCTCTCAGCCACTTCACACTACAATTCCTTCATCTTTGCCTTACTTTTCTCAATATCCTAATTGCTCACAAATTTTGAACTCTACCAAATCTCCACAGAATATATCACCATTTATGTCTCCACCAAATATCACTCTAGCCATATCCCCACAGTATCAAATCTCCAAATTAAATTCCTCCACATTTATTTCATCAAATCCTCAAGTTCCTCTCATATCATCACCACCTACTCCAAAGTCAAATCCTCCTTTTAATTCTCATGATTCTAATTAATTATTCTCACCAAATATCTCTGTTCAATCAACACAATCATCACATTCTCATCATCATGAGATAGACAATCATGCTAGTGACGTTTCCATACAATCAAACAGGCCCTCACTGGATGTTGATCACTTCTTGACTGCCTCATCTCATCAGCATGTTTTAAGTTCCTATTCTTGTGATGAATGCTCTAAAGTGACCCCTTTACACTCGTCCATAAATCCTGACCCCACACCCATCCATCCCATGCAAACACGATCCAAAAATCAGATTTTCAAGCCTAAACAGTTGTTTACCCTCACTGCCACAAAGCACCTTATACCTTCCCCACTTGAACCAACAAATGTTACTCAAGCCCTTAAAGATCAGAGGTGGCGTGATGCCATGAGTGATGAGCTCAATGCTTTAATTGAAAATGGTACATGGGAGCTTGTACTTCGTCATCCTCGTCAGAATATTGTGGGCTGCAAATGGGTCTTTCGGGTCAACGGCATCTCGACGGTAGCATTGCTCACTACAAGGCTCGGCTCGTTGCCAAGAGATTTAATCAGCGGCCTGGTATTGATTTCAAAGCGACTTTTAGCCCTGTAGTAAAACCTACTACCATTCGGCTAGTTCTCTCGGTTGCTCTCTATCTTGGATGGACCATTAACCAACTTGATGTCAACAACGCGTTCCTTCATGGCCATCTCACTGAGGAAGTATATATATGTCCCAGCCTTCTGGCTTTGTTGATGACACTCGACCCTCCTATGTGTGTCGTTTGTACAAGTCTCTTTATAGCTTGAAGCAAGCGCCTCGTGCTTGGTTCACCAAATTAAAGACATTCATCATGTCTCTTGGTTTTGTGAACTCTGTCTCTGATTCTTCACTATTTATTTACTCTAATAAGTCAACACTAATCTACTTTCTTGTTTATGTGGATGACATTTTAATCACAGGAAATTCGTCAAACTTCATCCAGGATGTCATCTATGCCCTCTCTCGGCGATTTTCCATTAAAGACCTTGGAAATCTTCATTTCTTCCTTGGTATGAAGTCATCCCTACATCACATGGATTGTTTTTATTGCAACAAAAATATGTTCGTGATTTGTTGGACGATTCAAGATGGAGGGTGTCAAAGACACTGTCACTCCAATCAGCTCTACCACTCGCCTCACTCTTCAGGATGGATCCCCTAAGATCGATGCTACTCAGTATCACAGCTTGATTGGTGGTATGCAGTACTTGTCCTTGTCCCGTTCGGATATTGTCTATGTCGTCAATAAATTGGCCCAATATATGCATTCTCCGACACAAACGCACTGGACCGCTGCCAAGTGTCTTCTCCACTACTTGAAGCACACTCTCTCATATGGCCTTTTCCTTCGTCGTTTCCAGCCATTTACTCTCATTGCGTATTTAGACGTTGATTGGGCTGGCAACCGTGATGACTGCACATCTATTTCTACATACATTGTCTTTCTCGGCGGCAATCCGGTTTCATGGTGCTATAAGAAGCAAAGAACAGTTGCAAGGTCCTCGACAGAAGCAGAATATCGATCTGTAGCTTCCGCAGCGGCCGAACTCACCTGGATACTCAATCTTCTCACTGAGTTAGGTATCTCCATACCTACACCACCGCGCCTCCTATGTGACAACATTGGTGCAACATACTAGTGTGCAAATCCAGTTTTTCACTCCAGAATGAAGCACATAGCATTGGACTATCATTTTGTGCGCGAAAAAGTTTTTGCCAACTCATTATAGGTTGCTCATGTGTCCACCATTGATCAACTTGCCGACATCCTAACCAAGCCACTTGCCAAGTCTCGTTTTGCTTCTCTTCGTTCCAAGATCGGCATTTCAGATGGAAGCACCGTCTTGCGGGGGCATAATTCCATCGGAAACAATCAACACAATCAAATCATCCCATGGATCATGGTTGACTATCCCTTGAGTATAGGAATACTGTCTATACTGATTGTCAATAATTCTAAGCATTAATTTGTTTCCTTTGTAAGACTCTCTGTAATTGTATATATATTCAAACATACTGCAGTAATACAATTATCTCTTTCCATCATTATTATCTTTGCAACTTTATACTTTAGAAAGTGAAGTTACATGTATATATATATATATATGGATGGATTATATTATTCCATCTCTATTTTCTTTTATTCATTGTTAACGCTTAAAGCACACTTGTTTATGCAAGCCATCCTTTTTGTTGGCCAAATTAAAAGAAAAACTTAATTTATTTTCTAATTTTATCCATACTAAAATTATATATATATATATATAAAACCATACTAAAATTTCTGTCGGTTATTAATTTGGTTTCCTACAATTCTTCCTGATCTCACCGCTTGATCCAGTCAGGGGACTGATATCTCCCATCTTGATCATAGCTGAAGCGAAATCGGAATTGAAGGTCTTAGAGTTGCTGCCATAAGTCTTAACCAAAGAATCAGTGGAATCACCATTAAAGAGGACTTGATCAGAGTGGAGAAGACCCTTTTGGTTCAAGAGGTTCTTGTAGTAGTTGTTGTCAAAAGCAGTTGGAGTTTTTAAGTCTAATGGGGCCAAATTGTTGTCTCCTGAATTCCTTGGGCAGTTTGCTTGTCTTTTCTTGGCAAATGAACTATCAATGTTGCTCTCATTGTATATTCGATTTCTGAAAATTGTGCACCTTGCTTGCCCAATTGTATGTGATCCTAGAGAATTCAATAATATTATTACAAAACAAATATTAAAAGCATTTGTTATGAACTATTTAAAAGTTTTTGGAGAGTTATATGTTATATATACCAGATAAAGCAACCATGTCTTTGGCAGAGAGGCCTTTAGCTTTGAATCTGTTGATGAGGTTTTGGAGTGTAGAAGTTGGAGGAGGAATGACACCACTATTGGCAGCTGAAAGGCTGGCTGTTTTTGAATCCCTTCTTCCAAGCTTAACACCCCAGTTTGGTCCTCCAAGCTGATTAAAAAAATGTTAAAATATTAATAACAATAATTCAATTTCTTTTATTTGAAGATTAATTCAAAAGAAATTACCAAGATTTTTCATTACTGAGACTGTTAAATTAATTTGAAGATTGTTGTATTTTTATTTCTTTCAAATGTTGATTCTTTCTGTATTGTTTAGCTTCACGTATAGGTTTTCTAACATTCACACACACATGTGAGTTCGAGTTGTCTTTGGTTGACCACCCTCTTTTTATTTATTTTTTAGCTGTGGTTCGGTAGAGTTCATCCCTAGTCAAAGATGACGTTTGTTGTTAAATTGTTCTTCTTTAGCTTCATACTTTCTCTAACTAGTTAGTTTAAATGATTAAAAGAATGGGTGACTATTAACCAAGGGAAAAAAAAGAGAAAAAACTGAAAACAAAAACAAAAAACGAAACTATTCTCGACCCATGCAATCATTATACTGTCTAATTTTTTTTTATTATATGATCGTTTGTGATTTTTTTTTTTCTTTAGATCAATCCATTTTATTAAAAAAAATAAAATTAATTACCTTAGCTGAAAAAATTTCTTGTCGTGCTATAAAAAGTCTCAGATAAGTTTGACTCACTAGGATGATGACAAATGCTTTGATTTATATTTATTATAATAACTTTTTTTTAAAGAAAAAAAAAAACAAATCTAATTCAATTATGTTTTTAGATGCTGGCCCCTTATTCAATTATTTCGTTGGCCCATTGTTGTTATTTTTGTTTTTTAAGTTGATCAAGTTTTGATTATTTTATGATAGATATGTTTCGGATCAGGAAAAAAATAATTGAGCTTATTGAAAAGGGCTTTAAAACCACCACACACAAAAAAAAATAAAAATAAAAATAAAAAATAAAAACCTTCTTGTTGGATGTTTTCTAAAAGTTATTACTGAAAAAAAATTATTATATATATATTTTAATTTTTTTTATTAATAATTAAATAGTTGAAAACAAAAATTTATTGTTTTCATTTTTATTTTAATCAAAACATACAACTCTACTTAACTACTTTACTCATTTTTAAAAACAATACTAAACACATTTACTACTTTTGGAAATAAATCTAACATTTTTTTCATTATTAAAATCATCTTTTTTTTTTTTTTAAAGAAAATTATGATTTTCATTTTTAAAAATAGTTTTCAAAAAAATCATTTATTTAAATGATACCAATTGCACCCTTTTAGTCTTGTAAGATTAGAAATTCTGTAAAATTATATTTAAAACTAAAGGTTAGTTTTGTAAAGTAAATTTGTAAATTAAAGTAGATTTTGTAAATTTGTAAAGGAACATTACAAAACTGAAATTACAGGACCGTTGCAAGAGAGAACTCTTAAAAGTAGTTTTAGAAAAAGGAACTTACAATTACTGTAGAGTCACGAGCAGCTATAGCTACAATATCAGCACAAGAAACAACTCCAGGACAGACTTTTTCCACCTTGGATTTGATTTTATCAATAACCTTAAATCCTCTCACTGAATTGTTATTTGGACCAGCAGTCTTCTCTCCTGTGAATGAAGATGTGTCATCCAGTAGAATTGACCCATCACAACCCTGTAACCAAACACTAACCAATATTAGTTAATTAGGTAATTTATTTATAAAAATATTTAAATTTAACAATATTTTCCATCAAGTGATAACTCAGTCAATATATATATATATATGAGTAATGCTAGGCATTTGAGTCTAATCAAAATATTTACCCAGAATCATATCTAAATGATATGGCATTTGAGTTGTCAACATTCAATAAATCTTAAGATTATGTTGTAAATGATGAGATGTTAACAACTCTCATATAATATCATTTGTGCATGATTTTGGACAAATATTATATATATATATATATGTATGTGTGTGACTTATCATGTGCTCAAATGTTACATAGTCAAGATCCCGACTACATTACGTTACGGATTTTAGTCTCTACGGCCCTGAATATTTTTTCAAAAATGTCTTTAATTTACTAAAGTAAAACAAAATTGTATATATATATATATATATATATAGAGAGAGAGAGAGAGAGAGAGAGAGAGAGAGAGAGAGAGAGAGAGAGAGAGCTCCTCAGGTGCAAATCCCATAACATAATTTGGTAGGGATACCAAGACCGTAATTTGTCACATTCCTACAGCGGATAGAAAAATGAAACAGATCCTTACACTATAAGAGGAATCAGACCAAAACATGTTCGATTAATGTTTCTCAATGCAGACATAAGACATCCATATTTTCATATAATGCAAACATTTTTTTTTTTTTTTTTTTTTCTGAAAGTTGACACTGGTCAGGTCAAGGGGTCTATATACTAGGACATGTCAGCAGTCCAAAAAACAACTTTCACCGTAAGTGATGGGTCTCCCAACACTTTGTAATTTAATTTTATAGATAAAAGTAAACGTCTAACTTTTATAAAAGATGTGGAAGGAAAATGTATAACCGTTAGCTATGAGTGAATGTACTTCTTAATGATTATAATGAAGACTTAATGTTTTGAATGATATTATGAACATATATAAGTAACTAACTTTTAACACAAATTAAAAATTTACTAAAAGATAAAATAACACATTTTACTTAAAATTTAAGCTCAAAGCGAAATTAAAATGCGGACAAGTCACACGTGCGTATGAAAGTGTTGTTTTTGTTCTTCTTTAATTAAAGAGCTACTATACGTAAAATAGTTTTAGTGTAGAGAGAGCAAAAGATGAATTACTTTGACAAAACAGTCATGAAAGTGTAAACGAAGGAGAGAAGCACCCATGCGACGCTCTTTAGACACTGCAGTTTGAACAACAGACTTCACTGTACTCAAAACCTTTGGACAACTTTTCGAATAGAAATTAGTCGAGAGTTGAGCAGAACAACTCCCCGTGAACAGCACGAGGATGAACACTAATCCGACATTAACCGAAATCCCCAAAAAAGAACGAGAAGAAGAAGAAGAAGAAAAAGAAGCCATGAGAGGACTGTGTTGAGGAGATAAGAGGGAGGATGAATTATTAGGTTTATATAGGGCAAAACGGTGGCGTTTGGCCAGAGCAGGTGACCTAATCTTTAAGAAAAGTCGATGCATGGAGCGGGCGTCTTTCGAAATAAATGTGCAGCTGTAAACACTTGTAGTATAGTAGTAGTAGTAAACAAATAGGATTCTGATTGATTGATTGTGGATTGCATGATATCTAATGAAGCCAAAAACACATTTGCATAAAATGAACTTGTTGAACAGTAATGAGTTAATTGGTTGTGGGGTAGGCATCAAAAATAGTCAAATTAATGGGTCCATTATTGTTATTATTATTATTTAATTTTGGATTACGTGATGACCCCGCCATGCATGGGTGACCATTGAATAATTCCAAGATAATTTTCTTTGTTTAAAAAAGAAAAAGAAGAGTCTATTCAAGAAATTAAAATTTGCATTAATGAGATTGTATGATAAGTCACCGCTTTCTACACACAAATACACAATCGTTATAATTGAAGAGAGATACAAAGTAATTTTAAAATTCCCCTCATCGTAAAAAGTAAAAACTGTTATGTCAATTGTTGGTAGTCTGAAGATAAGATCCACTGTCACACTCATGAGTCATGACCGACACTTCTAACGTAAGGTTTATTTCACTTTTAGATTAGTTTGTCTTCTTCTAAACTCATTTTAATAAAACAACCATTTGAAAAATATGCTCACAGTGCAAGGAGCCAGTAGTGTGATGACACATTAGAAAGCAATGTTACATTCTTACGTTATGTAGTTATCAATAATATCGCAAATTGAAAAAAAGAAAGATTGATATAGTCTGCCTCTTGGTTTAAGGCATCTACTTTAATATCAGAGCAAATTGTACCTGCCCTTCCAGAGGTTTTCAACCCAAAATAACTTTATCATTAATTAACAATGACCTCTCGTTAAAAATACTAAAATGTCCTTGAATAAAAAAAAATCTATATATATCATAATTTATATCTATATATATTGTTAGTCAAAGAAAATTTATGGTTAGAACACTAAAGAGAAATAGAGGCCACATAGATATATCTCTAAAACTGAATTGAGGTTGAATTGTAAGCTTTTTCTTCAAATGTACTGTATGATGTCCTTAGGAAAAATGGGCTGGGTGTAGAAGGTCTGGCCCTTACCCGCATGATATGGTTTGGGTTTAATATCATTAAAAAGCCCATTTTAATCCCTTTGTTGAAAGCCCACTTGATTGCGGGTTGTGTATGGGTTTTACCCAGGGTTAATTTTAAACCCGTAAAAAACCCTCATAGTTGGGTTTCAGTGATTCACGGCAACATCTGCTGTCGTTCGTCTCTACTTCAAAAAAACAAAAACACGTTCTCATCTCTCGTCGTCATTTGTCTCTACTCTCTTGCCGTCGTGCCGCCATCGTTCCGCCGTCGCTTCCGGTCGCCACCAGTCGCTTCTCGCCATTGAACCCCACATCCAGAATTGCTTGAAAGCCACATTCAGAGGTAAGTTTTCTGGGTTTGTCACAGAAATTGGAAATTTTCTGGGTTTGAAAATATGTTAATTCATTTATACCAATTTTGTTTTTACTGAATTCATTTAGGTGATTTGTGGAATACAAGAGATATATCGAGACAAGTGTGATGCATGTGTGAAGCATCCAAGTCCAGGTATTCTTCTCCTATTTTGCTACAAATTTTGCATGTGTGAATATTTAATAATCTCTTCAAATATCTATTTTGCTACAAGACAATGAAACATTACTTAAAATCAATTCTAAAATCCTCTGCACTTACATGGTAGAATCTGTACTGCTATTTTGAATTCGTTTTCATATAATTTTCGTGGGTCTTGTATTAAATAATTTCTCTAAAATATTCTCTTCTTTAACTTTCGATCTTGTGAAATGTTAACTATCCTTTGCACTTTTACAGGATCCAATAGAAACTTAGTGTCAAATTGTTAGAATTCTGTGCAAGATTGTTTATGTAGAGAATTCAAATAGTAACAAAAATTATACTTTGTTAAAGACTTATAATTTTTGGCTTACAATTTGTTTTTGTTTCTGCTTCATTCTTGTTTAACTATGATTACAATGTGAATTTTGTTTAGATGTATTAGGTAGCCAAATACCATGATTAGTTTTAAAAAAGGAAGTCAGATAAATACTTCAACAGGTAGTGGGAATAATGAAATAGGGATGTTGAACCAAGTAGTGTTTCGGGAGGTTCTAAACTTTATTTATTTGGGGTTACATGACAAAAGTTGATGTTGACGGTGTAAAGAAGGCAATTGGTTACTAGTCAAGGGATGGGGACGTCTAGTTTGAAAAGACACATGGAAAAATGTCTTAGCAAACATCAAGTAACAACAGATCAAACAAATACGTTTTGATCCTAATGTTGGTAAGGCTAAAGTAACCAAGATGATTATTATGTATGAGCTTCCGTTACGTTTTGTAGAATACACAGGGTTTCGAGAAATGATGGAGTATTGTCAACCTAGGTTTGAATCAATGAGTAAAAACACGCTGAAAGTTGTATAATTTTGAGAGAGATTAAACAAAAAAAAAAATGTTGGAGAGCATTGAGAGTAGAGTTGCAATTATTACAGACATGCGGACTTCTAGTACAAAAATGGGATTCATGGTTGTTACTATGCATTTTATTGACAAATCGTGTGGTGTTACTTTGCATTTTATTGACACATCGTAGAAGATTGCATCCGGACACGTTGAAGGTCTTGATGTGTGCACAAAATTGGATATGGACTCCTCTTCGAGGTATGAAAATTTTCAAATTATATTATACTTTTATATAATATTAGTTCCCATTGATGTTGATTATACTTTTTTTTTTTTTTTTTTTTTCGTATTTACTTTATTTTTATTATTATTAAGTCGTATTCTGAAGGAATAGATGACGAGAAGGCAGTAGCACCGTCTTGATTTTTGTTGTGTTTTGGATTTTTAATTTGTGTTACTATTGATTTTTAGTAGAATGTAAAAATTGTTCTATTTGGATTAATTGTTTAATATAATTTTTAATTAAATTTGTTTTGTAAAAATTGTGACCCAATGAATCTAGGTAAAAAATATGTGTAAAAAATTAACGTAAAAAATGGGATCCAAATCCGGGTTAAAAAATGTGTTAAAAACTCGGGTCAAAAATATGGGTTAAAAAGTGGATCTAAATTTGGATCCAAATCCAGGTCAAAAAGTGTTAACAATCTAGGTCAAAAAATACGGGTCAGAATTCGGATCCAAATCCGGGTCAACATTCGGATAAAAACTCACACTATGTTATTACTTAGGGTTAATTGCACTAACTCACCTTGACATTTAACAATATCACAGCTATATTGTACTTTTCCTTTAATTAACAAGAACATACCCTTGATCAGTTTGACCGGGGTTAGATTTAACGGAGACCTAACTGTGGGAAGGGCATGAATGTCTTTTTCCATTAAAAGAAAATAAAAAATATAAGTTATTTATTATAAAACTAATAAATTTTTTTTTTTTTTTTTTTTTTTTTTTTTTTTTTTTGAAGATAAAGGAAAAACAAAACAGAGAAAAACAACTAACAAGGCATATCAGCCCGGACAAGGCTCTCCACGCAGAGAGGCAAAGACTCAAAACGAACAAAATCAACCGAAGAAGAAATAGCAAGTTTGGCCAGACAATGTGCAGCAGAATTTGCAGCACGGGGCACAAACGAAACAGAAATAGGATTACTCCTAACAGCATCAATAATATCAGCAACAATAATACCAATATCCGCAGCAGGCACCTGGCCCGAATTGATCAACTCCACCACATTCTTCGCATCCGACTCCAAAACAGCTGGAATGAAACCAGACTCCACAGCACCCCGAATACCACAAAGCAGCGCAGAAGCTTCCGCAACTTGGGGAGCAAAATTGGCATGGATTTTCTTGAAAAAAGACCCCCTAACAGCGCCATTATGATCACGAATGATGATGCCAGCCCCAATACAACGGTTAGGATTATCCACAGCGGCATCAACATTAACTTTAAAAAGACCCCTGTCAGGAGGGCACCAATTAGCAACCGGGACCTGATTACTCCGAACCATACACTCCACAGGGGCGTTGGCAGAGCTAAAGGCCATCAGGAAATTTCTTGACCAGTTCTCCACATCCTCATCATTATGAACTGAAGCATTATGGAATTTCTGATTTCTAAGCCACCAAATACGCCAGAAACAAATACAAAGAAGCTCCATCTCCTCTCTGCGAAGACTGCCCTGACAAGAAATGATAAGATCAAGAAAACTAGAATTTTCCGGCCACTTCCTCCCACGCAGCAACACACAGCTCTGCCAAAACTCCCGGAGCTTGCAACACCCCCAAAACGCATGGATAATCGTTTCAGGCTTCCTCAAACAACCTGGACAAAGGGGTTCAACTTGAATGCCTCTATTGGATAGATTTAGAGTAGTAGGGAGCCAGTTGTGACAGGCTTTCCAAATGAAAATCTTAATTTTCGTCGGAATTCGAAGCCTCCAGAGATACTTCCACCACGCCTCCAAGCCACTCAGACCAGATGAGCTAGTCAAACGATTTTTCTCCCAGCCAACCTTATACCCACTGCGGACAGAGTAAACACCAGACTTTTCGTAATGCCAGAGGATAGTATCCTCGGTTTGCACAGAACCAAGAGGGAGGCTCAAGATACTGTCAGCATCCTCCTTGACAAAAGAGCTCCTAACAAGGGAAATATTCCAACCTCCCGACGGAGACAAGAGGGAACTAACCTTAGCCGTAGGCCCCAGCGTAGGAGGAGAAAAAACAGTGAAAGTAGAGGGCCTAGGCAACCACCGATCCCTATAAATGGAGACAGAGGTACCATCGCCAATACGCCAATGAGAGCCAGCAACTAAAATATCTCTCCCCCACAGCAGTCCATTCCAAATCATGGATCCCAACGCACATTTGCCAGCCTGAAAAAAAGACGTATCAGGGAAATAGCTCGCCTTCAGGATTCTAGCCATAAGAGAAGTCGGGTTAGACACCAGACACCAGCATTGCTTGGCAAGAAGAGCTTGATTAAAAGTAGATAAATCCCGAAAGCCAAGACCACCCAACTCTTTACTAGAACACAATTTGTACCAGGAACCCCAATGAATCTTCTTCGCAACAGTCGAATCCCCCCACCAAAATCTAGCACATATCCGGTGGATATCCGCAACCAGACCTTTCGGCAAACGGAAAAGGCTCATGGAATACGTTGGGATAGACTGAACCACAGCCTTAAGCAAAACCTCTTTACCCCCCGCAGAAAGCATAGAGCCCTTCCAACCCCTCACCCTCTCCCAAACCCTACTCTTCAGATCCGCAAACAACTGTTTTTTATTTTTGCTTGCAAAACTGGGGAGGCCCAAGTACCGCTCATGACAACGAACCAGCTTAACACCCATTAAAGCAGCCAAACTCACATCTTCAGCCCTACGCACTGAATTACTAACACAAAGGGCAGACTTATCAAAATTAACCTTTTGCCCAGAAGCCAACGCATAATCATCCAGGATGCCCTTAATAGCAGCACAGTCATTCCTAGAGGCCCTATAGAACAGGAGGCTGTCATCAGCAAAAAAGAGATGAGAAATGGTAGGCCCCGTCTGAATACACTTAAAACCCGAGATCGATCTATCCTTAACAGCCACAGACAGCATGCTAGAAAGCCCCTCAGCACAAATGAGAAAGAGATACGGGGAAAGCGGGTCTCCCTGACGGAGCCCTCTCGAAGGCCTAACCTGACCACACACCTGACCATTCAGGAGAAAAGAGAACGAAACCGACGAGATGCACCTCATAATCCTCCCAATCCAGCTCACAGAGAAACCCATCTTAGCCATCATGCTAGCAAAAAAATCCCACTCCACCCTATCGTAAGCCTTGGACATATCCAGCTTAATTGCCATAGACCCTTTCTTCCTCTTCCGTCTTTTCAGAGCATGAATACATTCAAAACAGATGATGGCATTATCAGAGATAAGACGCCCCGGAATGAAAGCGCTTTGAGTTTCTGAAATAACCTCCCCAAGCACTAATCTGAATCTATTGGCCAAAGCTTTGGCCACAATTTTGTAGACCACATTACAGAGACTTATCGGACGATACTCCGTCAACCGCTCAGGATGCTTGACTTTAGGAATCAAAGTAATCAGAGTCTTATTGATTAGTTCAACCGAATCCCCCTCATTCAGGCACTTCAAACAGGCCGCAGTCACTTCTCCACCAATAATACCCCAAAACTTCTGATAAAAGAGAGCCGGCAAACCATCCGGGCCTGGAGCATTCGTAGGATACATATCGAACACCGCCTTGCGAATATCCTCAGCGGAGAAGGGTCTATCAAGAAGGGAATTATTTCTGGCCGACACCCTAGACTGAACTGCTCTAGTAACCCTATCAAAATTCCCCATAGAAGGTCTCTCAGACTGGAATAACTTATCAAAATAATTAACCACAATATCAGCCATATCCGCAACTTCTGATTTCCAGACATCATTTTCATCACGAAGACCATGGATTCTATTCTTCGCACGTCGAGCAGTAGCTTTCCAATGAAAGAACTTGGTATTCCGGTCTCCATTCTTATACCACATCACTTTCGCCCGTTGCTTCCAATACTTCTCCTCCACCTCAAGGAGTTTATCCAGCTTATTTTCAATGTTTCTTACCTCAGGCCAAGAAACCTGGATACTATCAGAAGTTGCAGCACTGAGCTCACGCTGACAAGCAGAAATATCAGAATTCAGACGCCGCTTCTGATGCTTGTTCCAGGTAGCGAGTTTACTGGTACAAACACCAATCTTTTCAACCACCTCAGACAAAGAACCTCTACCAGCAGACTGACCCCAATTACTCTCAATCAAACGCTGACACCCCTCATCCTCCGCCCAACAAGCTTCAAAGAAGAAACGATGGCCGAGACGCCTAGAACCCTGACCTCTCCTTATGTCCTCCACTACCACCAACAGAGGCCGATGGTCTGACCTCCAAAAATCAAGATGATGCACACTAGAACAAGGGAACAACTGGCTCCATTGGAAATTGCTGACCCCCCTATCCAACCGTTCTAGAACTTGCTGATCGCCACTCCGCTTATTTGTCCAAGTAAAACAGGGACCCAAATAGCCCAAATCCTCTAAACCACAATGATCCAAGGCCTCCCTAAAATTATCTATCAACCCCTGAGACCTATCCAAACCGCCAACCTTCTCAGACCCACACAGGATTTCATTGAAGTCCCCCACACAGAGCCATGGCAAATTAATAAGCCCACTAAGCCGCTTCAAAAGGGTCCACGAGTGTTGCCTTTGATTCGCCTCCGGGCACCCGTAAAAGCCAGTGAGGCGCCAAGTCTTCAAACCATGGGAAATAACTCGAACATCAATGTGAGACTGCGTATAAGAAAGAAGATCAACAGAAATCTGCCCCATCCACAATAAACAAATGCCACCTCTACTACCAACACTATCAACAGCCAACTGACCAGAAAATCCAAGATTAACTCGAAGAGATTCAATCACCACATGTGACACCTTAGTTTCTAACAAAATAACCACTTCTGGGTTGTGGATCTGCTTCAATTTAAGTAGCGTACGAAATGCCCGGCCACTACCCAGCCCCCGGACATTCCAGACCATCATCTTCATTGCTTCCGGCAAGTCGGTGAAGACCGACTCGCCGATATCTCTATTTCATCAACAATTTGGGAAGAAGACAGCTGAGAGCTGCCAACAACCAAAGCACCGTTAGAAGAAGAAAACAGTGGACCTACAAATTGACCCACCCCACCCGTCTTCGAAACTTCCAAAACCACCCCTCTTCCCTTCTCATTACCACATTCAACATTCTCAGCTTGTAACTGTCCCGCCTCAGCCACCGACCTCCGCATGACATCACAACCCTTCCTGACCACATCCTCTTCGACAACAGCATAGTTTCCAGAAATTACCTTCAATTTCTTGCTCAGATCCTGCACTGAGAAGCCTGAATCAGACCGATGATGTTTCCCTGATGAGCCCTTCTCACCCGAGAACTCCACACTCCCAGAGACTCTACGCCTAATTCGTTTCCACCTCCCCCACTGCTTAGACATCAATAGACCCTCCTCCTTAATAGATTGGGCAGGCCCAACTACCTCCTCTACTAGAATAGGCCTGGTGCTAATAGAGGTAGTATTGTTATAGAGCCCAGCATCTTGCAGGCCAACCAGCCCATCTAACCCACACTTACCTATTGGGCTACCATTCTGGCCCATCTCCACCCCAGAGCCCAAAACTTTAGTCCGACAATCCTTCTCCGCAGAAGCTTCCATCCGTTGACTTGAGAATTTAAAAATTCCCAAATTACTCCCCACCCCCTGATTTCCAGTATGGACAACTGTCTCTATCTTCCCCTTTCCACGGGATTGATCAGCAACAATCCCTACAGCTTCGGCGATCACCTTAATCATCGACCTTTCCTTACTGGGTTCATCACCCTCCGTTCTCGTAACCGACGAAGCCTCGCCTGATCTGGGACCAGTCAACACCCCCTTATGTCCCCCTACCAAACCCTTTGTCTGGTTCGCCTGAATCACCATTACGTTCTCGGTAAAAACCGCAGTGGAATTACTAGTCCCCACACTAGCTTGCGGATTCGGTGACACTCCATGATGCATTTGCCTCCCAATCGGAGCCCCTGCTTTAAGCCAAGCCCCAAAGGGTAGGTCAGAAGTAGCACCACCAATTGTACATTCAATAGTTTTATGACCTAACATCCCACACTTGAAACAATGTTCTGGCAACCGCTCATATCTGAGAAGCATTACTGACTCTTCCCCATCCCCTAGAACATCCACACGTAGGATTCTACGAAGCGGTTTCCCCACATCAATAATCACCCGAACCCTCAAAAACTTTCCGTCACAATCCCCCGAGGCACCTTCATCAATCTCCTCAACCACTCCAATCATACTTCCCAGAAAATTACCGATACGTTTTGTCATACAAAGCAACGGCACATTATGAATCTGAACCCAGAATGGCGCTCTATCGAAACACATACTACTGATATCACCCTTTCCACTAGGCTCAACCAGGACAATTAAAAAATTATCAAAATTCCATGGACCTCCTATAAGAACCCGCCTCCGGTCTTCTAAGTTCTGAAAATGGAACGTGAAAACGTTCTCACTGACTGTTTCAATAGTAATACCTTCCCTGACCCTCCAAATCCGTTGTAGAACTCGTTTAAAAGCCTCACGGTTAATAAGTTTATTAGCCAAAACCTTCCCCACCAAACTTAAAGACAACTTCCTCAGTCCATCGTCCTTTAGTTCATTCTTCAGACTCCGAACGGGACCCTCTATCTCTTTCAGAGACATAGACGCACACAAGGCGGCGATATCATCTGTATTCATCTTCCAAGAAAGAGTCAGCCACACAGACGGACGACCGAAAATACTGCAAACCTAGCTACTCGCGTTTTAGGGTTTCAGAGAAAAAACCCTAAAAGAGAGACTTTTATTATATTTATATATATTAAATTCTTATTAAATTTAAGCATTAGTAAAATTTGAAACGCTTAAAAAAACTAATAAATATTAAAATTTTAAAAATGAAAAAAATAAATAAATTAACACATTGGAGATATCATCATCATCATTCATCATATTACAACCCCACCTGTCTTTTTTTTTTTATTCAACGAGAACTTACATTCACCAAACCTATCCATCTTTTTTTTTTTTTTTTGATTCAACAAGAACATTACAAGGGAAAACAAAACAGAGCAAAAGACAGAAAAGCAAAACGAAACCCAAATCTGTCGAACGAAACCCAAGTATGCGTTCTTTTTTCTTGCTCTTCTCCGGTCTTCTTCCCGGCGATTTAAAATCGATCTGGGTTTGATTTATAATCAATCACCAACCCCAAACGAAACCCAAATCGCCGCCGATCGAAACCCAAATCCAAATCGAAGTCAACCAAACTGTCTCCTGTAATTTCTCTCTTTCTCACTCGATCTAGACATTAGAGTATCAGACACCACCATTCTACGATTCACGGTATGAATCGTGACGGCGACGGGATTGATTGGGGCTGAGTGTGAATCACGGCGGCGGGATCGATTCATTGCTTCTCTTTGTTTTCGGTGGGTGTTTGTGTTAGAGAGAGGATTATGATAGGTTTTTGTTTTGATTTCGTTTGTTCTTGATGATTTTTGGTTTTGTTTGTGGCTAGATCGCGAAGAGAGAGAGAGAGATAGTCTGGGTTTTGTTCGTGGTGGTTCGATTATGTGGTGGGAGGGGTTTCCGGGTTCGGCTGGACGGTGGGCGGAGATGTTGGTGTGTGAGAGATGGTGGACTGATGTGGTGTTCGAGTGAGAGAGATTGAATATATTAGTTTATTGAAAATATGCTAACAGTAAAACAAAAATCGTTTTGTGTTGTGGGATGGAGATAGAGGAGTAAGGGTTTTTTGCCATTAATGTTCTGTGATCTGGGTTGGGTTTGAGTTTGATGTTGATGATGGTGTGTTCTTGGTTTGGTGGTTGATGATGATGACTGTTGGTGTGTTCTGGTTTTATTTTCCAGAATCAAGAAGATTGAAGTTTTTTTTTTTTTATTAGTTTAAAAAAATGAAAATATTGTAGTCACTTTTTAAAATAAAATGCAGGGGTATTTACGTCTTTTTCAAGTCTACCGTTAAATCTAACATTTGACCACTAACTGTAGGGGTTGTTCGTGTAATTAAGGTTTTTTTTTTTTTTTGAAGAAGTGTAATTAAGGTTATTTGTTGAAAATTTTGCTACAACGGCAAAACACAAGATAAGTTTATGCAATTAACCCTATTACTTATTAATACGGGAAAAAGGGCAGGCTTGGGCTTTACCCAGTTTTTTATGGGCCCGGATTCCAACCTACCCACATACATAATATTCTTATGTGGGCTGGGTTTAAACCCTTTTAATTTATGATGGCTTTTTGAGGGCTTGGGTCCAGTGTGGGCTTGGGCCCTTAAATTGCCAACCTCAAATTTCAGTTTTAGAGATATATCTATGTGGACATTGTCCTAGTTGATGACTTGCATCTACTCTCCGAATGGAATTCTGTTAAGCATTATCTTTTTTATTTTGAAATTATTCAAGCTTCCATAGTTCCATATAGTCATATAGATACATATCCGAAAAACAAAAATATGTAAATATATATTCTCGATCTCATTCTTTCGCTTTATCGTATACACTATTGTCGAAGCAACTTTAAGTGAACTTGAAATTGTAACACTGAGAATTGAAGCTAAAAGCCAAGGATGAAGCCATTAATGATACTACAAATCAAAAAGACCTTTTTGGTTCATCACATACTTGAATAATAGATGAGAAAATAATACCTTTAGAAAGTGAAATTACATGAATATATATATATATATATATGGATGGATTATATTATTCCATCTCCATTTTCTTTTATTCATTGTTAACGCTTAAAGCACACTTGTTTATGCAAACCATCCTTTTTGTTGGCCAAATTAAAAGAAAAACTTAATTTATTTTCGAATTTTATCCATACTAAAATTATATATATATATATATATAACCATACTAAAATTTCTGTCGGTGATTAATTTAGTTTCCTACAATTCTTCCTGATCTCACCACTTGATCCAGTCAGGGGACTGATATCTCCCATCTTGATCATGGCCGAAGCGAAATCGGAATTGAAGGTCTTAGAGTTGCTGCCATAAGTCTTAACCAAAGAATCAGTGGAATCACCATTAAAGAGGACTTGATCAGAGTGGAGAAGACCCTTTTGGTTCAAGAGGTTCTTGTAGTAGTTGTTGTCAAAAGCAGTTGGAGTTTTAAAGTCTAATGGGGCCAAACTGTTGTTTCCTGAATTCCTTGGGCAGTTTGCTTGTCTTTTCTTGGCAAATGAACTATCAATGTTGCTATCCTTGTATATTCGATCTCTGAAACTTATGCATCTTGCTTGCCCAATTGTATGTGATCCTAGAGAATTCAATAATATTATTACATAACAAATATTAAAAGTTCTTTTGACAATACTGAAAGTTCTAGACACACACAAAATAAAAATAAAAAATAAAAAATAAAAACAAAAAATAAAAAACAAAAAAGTCAAGTTATTGGAGAGTTTATATGTATGTTTAATATATATACCAGATAAAGCAACCATGTCCTGGACAGAGAGGCCTTTAGCTTTGAATCTGTTGATGAGGTTTTGGAGTGTAGAAGTTGGAGGAGGAAGGTCCGTATTGGCAGCATTAAAGCTGGCTGTTTTTGAATCCCTTCTTCCAAGCTTAACATCCCAGTTTGGTCCTCCAAGCTGATTAAAAAAATGTTAAAATATTAATAACAATGATTCAATTTCTTTTATTTGAATATTAATTCAAAAGAAATTACCAAGATTTTTCATTATTGAGACTGTTAAATTTATTTGAAGATTGTTGTATTTTTTTTTCTTTCAAATGTGGATTCTCTCTATATTGTTCAGCTAGGTTTTCTAACGTTAACACTCCCATACACATGTTTCCTTTTATTTATTTTTTTAGCTGTCGTTCGGTAGAGCTCATCCCAAGTCCAAGATGACGTTTGTTGTTAAATTGTTCTTCTTTAGCTTCATACGTTCTCTAACAAGTTAGTTTAAATGATAAAAAGAATGGGTAACTATTAACCTAGGAAAAAAAAACAATAAAAAACTGAAACCATCAAGAAAAACGAAACGATTTTCGACCCATGAAATCATTATACTATCTATCGGTTGTGATACTTTTTCCCCTTAGATGAGTCCATTTGAAAAAATTAAAAATTAAAAATAATTACCTTAATTAGCTGACAAAATTTCTTGCCGTGCTATAAAAAGTCTTAGATAAGTCCGACTCACACTAGGATGATGAGAAATGCTTTGATTTATATTTATTATAAAAACTTTTTTTTTTAAAAAAAGAAAAATAAATCTAATTCAATTATGTTTTTAGATGCTGGCCCTTTATTCAATTATTTCGTTGACAAATGCTTTGATTTATATTTATTATAATAACTTTTTTTTTTTAAAAAAAAAAAAATCTAATTCAATTATGTTTTTAGATGCCGGCCCTTTATTCAATTATTTCGTTGGCCCATTGTTGCATGTTTTCTAAAAGTTATTACTGGAAAAAAAATTATTATATATATATTTTATTTTTTTGTAGTAATAACTAAATAATTGAAAACAAAAATTTATTGTTTTCATCGTCAAAACATATAACTCTACTGAACTACTTTACTCATTTTTAAAAACATTACCAAACACATTTACATTGTTTTTAATTTTATAAAACTACTTTCAGAAATACTATCTAACATTTTTTCATTTTTAAAATCATCGCTTTTTTTTTTAAAGAAAATTGTGATTTTCATTTTTAAAAATAATTTTTTTAAAAAGTAGTTTTTAAACTGAAATTACAGGACTGTTGCAAGAGAGAACTCTTAAAAGTATTTTTAGAAAAAGGAACTTACAATTACAGTAGAGTCACGAGCAGCTATAGCTACGATATCAGCACAAGAAACAACTCCAGGACAGACTTGTTCCACCTTGGATTTGATTTTATCAATAACCTCAAATCCTCTCACTGAATTGTTATTTGGACCAGCAGTCTTCTCTCCTGTGAATGAAGATGTGTCATCCAGTAGAATTGACCCATCACAACCCTGAAACCAAACACTAACAAATATTAGTTAATTAGGTAATTTATTTATAAAAATATTTTAATTTAACAATATTTTCCATCAAGTGATAACTCAGTCAATATATATATATATATGAGTAATGCTAGGTATTTGAGTCTGATCAAAATATTTACCCAGAATCATACCTAAATGATATGACATTTGAGTTGTCAACATTCAGTAAATCTTAAGATTATGTTGTAAATGATGAGATGTTAACAACTCTCATGTCATATCATTTGTGCATGATTTTGGACAAATATTATATACATATGTGTGTGTGTGTGTGTGTGTGTGTGTGACTTATCACGTGCTCAAATGTTACATAGTTAAGATCCCAACTCCATTACGTTACGGATTTCAGTCAATACGGTCAAGTTGTCTACTAGGACATATCAGCATTCCGAAAAACAACTTTCATGGTAAATGATGGGTCTCCCAACACTTTATAATTTAATTTTATAGACAAAAGTGAACGTCTAACTCTTATCAAAGATGTGGAAGGGAAATGTACAACCGTTAGCTATGAGTGAATGTACTTCTTAATGATTATAATGCAGACTTAATGTTTTAAATGATATTATGAACATATGTAAGTAACTTTTAACACCAAAAATTTACTAAAAGATAAAATAACACATTTTACTTAAAATTTAAGCTCAAAGCGAAATTAAAATGCGGACAAGTCACACGTGCGTTTGAAATCCACTTGCATGAAAGTGTTGTTTTTGTTCTTCTTTAATTAAAGAGCTACTATATGTAAAATAGTTTTAGTGTAGAGAGAGCAAAAGATGAATTACTTTGACAAAACAGTCATGAAAGTGCAAACGAAGGAGAGAAGCACCCATGCGACGCTCTTTAGACACTGCCGTTTGAACAACAGACTTCACTGTACTCAAAACCTTTGGACAACTTTTCGAATAGAAATTAGTCGAGAGTTGAGCAGAACAACTCCCCGTGACCAGCACGAGGATGAACACTAATCCGACATTAACCGAAATGCCCAAAGAAGAACGAAAAGAAGAAGAAGAAGAAAAAGAAGCCATGAGAGGACTGTGTTGAGGAGATAAGAGGGAGGATGAATTATTAGGTTTATATAGGGCAAAACGGAGGCGTTTGGCCAGAGCAGGTGACATAATCTTCAAGAAAAGTCGATGCATGGAACGGGCGTCATAATAATTTTCCACGTTTAGAAACAAATGTGCAGCTGTAAACAGTTGTAGTATAGTAGTAGAAAACAAATAGGATTTTGATTGATTGATTGTGGATTGCATAATATCTAATGAAGCCAAAAACACATTTGCATAAAATGAACTTATTGAACAGTAATTAGTTAATTGGTTGTGGCCTTGTCGGGTAGGCATAAAAAATAGTCAAATTAATGGGTCCATTAACAGAGATATATATGTTATTGTTATTATTATTATTTAATTTTGGATTAGGTGATGACCCCATGCATGGGTGACCATTGAATAATTCCAAGATAAATTTTATTTATTTATTTTATACAAAAGCAGCTACCGGAACCGACGAAATTGGGCTTTACAAGCACAACTCAAATTGAAGCTCTCACAGACGGGGAGAGAGCACCCACACTATTGGTGGGAAAATTTACATATATACATGCATACACCAGACATTGAACCTTAGTGGTGGGAGTTGCCAAAGGAAAGACCCACCACATTAACAAAAGGCCATGTGTGTCCAAGATAATTTTCTTTGTTTAAAAAAGAAAAAGGAAAAAAAAAAAAAAAAGAAACGCAGTCTATTCAAGAAATTAAAATTTGCATTAATGAATAATGATAGTCACTACTTTCTACACAGTCGTTATAATTGATGAGAGACACAAAGTAATTTTAAAATTCCTCATCGTAAAAACTGTTATGTCATTTGTGGTAAGATTCCACTGTCACACTCATGAGTCATGACCGACGCTCCTAACGAATATCTTGTATGGTTTAATTCACTTTTAGATTAGTTTGACTTCTTCTAAACTCATTTTAACCATTAGAAAATAAGCTCACAATGCAAGGAGCCAGTTGTGTGATGACTCATTTAGAAAGCAATGTTACGTTATGTAGTTATCAATAATATCGCAAATTGAAAGATTGATTTAGTCTGCCTCTTGGTTTAAGGCATCTGCTTTATAATCGCAAAGGAATATTATTAGCATCAGAAAATTAATAAAAGTGAAAGCTCTTTAGAAATGCATGGAATCTATTGTTAGCTAGTCTTACATCAATGCTCATAACATTCTTTTTACTCCATCTCTTCTTTTCTGGTCCCTTTTGAAAAGAATATTTTTGTCATAATACTTTTGAATTGTTCTGTACATGTGATTTTATACAAGAAAATACAAGAGAAAATTAAAATCCTACATTATTGCCTAACTTGCCGACCAAATTTATTTATTTATTTATTTTTTATTTTTTTTTATTTATTATTTTTTTTTTTTTTTTAAGTTTGAAATTTTTAAAACAATCCTTGTGTTTTTATGTATTCTTAGTATATTCTTTACATTTGCTAGGGAGCCGATATTGACACCCATAAAACTTATTAGTACACCTATATTTTATTAAAAAATTTAATTACAAAAAAATTCCAATAGAAATTTACCAATAAGGACAAGTTATTTTAATTAAAAATAAACCAAATAGTATATACACTCATTAATTACACTCATATCTTCAACTATATTTCTTGATTAAAAAAAACTTACCTTTGAAAAAAAAAAAAAAAACTTATGATAAACCTTAATTAAACTTATCATATTGTTTTTGTTTTTCTTTTATGTATAGTTATAAATTTTATCAAAGAAACAACATTTCTTTTTTAACTATAGCTGTAAATATCAACAATTTTTTTTTTTTTTTTTTTTTTAAGATAGCCAATGATGTCCATAAGATTTTTTATTTTATTTTTTATTTATTTATTTATTTATTTTTAAAGATAGCTGTATAAATAAGAGAACTCCAAATTGAAAATCTTATTCCCTTTTATAAAGCTCATACATTCGAGATATTTTCAAAAATAAATTGGACCATCATTAAAAAAGGATTTGATTCCAAAAATAATATGATTTTTCTTATAAATTGGGTGTGATAATAATTTAAGAGGTTTATAAATAATATGTATTAAAATGAATATATTTATTTCAATAACGGTACTATTGGCATTATGATGAGTGTTTATAGTAATATTTAATTTTTAAATTTTAGACATGGGTGTACTTATAAAAACGGGTGTACTAATAAGTTTTATGGGTGTCAATATCCGTACCCCATTTGCTATATATATTTTTTCCATATCAATTAATACTTGTAATAGATTTGTTAGGTCAATTGGAGTAGACTTGCTTCAATCTTGAAAATATCCTTATCAAAATTTAGCTCAATTTCTTTGTCAACATGAAAAATTGGTCTTCAAATTATGTATATTTTCGTAAGTCATATGAATTTCAATATTTGTTATTTTGAAATTTTAGAGTTAATCTAATTTTAAAATTATAATACAAAAATCAAGTGCATAATTAGGGAATAAAAATTTAACTATATAATTTTCTATCATCTTTTTGTGTATTTTATGACTTAATTTTATATATAAGTCATAATTCAATGAAAAAGGATATTTCATCATTTGAATACAAATTAAGAATGAGAGTCTCTTTTAGTTGATCTATCTATTTAGAAATATGCATTTTTTTTTTCAATTAGTAAAATTTTATCGAGTTTTGAGGTTTAGAGAATTTTATTCTAGCCCACCCTATCATGCAATCCTGGTTACGTCCCTGTATGTTAGAAGGTTGATTTGAAGTAGATATGTAAGCCGTTTGGATCATTCCTTCTTGATTTTTTTCTCGAACTAAATGACAACTGATCTTTATGTGTTTTGTCCTTTCATGAAATACCATATTCGACGCAATATGAATAGTTGTTTGGTTGTCACAATATAGCTTGACTGCATGAGAATGTTTAATTCTAAAATCATGTAAAATATATTTTAACCATGTAACCTCACAACGTGTTGCTGCCATAGAGCGGTATTCAGCCTCCTCACTAGATCTTGATATAGTCATTTGCTTCTTTGTCTTCCAAGAAACTAGTGATTTTCCAAGAAAGATACAATACCCTATGATAAATCTTATAGTTTCGCTACATCGTGTGCCCAATTCGCATCACAAAATGCATTTAGATTGAGCTATTAGCCGAGAGAAATATTCCTTGACCTGGAGTGCCTTTTATGTATCGCAATACTCGATGAGCAACTTCCAAATGTGGTAGTTTGAGGTTTGTCCATGAATTGGCTTAATATATAAACTGAATACATCAAATCTGGTTGTGTGTGATTGTTAAGTAGATGAGACGTCTAACAAGTCTTCGGTATGAGGACGGATCACTAAGATAATCGCCATCAGACCTACTCAAATATAAATTCTGCTCCATTGGAAAGGAAGCAGGATTTGAACCAAAGCAAGGTAGCCTGAGTCTTCTGTTGGATATGAAGACTTCAAAGTCAAATTAATTAAGCAAGTTCTATTTTGTCTCTTGTGAATATAATATGCAAAGATAATTGCATTAAATTGGGTTGGTAATTATTGTGCAACAAAGTCAACAAAGCAATTGAAATTGAAGAATTGCAACGCTATTGCAATGGCAACGTATGAGGCAGCGGTCCAAATTTGTTGAAGCGTTGCGCATTACGCTTCGTATGTTGGCAGCAGCAAGACAGTGGTCAGGCATCAGTGTTTTGTGCTGCGCATTGCGTTGTGATTTTTCGGATCAAAATCCACGACAAAAATCGGATCCAAATCCGGATTAAAAAATGTGTTTAAAATTCGGGTCAAAAATATGTGTAAAAAAGCGGATCTAAATTTGGATCCAAATCCAGGTCAAAAAGTGTTAAAAGTCTGGGTCAAAAAATACGGGTCAGAATTCGGATCCAAATCCGGGTCAACATTCGGATCAAAACTCACACTATGTTATTAATACGGGTAAAAGGGCAGGCTTGGGCTTTACCCAGTTTTTTATGGGCCCGGATTCCAACCTACCCATATACATAATATTCTTATGTGGGCTGGGTTTAAACCCTTTTAATTTATGATGGCTTTTTGAGGGCTTGGGTCCAGTGTGGGCTTGGGCCCTCAAATTTCAGTTTTAGAGAAATATCTATGTGGACATTGTCCTAGTTGATGACTTGCGTCTACTCTCAGAATGGAATTCTGTTAAGCATTATCTTTTTTATTTTGAAATTATTCAAGCTTCCATAGTTCCATATAGTCATATAGATAGATATCCGAAAAACAAAAAGATGTAAATATATATTCTCGATCTCATTCTTTCGCTTTATCGTATACACTATTGTCGAAGCAACTTTAAGTGAACTTGAAATTGTAACACTGAGAATTGAAGCTAAAAGCCAAGAATGAAGCCATTAATGATACTACAAATCAAAAAGACCTTTTTGGTTCATCACATACGTGAATAATAGATGAGAAAACAATACCCTTAGAAAGTGAAATTACATGAATATATATATATATATATAGATGGATTATATTATTCCATCTCCATTTTCTTTTATTCATTGTTAACGCTTAAAGCACACTTGTTTATGCAAGCCATCCTTTTTGTTGGCCAAATTAAAAGAAAAACTTAATTTATTTTCGAATTATATCCATACTAAAATTATATATATATAACCATAATAAAATTTCTGTCGGTGATTAATTTGGTTTCCTACAATTCTTCCTGATCTCACCACTGGATCCAGTCAGGGGACTGATATCTCCCATCTTGATCATGGCCGAAGCGAAATCCGAATTGAAGCAATCAGAGTTGCTGCCATAAGTCTTAACCAGAGAATCAGTGGAATCACCATTAAAGAGGACTTGATCAGAGTGGAGAAGACCCTTTTGGTTCAAGAGGTTCTTGTAGTAGTTGTTGTCAAAAGCAGTTGGAGTTTGAAAGTCTAATGGGGCCAAATTGTTGTCTCCTGAATTCCTTGGGCAGTTTGCTTGTCTTTTCTTGGCAAATGAACTATCAATGTTGCTCTCATTATATATTCGATCTCTGAAACTTGTGCACCTTGCTTGCCCAATTGTATGTGATCCTAGAGAATTCAATAATATTATTACATAACAAATATTAAAAGTTCTTTTGACAATACTGAAAGTTCTAGACACACACAAAATAAAAAAAATAAAAAAAAAAACAAAAAACAAAAAAATCAAAGTTATCGGAGAGTTATATGTATAATATATATACCAGATAAAGCAACCATGTCCTGGACAGAGAGGCCTTTAGCTTTGAATCTGTTGATGAGGTTTTGGAGTGTAGAAGTTGGAGGAGGAATGATACCATTATTGGCATCTGAAAAGCTGGCTGTTTTTGAATCCCTTCTTCCAAGCTTAACATCCCAGTTTGGTCCTCCAAGCTGATTAAAAAAATGTTATTGAAAATTAATTCAAAAGAAATTACCAAGATTTTTCATTATTGAGACTGTTAAATTTATTTGAAGATTGTTGTATTTTTATTTCTTTCAAATGTGGATTCCTTCTATATTGTTTAGTTAGGTTTTCTAACACTCCCATACACATGTTTCCTTTTATTCATCCCAAGTCCAAGATGACGTTTGTTGATAAATTGTTCTTCTTTAGCTTCATACGTTCTCAAACAAGTTAGTTTAAATGATAAAAAGAACGGGTGACTATTAACCAAGGAAAAAAAAACAACTGATATATCAAGAAAAACGAAATGACTCTCGATCCATACAGTCATTATACTATCTAAAGATTTTATGGTATATGATCGTTTGTAATACTTTTTTCCATAAGCCCATTTTAAAAAAATAATAATAATTACCTTAGACGATAAAATTTCTTGCCGTGCTATAAAAAGTCTTAGATAAGTCTGAATCACACTAGGATGATGACAAATGCTTTTATTTATATTTATTATAATAATTTTTTTTTTAAAATAAATTCTAATTCAATTATGTTTTTAGATGCTGGCCCGTTATTCAATTATTTCGTTGGCCCATAGTTGTTATTTTTATTTTTTAAGCTGATCAAGTTTTGATTATTTTATGATATATATGTTTCGGATCAGGAAAAAAATAATTGAGCTTATTGAAAAGGCCTTTAAAACCACAAAAAAAATAAAAAATAAAAATAAAATAAAATAAAATAAAAAATTATTGGATGTTTTCTAAAAGTTATTACTGAAAAAAAAATTATTACATATATTTTTTATTTTTTTTATTAATAACTAAATAATTGAAAACAAAAATTTATTGTTTTCATCATTATCAAAACATACTACTTTACTGAACTACTTTACTCATTTTTAAAAACAATACCAAACACATTTACATTGCTTTCAATTTTATAAAACTACTTTCGGAAATACTATCTAACATTTTTTTCATTTTTAAAATCATCTTTTTTTTTTTATAAAGAAAATTGTGATTTTCATTTTTAAAAATAGTTTTTTTAAAAAGTAGTTTTTAAACTAAAATTACAGGACCGTTCCAAGAGAGAACCCTTAAAGGTAGTTTTAGAAAAAAGAACTTACAATTACTGTAGAGTCACGAGCAGCTATAGCTACGATATCAGCACAAGAAACAACTCCGGGACAGACTTGTTCCACCTTGGATTTGATTTTATCAATAACCTCAAATCCTCTCACTGAATTGTTATTTGGACGGGCAGTCTTCTCACCTCTGAATGTAGACGTGTCATCCAGTAGAATTGACCCATCACAACCCTGTAACCAAACACTAACCAATATTAGTTAATTAGGTAATTTATTTATAATTTTTTTTTAATTTAACAATATTTTCCATCAAGTGATAACTCAGTCTATATATATATATATATATAAATATAAGTAATGCTAAGCTGACTCAAGATCGTGACTCCATTACGTTACGGATTTCAGTTTGTATGGTCCTTCACCGTAAATGGGAAATGTACTCGGCGAGAATTAGACTTTGGACTTTACTAGTACAGCCTGGACAACTGCTCCCACAAATGGGGAGAGGGCACCCACACTAAAGGTGGGACAATGAAATAATATGTATGTATATACACGTGCCGGACGTTGAACCGTGGTGGTGGAGTCTCCCAAAGGAGAGTCACACCACATTGGCAAGAGGCCATTGACATTTTAAATGATATTATGAACATATGTAAGTAACTTTTAACATCAAAAATTTACTAAAAGATAAAATAACACATTTTACTTAAAATTTAAGCTCAAAGCGAAATTAAAATGCGGACATGTCACATGTGCGTTTGAAATCCACTTGCATGAAAGTGTTGTTTTTGTTCTTCTTTAATTAAAGAGCTACTATATGTAAAATAGTTTTAGTGTAGAGAGAGCAAAAGATGAATTACTTTGACAAAACAGTCATGAAAGTGCAAACGAAGGAGAGAAGCACCCATGCGACGCTCTTTAGACACTGCCGTTTGAACAACAGACTTCACTGTACTCAAAACCTTTGGACAACTTTTCGAATAGAAATGAGTCGAGAGTTGAGCATAACAACTCCCCGTGAACAGCACGAGGATGAACACTAATCCGACATTAACCGAAATCCCAAAAGAAGAACGAGAAGAAGAAGAAGAAGAAAAAGAAGCCATGAGAGGACTGTGTTGAGGAGATAAGAGGGAGGATGCATTAATAGGTTTATATAGGGCAAAACGGAGGCGTTTGGCCAGAGCAGGTGACATAATCTTCAAGAAAAGTCGATGCGTAGAACGGGCGTCATAATAATTTTCCACGTTTAGAAACAAATGTGCAGCTGTAAACAGTTGTAGTATAGTAGTAGTAGAAAACAAATAGGATTTTGATTGATTGATTGTGGATTGCATAATATCTAATGAAGCCAAAAACACATTTGCATAAAATGAACTTATTGAACAGTAATTAGTTAATTGGTTGTGGCCTTGTCGGGTAGGCATAAAAAATAGTCAAATTAATGGGTCCATTAACAGAGATATATATGTTATTGTTATTATTAGTATTTAATTTTGGATTAGGTGATGACCCCATGCATGGGTGACCACTGAATAATTCCAAGATAAATTTATTTATTTTTATACAAAAACAACTATCAGGATCAACGAGATTAAGCTCTAGGGCTCTATAAACACAGTTCGGACTGAAACTCCCACTGACGGGGAGAGAACACCCAAACTATTGGTGGGAAAATTTATATATATATATACACACCAAGTATTGAACCTTGGTGGTAGGGGTTTCCAAAGGAAAGACCCACCAAATTAACAAGAGGCGATGTGTGTCCAAGATAATTTTCTTTGTTTAAAAAAGAAAAAGAAAAAGAAAAAAAAGAAACGCAGTCTATTCAAGAAATTAAAATTTGCATTAATGATAGTCACTACTTTCTACACACAGTCGTTATAATTGATGAGAGATACTGTTATGTCATTTGCGGTACTGTGGTAGTCTTCTTCTGTCACACTCATGAGTCATGACCGACCCTTCTAACGAATATCTCGTAAGGTTTATTTCACTTTTAGATTAGTTTGTCTTCTTCTAAACTCATTTTAATAAAACAACCAGTTTTTTTTTTTTTTTTTTTGATAATGAACGGACATACAACACAAAACCAACTAACCACACCGGCTGGAATTCAGCCACAATAGCTCCTTACTAGAGGAGAGGGCACACGACGCTAGATTAAATGTCAAGGAGTTCCCCTCGCGGGGGGAGGCTTGGCACCTACACAATCCAACAGCCGTAAGAAGAGCCCTAATGTCATTGACAATAAAATGAGAGTCCCCACGATTGGGGCCGGGGTTGCTAATGAGGGAAGCTGCAGCAGCTGAGGACACTTCAGCAGACGAAACAGGGATGTTAAAATGAATGGCCAATTTTAGCCCTTCCCTCACCGCCAATAAATTTCCCATAACAGCAGAAAACTTCCCTTCAAGAGTGGAAAGCGAAGTGGCGATCACTTTCCCTGAGGAATTCCTAATAGCCGAACCTAAGCCAACTTTATCTGGGTTAGAAAGGAATTTCACATCAGAATTCAGCTTCAACTGCTCTGGGGGGGGGGGGGGGGGCATCCATTCCGCAGCAGGCCTGCACACCGGGGGGAGGGGGATGGAAGAAGTCAAGGCCTTCTTCGAATTTATAAACTCACTTAACAAAGCCTCTGCCCTACTAGCCACCACCGACGGGTCACTGATCCTGCCATTGTTTAGGACACAGTTCCTCTCATTCCAGACAGCCCACACCAACACACAAAACTGATTGAAAGCCTCAGACTCCACCTGATTCCAGACTGAAAAGAACACATCTTGGACTGACCCGAAACTTTTGGGGAGGTTTAGACTATCAAACCGAGTTCCCTTCCAGAAAACCTTAACCACTTTACACTGAAAGAGGGCATGGACAACAGATTCTGACTTCAGCCCACATCTCCCACACACAGGCTTGTCCACTATCTTTTTACGCCACAGATTTTCCATCGAAGGAACAGCATTATGACAGCAACGCCAGAGGAAAATTCTGATCTTAGGAGGGATATCCAATTTCCAAAGGCTCAGCCACCACTTGTTGACAGCGGAAGGAGCTGCATTAACTGCTTTCGAGCTGACTTGTAGAGCTGAAAATTAATGCGCTGTCCAGAGCCCTTCTCATACAGCTCCAGAATCTTCCGAATACAGTCGCTACTAGCTGTTGAGGCTTTGCAAAAAATCATGCTATCATCGGCGAAAAACAGGTGGCTAATCAGAGGGCTGCCTCTGCAGCTCCTCACACCCAAAAAGCGCCCATTCCTCTCAGCTTTCGAAAGCATGTTGGACAGAGCTTCAGAACAAAAAAGGAACAAGTAGGGGGATAAGGGGCATCCTTGTCTCAACCCCCTGGTAGGGGAGATTGAACACACCGCCTTCCCATTCAACTGGAAGGAGAGGGTGGAGGACGAAATACACTCAAGAATCAGCCTGACCCACTTCTCCGGGTAACCCAACTTCCTGAGAATAGCAGACAGGAACGACCATTCCACCCGGTCGTAGGCTTTGCTCATATCCAATTTAAGAGCCATTTGCCCTTTTCTTTCAGATTTCTGGCGGCCCATTGAGTGGAGGATCTCAAAGGCGACTAACACATTGTCATAAATCTGCCTGCCTGGAACAAAAGCCGACTGAAACTGAGATATAACTTGGTGAAGAGAACTTTTCATTCTAGCAGCTATTACTTTAGTCACCACCTTATAGATCACAGAGCAAAGAGAAATTGGGCGAAAATCGTGAATTCTGATAGGATTTTTACCTTTAGGGATCAGAATAACATTAGTTTCATTAAACTGTTTCATAGAAACTTCACCTCTCAGAATTCCCAAGCAGACCTTCGTGACATCAGGCCCTACTAATCCCCACGATTTTTGGAAGAAAATTGCCTGGTACCCATCAGGCCCTGGAGCTTTAGTGGGACCTAACTCAAAAACAGCCAATTTCACCTCGTCTGCAGTAAACTCCGAATTCAACCCCTCAATCGTCTCATCCGTCAACCTACTGTTGATAGCTTTCGAAGCTTCGAACACATCAGAAGTGGAGGGATTCGAAGAGTTGAAAAGGGTTGAAAAATAATCCCTAACCACCTTCACAAGACCCTCCTCCGAATCTTGAACGATACCATCATCATCAGTGAGAGAGGTGATAAGATTCTTCTTTTTCCTTTCGGTAGCTTTCTCATGGAAGAACTTGGAGTTGCGGTCCCCGGAATGGAGCCACTCCACTCTAGATCGTTGCTTCCAGAATATTTCTTCCCTCTCCCGAATATACTCCAAGGACAACTCCAACTGCTTGATTTTCTTCATCACGCCAGGCTTGCCACTATGCCTATATAAGCTGTCAATTTCTCTATCTCTAACCTCGATCTGCCTTCCTAGATTACAAAACCTCTCTCTGCTCCAAGCTTCCAGCTTTTGCGCACACCACTTCAATTTAACCGAAAGATTTTTGGAAGGATCAGACGAACCAGCTTCCCCCCAGGCGAGGTTCACAGTCTCACGGAAATCTTCCTCTTTAAGCCAAAAGGGCTCGAAACGAAACATCTTACCATGATTGAACAAAAACGGCTGAGCTGGATTGCTAGTTAGAAGAATTGGTCTGTGATCAGAGGTGAAGAAACCCAAATTATCCACCTTGGCATACCTATGGGCATCCCTCCAGTTCTCATTCGCAAAAAATCTGTCAAGTCGCTCCTGGATGTTACCATTACCTTCCCTTTTATTGTTCCAGGTAAATTTCGGCCCACAAAACCCAAGGTCGGTTAGATTAGCATCCTCCACAGCCATTCTAAACTGATTCAGACCTGTAAAGCCTTTTGAGGAGCCACCCATTTTCTCACTGCTACTCAGGATCTCGTTAAAGTCCCCACCACAAACCCAGGGGAGATTATCAACCTCAGCCAACCGCCGAAGAAGGTCCCAAGAACACGGTCTTCTACTAACATTCGGCTCACCGTAGAAACCAGAAAAACGACAGCAATCCCCATTCTCTAAGTTAATCCGAACATCTATATGTCCTGAAGACGAAGAGAGAACTGTCACTGAGCACGAATCCTTCCACAGAAAAATCAGACCCCCGCTGTTACCTACACTATCCACACAGAAACAATTTCTATAACCCGTTAACCCAGTGCACTTCTCCACCTTCAAACCACACATCTTAGTTTCCGACAAGAAAATAAAATCAGGAGAATATTTTTTTTGCAACCTTGACAAGGCCGCGAATGCCCGAGGATTCCCCAAACCCCGGACATTCCAGCTGAGGCCTATCATTGCTCTCGGCGAGCCTGCATTTCAGGCTCCGCCGATATAAAGGCATCCGAGATATTAACTGTCTCCTTTCCTTTCTTGCTGGTTCTGTCATTTTCATCAACTTGGTCAAACCCCACTTTCCTCTTGCACCCTTTGCCTCCCAAGAGGGGAACATTTTTAACCTTCGCACACTGGCTGTTAGCTAAACTAATTGCCTCCTGAGTCGAGTGCTTAGGGCTATTAGTTGTCTTGGACATCACCTTATTTTTGCTTCCCGAATGGGGAGGGGAAATTTTCTTTGGTGATCTTCTAGGGGACCCGCTTAATTGGATAATCCTTTGTAAGGGATTGGGGAGGAATTTTTGACCATGTTTCAGATGCACCTCTCTAGCAGAGCGTTTCCACCTCTTTGTAACTGCTTTCTTCACTCCCAGAAGCTGGTTAGAGGGAAATTCCTCTGATGATGATGAGATGATTAAGTCTGGGCCTGAAAGGACTTCTGACTTACTAGGCTGGTCCTTATTGACCGGACTTTGGGCTTTATTATCACTGTCCATAGCTTCCACACTGGGCCTGATTTTGTGCTCACTCCTCAAAAGGCCCAAACTGTTGGGCTCCCTTTCCTTTTGCCGCCCCGGCCCATCAATTACCATTTCCACATGGGTAGAGGAACCGGTCCCCACACCATCGTCTAGGGTTTCCTTCAACTTCGCCTTCAGAGGTAGTTTTACCGCCGTCGATGAAACCTGCTTAGTACCAGTCTTTGAAATCGAAATCGCTAGTCCCTGTTTCAGACTCACCGATCCATCCCCCTCCGATTCCCGCGATACTTCCTGGGATCTAGTTTTGTCTGATGAAGTCCCATTAGAATTAGCCCCTGCTCTGTATTTCGATCGATCTGGGATTGGGGCTTTGAGCCAGGTTCCAAACTTATTCTGTGTACCTTCCAACGCCAATTTCCTAGCCTCCTCATCTTGGCACTCCTTAATTGCGTGCCCAATTTTTCCGCACGCGAAGCAAAATTCTGGTAATCTCTCGTATTTAAGGTTTGCCACTGTGACTTCCTCCGATTTGCTTAGCTTCAACTTGAGCCATCTTTTCAGGGCCTTTGTTATGTCAATGCGGACCTTTACCCTCATATATTTACCCCAACATTCTCTAGACTCCGCTGGAATTTCAACTACCTCTCCGATTTGCTCGGCTAGCCACTTTGCCGTTCTTCGATTCATACACATTATGGGGAGATCGTAAATCTGTATCCAAAAATCAGCTTTGTTGAACTCCAGCTGACCAATATTCCCAGACCCAAAAGGTTTTTCCAGCACTATTAGGCTGTTCCCAAAGTGCCATGGCCCTCTAAACCAAACTCTATTTCGGTCTTCCTTGATAAAACAACCAGTTGAAAAATATGCTTACAGTACAAGTAGGGATGGGCATTTCCCTATGGGGCCCCATCCCCCAAGGGTTCCCATGGGGTTTTGGGGGTAAAATTTACCCCCAAATGGATTTTGGGGGTGGGGGTGGGGGTGGGGGTGGGGGTGGGGGTAAACTTTACCCCTAAACATATTTTGGGGGAGGTGGTGTGGGTACCTCCCCCCTAACCAAAAACCCCATTGGGCCCCCCATTTTTATTTTTATTTTTATTTTTATATAAAAATTTTAACAATTAAAAAAAATATAAATTATAATATTAAATTATTAAAATTAAATGTTATGGTTGTTCATTTATAAGATGTAATTAACCCCCCAAAATAATATATATATATATGTATTATGCAATTATTTTGTATTATATTTTTATTATGTTTTTATTAATTTTCGGATTGAAAATTTGAAATTTAGAATTGAAAAGGAATGAAATGGGGGAAATGGGTTTTGAGGGTGGAGGTGGGGGTAGGGGAATCTCCCCCCAAAACGTTCCCCCCATTGGTCCCCCCAAATGGATTTTGGGGGGAGGTTTGAGGAATGGGGGTGGGGGTGGGGGTGGGGGTGGGGGTACCCTCCCCCGCCTCATTGGGCCCCCATGCCCATCCCTAAGTGCAAGGAACCAGGGCCGGCTAGATCTCTAGGCAACTAAGGTAGTTGCCTAAGGCCCCACCTAAAATCAAGGCCACATATTTTTATTATTAATATATATTTTCATAATTAATATCTAATATTTATCTTTCTATTTATTATTCAAAAAATATCTTATTAAACTTATAAATTAATATTTTCTATTCATTCCTATTTTTAAGTAAAGATTCCTATTTTCATGTAAACCATATTTAAGTGGACTTAAATACTTATTAACATTTTCCTAAAAAAAATTATTACACATTAATGTTCTTTTTCTTTAAACTGTTAATTTTTTTTTAATTATTTATACACACTAAAATCTATTATTTTATATTCTTCTATGTTCAATCAAACTCTCCTACTGCAAAATCAAACTCTCTTATTGTTTCTCTACGTACTCTTTTATAAACATTTCAGGTTTAATTGTTCTAAAATATATTACTTTAATTTTATTTATTTATTTTATTTTCAATTGTAACAAATTTTTTTTAAGCTTTGATAACTGATAATTGGATATTTGACATGTCTTACGAATCCGAATATGAAAAACTAAAAAAAAAAAAAAAATTAGAAAAATTATTTGATTCGCAAATTGGGGCTCTTGATAAATTTGTAACTAGCAAAAAAAAAAAAAAAAAAAAAAAAAAAAAAAAAAGATCTGGAATCGCAAGGCCTCATTTTAAATTTTTGCCTAGGATCTCGGCTACCCTTGAGCCGCCCCTGCAAGGAGACAGTAGTGTGATGACACATTTGGAAAGCAATGTTACGTTATGTAGTTATCAATAATATCGCAAATTGAAAGATTGATTTAGTCTGCCTCTTGGTTTAAGGCATCTACTTTATAATCGCAAAGGAATATTATTAGCATCAGAAAATTAATAAAAGTGAAAGCTCTTTAGAAATGCATGGAATCTATTGGTTTTTTTTTTTTTTTTTTTTTTTTTTTGATGGAAATAGCACCTGAAAATCTGGAAAACCAGATCCAGGGCAAGGTTACAACTAAACTGGGACTCCACAAATAAAACTAATTGAGCACAAGCCCAGATCAGAGTCCCCCAACGGGAGAAAAACGCCCACACAAGAGTGGGATTACAACCAAAACAAAACTAAACACAAATAAACACACAAGCTGAAACTGATCCGGAGGAAAGACCCAAGCCGCCGGAGAAGACCCACCCAAGACGTCGCCGTCGGAGAAGCTAGTCATACATCAAAGCTCATAACATTCTTTTTACGCCATCTCTTCTTTTCTGGTCCCTTTTGAAAAGAATATTTTTGTCATAATACTTTTGAATTGTTCTATACATGTGATTTTATACAAGAAAATACAAGAGAAAATTAAAATCCTACATTATTGACTTTTTTTTTTATTATTATTATTTTTTTATTTATATATATATTTTATTTTTTAAGAACACTACATTATTGACTAACTTGCCAACCAATCTTAATTTTTTATTTTTTAGTTTGAAATTTTTAAACATATCCTTGTGTTATTATGTATTCTTAGTATACTCTTTACATTTGCTATATATATTTTTTTCCATATCAATTAATACTTGTAATAGATTCGTTAGGTCAATTGGAGTAGACCTGCTTCAATCTTGAAAATATCCTTATCAAAATTTAGCTCAATTTCTTTGTCAACATAAAAAATTGGTCTTCAAATTATGTATATTTTCATAAGTTATATGAATTTCAATATTTGTTATTTTGAAATTTTAGAGTTAATCTAATTTTAAAATTATAATACAAAAATCAAGTGCATAATTAGGGAATAAAAATTTAACTATATAATTTTCTATCATCTTTTTGTGTATTTTATGACTTAATTTTATATATAAGTTATAATTCAATGAAAAATTATATTTCATCATTTGAATACAAATTAAGAATGATAGTCTCTTTTAGTTGATCTATCTATTTAGAAATATGCATTTTTTTTTTTCAATTAGTAAAATTTTATCGAGTTTCGAGGTTTAGAGAATTTTATTCTAGCCCACCCTATCATTTAATCCTGGTTACGTCCCTGGATGTCAGCTTGTTGATTTGAAGTAGATATGTAAGCCGTTTGGATCATTCCTTCTTGATTTTTTTTCTCGAACTAAATGACAACTGATCTTTATGTGTTTTGTCCTTTCATGAAATACCAGATTCGACGCAATATGAATAGTTGTTTGGTTGTCACTGTTGGAAAATTCCAACATGTGGGGCCACACATGTAAATATTAAATGTGTTATGCTATCTTTAATTAAGCCTAAATTAAAGTGATCTAATTAATATTTAAAGTTTAAAGACTGGTATGATTGTCATGGAATTAATGTGTAGATACCAGAGTGCTATATCTAATTTGATGAGGGGTCAAATTAGAAATAGCAAAACCTATAATAATCTCATTATTATATATTAGGGTTATGGTCCCCAAATTACACGATATTTTTCACTTGTCTGTATCCCCATTAACAAAACAAGAGAGAACAATTTAGGGTTCATAAAGATCGTGATAATTTGGAAGGTCATAACCCGTCCACCATCCTCCGGCTATGGATTCAGGTACGCTTCCGCATTCTCTTATATCCCTTTCTCTTGAATTGACATGGGTTAGTAATATGAATTTAGGGTTTGATTATATCATGATATAGAAACATGTTTAGGTTAAACTTTCGGATTAATTATGTGCCTATGTATGTTGATTATGTGTTAATCAAATATCTTACAAGTGGTATCAGAGCCACCCATGATTGATTCTTGAGATTTTAAAGATTTAATTTCAGAGATATGTTTTGTTGTTTAATTAATCGGTGCTTTGGATTCAGATATATGTTTGATATATTGTTTCATATATGTTTGACATATATTATTACTGATATATTGGTATTGGTAGAGAAATAAAGAAATAACTAGTTATTTTGTATGTTTCTTCTCTTTTGGTGGGTTTTTCGACCTGATGCAAACTTTTTTTTTTTTTTTTTGTTTTTTTTGTGAATATTGTTTGTTCCTCAAAATTGCTTGATTTTTGATGCTTGCATTGACTTCGTGATCTATTAAATATCTTGTATTGTTTGTTCTTACCAGTTCTTGTTTTGGATTCACATGAATTACATTATTTTGTGAATATGGATTCAGCTTTGGGATAAGATCACAGTATCTTGGTCTGATGGGTCACTAGACCCAATCCCACGCCCCCTAGACCCATCACGATCGGTCGGTCGTTGTTGAGTTGGCTACTGCCATCGAGTTCACTTGGTTGCCGGTGTGGGTTGCATCTCCGTTCGTCGTCTCCTCCTAGTGACGGCGTGAGGTTTGGGCGGCGGCACAACACTCTAGGGTTTAAAAAAAAAAAAAACGTGTGTTTTTGCTTAGGCCCTTCTCTTGAAAATCTAAAATTCTTGAGGGGACTGTTTTGTAATTATTTTGGATCATTATGTGATTTGGACAAACTATAGGGGTTAATTTGTATTTATTGAAACTTAAGGGGCCTTTATGTAATTTTACAAATTTAGGGGCCCATTTGTAATTATAAAATTAAGGGACCTTTCTGTAATTTTGCAAAATTAGGGCCATTTTGTAATTTTCAATTTAATACAAAAAAAAAAAAAAATCTCAACTCAAATTCAAATGTTTTGTGGTATATCTTCATGGTTAAATAAAGTAGTCAATCATTCTAAATGGGTTAATTGAAACAAGATATCGCCAAAGTGACCTCTCTTGTGTAGATTGTTCATGAGGGATGTTGGATGTTTGTGTGTGTGTAAATTCATGCGGGTATTAGTCGGCCCAAAGAAAGGTTAATACTTGGCCGAATTGCACACACACCTGTGGTGGTAAACATGTGACGATTATAAGGTTTTACATGTGAATAATAATTCGATCCAAAGATAGATTTATTATTTAACATGAATTATTGCCAATGTTTGATCATTACAACAAGAGTACCATTTACAATTAATATTACTGTCCAAAGACTTGATATTAATGTTGTAGTAGGTATCTTGAGATGAGATTTACCATTATTTGAATTTGTTGATTACTGTATTTGGTTATTAATGTGAGCATGTTTATTTGTTTGTTTTGTTTTCTTTACAGCTAGTGTTTCTACTATATCTGCTAATATCAACTATATACCTGTGCTTAATGGGACCAACTTTAAGGATTGGAAAGAGAACATAGAAATTGTTCTTGGCTGCATGGATCTTGAAATTTTTAAACATATCCTTGTGTTATTGTGTATTCTTAGTATACTCTTTACATTTGCTATATATATATTTTTCCATATCAATTAATACTTGTGTAATAGATTTGTTAGGTCAATTGGAGTAGACCTGCTTCAATCTTGAAAATATCCTTATCAAAATTTAGCTCAATTTCTTTGTCAACATAAAAAATTGGTCTTCAAATTATGTATATTTTCATAAGTTATATGAATTTCAATATTTGTTATTTTGAAATTTTAGAGTTAATCCAATTTCAAAATTATGACACAAAAATCAAGTGCATAATTAGGGAATAAAAATTTAACTATATAATTTTCTATCATCTTTTTGTGTATTTTATGACTTAATTTTATATATAATTCATAATTCAATGAAAAAGGATATTTCATCATTTGAATACAAATTAAGAATGATAGTCTCTTTTAGTTGATCTATCTATTTAGAAATATGCATATTTTTTTTTTCAATTAGTAAAATTTTATCGAGTGTCGAGGTTTAGAGAATTTTATTTTAGCCCACCCTATCATTCAATTCTGGTTACGTCCCTGGATGTCAGCTGGTTGGTTTGAAGTAGATATGTAAGCCGTTTGGATCATTCCTTCTTGATTTTTTTCTCGAACTAACTGACAATTGATCTTTATGTGTTTCGTCCTTTCATGAAATACCAAATTCGACTTAATATGAATAGTTGTTTGGTTGTCACAATATAGCCTGACTGCATGAGAATGTTTAATTCTAAAATCATGTAAAATATATTTAACCATGTAACCTCACCACGTGTTGCTGCCATAGAGCGGTATTCAGTCTCCACACTAGATCTTGATACAGCCATTTGCTTCTTTGTCTTCCAAGAAACTAGTGATTTTCCAAGAAAGATACAATACCCTATGATAAATCTTATAGTTTCGCTACATCGTGTGCCCAATTCGCATCACAAAATGCATTTAGATTGTGCTATTAGCTTAGAGAAATATTCCTTGACCTGGAGTGCCTTTTATGTATCGCAATACTCGGTGAGCAACTTCCAAATGTGGTAGTCGAGGTTTGTCCATGAATTGGCTTAATATATAAACTGAATACATCAAATCTAGTTGTGTGTGATTGTTAAGTAGATGAGGCGTCTAACAAGTCTTCGGTATGAGGACGGATCACTAAGATAATCGCCATCAGACCTGCTCAAATATAAATTCTGCTCCATTGGAAAGGAAGCGAGCTTTGAACCAAGGTAGCCTAAGTCCTCAAGAATTTCGAGGGCATACTTCCGTTTGGACAAGACAATTCCCGTGTTTGATTGAGCTACTTCAATACCTAAAAAATATTTAAGTTGCCCAAGGTCCTTCAATTTAAATTGTGCCTTGAGAAATGACTTTGTAGCCTTAATATCATGCAAATTGTTTCCTGCTAAAATAACATCATCCACATAGACAAGAACTACTGTAAATTTACCATCATGAGTTCAGACGATTAAAGAATAATATGTATTGGATTGACGAAATCATGCTTACTTAAGTGTTGTTGACAACTTAAGCAACCATTGTTGGGAGGCTTGCTTTAGCTCGTACAATGATTTGTGAAGTTTACAAACTTAAGTCTCTCGCTTTCGTCCGAAACCTGCTGGAAGAGACATATAGACATTTTCATAAAGGTCACCATGAAGGAATGTGTTGTTGACGTCAAGTTAATATAAATGCCAATTTTGAGTGGCAGCAATTGCAAGAAGAAGTCGAATTGTTGTTAATTTGGTGACCGATGCAAGTGTCTCACAGTAATACAAACCTCAACTTGACTGTAACCCGTGGCTACCAATCGCACTTTGTAGCTGTTGACAGTGATTTTTGGATTGACTCGGTCAACAATAATATCTTAATCAAAAACGAATAAATAAAGAAATAAATCAATGCATGCAAGATAGATTTTACGTGGAAAACCCTTGAATGGGAAAAAACCACCGCGTCCCTTGAGGGCAAGAGAATAACACTATGAATTACTTGTAGTTTATTCACTCAGATCTCTTATACAATTGCCTTATTCTTTCTATGATCTCGAACCCCTTTTCATGGGATTTATGGTTCTATTTATACTAGTCCTTTTAGGGTTTCCCGTGTTTATGCCGTATTAATAGAGGAGTTCCTACTTTCAATCATACAAGGAATCTAGAGTTTGTAAGTAATTTTAGGGTTTGCTTCCTGTTTGAACTCTTCTTTGTTAAAAACGGTTTGTATCCTATCCGGAATAAGATTTGATCTTCGTGCCTTGTATCTAGTCGAATTCCTGCTGTGGAAGGTATACTGGAATAAGGTTACTTTCCTGACTGCATAATTCTTGGCGAACGCTTTAGGTCGGCGAACACAATTTGCTTTCTTGTTGGTCGACCAGTTGTGGCGAACGCACTTCTAATTTGAACCGACGAGTGCGCCAGTTGGCACGTCTTTTGACTGATTTCTTTTCGTTGACTGGTCTATGAGTGACGTGGTTATAATTTGACCCGTCCTTTTTGCACATTTTGCTGACATGTCCTTTGGCCGAATATATACATACAACAGTAGCGTTCAACATATCCATTTGGTTTAAGTTTAATCTTATAAACCAGCTTGCATCCAATAACTTAAGTCCTATTTGCTTCAAGAGAAACAATCACTCATTGCATTGCAAGACACCATTTGGGATCCTTAACAACCTATAAAAAAGAACAGGGTTCTATCTCGATAGAATGAGAAATGGTAAAAGTACAATGTTAAGGAGATACACGAGCATAAGAAATAACATGAGAAAGAGGATAAAGAATACCTATAGATGGAACCGCAACCGAGTTAGATGATGGAGGGGAACGTGAAGGAAGAGTGGTATCAACATGAAAGTCACAAAGATAACTGGGTGCTTGTGTGTCACGTGTAGGTTGAGTAGAAAGAGAAGCCACAGGCGGAGAATGAGGGGGAATAGGTAAAACAGTGGTGGTAGGATCATTTTGTGAGGCACATAACTCAATAAGTGCCAGAGTGGAGGATGCTCGAGTACTGACATCATTGTTCAAAAGACCAGGATGGACAACAATATCAAGATTTTGTGTTTGATCTGCTGCTTAAGCAATTTCAATATTGTTGTCAGAATTTGGTGCTCGAGTAGTGTCAATTATGTGGGAATAAGGATGACCATCTGAAAGAATTTCTTGTGAAGTAAGCAAAATAAGGGTCAAATCTGCAGCGGAAGATGTAAATGGAAAAATATGTTCACAAAAAATGACATTGCGAGAAACGAAAACTTTACCCGTGACAAGATCATACATATGATAACCTTTTTTTTCCATAGGGATAGCCAAGGAAGAGACATCGAGTGGCTCGAGCATCGAACTTGGTGGGCCAATGGTGATGTGTGGAAGCAAAACAGAGGCACACAAATACTTGCAGATGTTCATATTGAGGTTATTTATAGAAAAGCATCTCATAAGGCGTCTTACCCTTGAGAAGAGGTGTGGGTGTGCAATTGATGAGGTAGGTTGCAGTCAAAATAGCATCACCCCAAAATCTTTTGGAAAGATTAGCTTGAAAGAGTAGTGCTCGAGCCACATTGAGGAGATGTCGATGTTTCCTCTCGGCTACTCCATTTTGTTGTGGGGTGGAGACACAACTAGTTTGGTGATAAATACTTTACCAGAAAAGAATTTAGTTAATGTAAACTCATGACCATTATCACTACGAATAATTTTAACTTTGGTAGAAAATTGTGTTTCTACAAGATTAATGAAAGAAGTAAGAAAACGATAGGTATCAGATTCATGATGCATCAAGTATACCCAAGTGCAACGTGTATAATCGTCAACAATGGTGAGGAAATATTGTGCAGCATTAATGGATAGAACATGATATCTTCCCCAAATATCAACATGAATTAATTCAAATGGTGAATGAGTATGAATAAAACTTAATGGAAATTGAGAACGGGTTTGCTTAGCCAATGGGCAAATTAAACAATCCTTAAAATCACAAAAATTAATATCTTGAACAATATTTGAAAGTAAACGAAAATTATTATTTGAAAGATGGCCAAGGTGTTGATGCCAAAGCTGAGAAAGAGAGTTGGAGCCCACAATTGTCGCCTGACACTCAGTTTTTTTCGAATTATCAAGGTAGTAGAGTCCTCCTCGTTTAGTTCTCATCCCAATCATTTTCCTCGATCATTGGTCCTGTATCATACAAGTATTATTAGCAAAAGTGGTGATATAACGAGGATGATTGGAAAGCTTGCTAATAGAGATCAAATTTAACTGGAATGAAGGAACACAAAGAACATTGTTGAAGACAAAGTGTGGTGAAAGCTGGACACTCCTAATATGTGTAATAGTAGCAAGAGCACCATTGGGAAGGTACACAAAACGATTAGTAACAGGAAAACTAGTAGTAAGACATGTGACTAAACAAACCATATGATCAGTAGCCATACTGTCAATGATCCATCGAGTGGGTTTCCTAGAAATAGAGGCATGTAAATTATTACCTAAGAGGTCACTTGTGTTGGAAGATTTTCCAACATGATTGACCATAGAAGTTGGCTGAGTGTTACCGAGAATTGTCACAAGGTTTTGGTACTGTTCCAGTGTGAGCGTGAGAAATGTGAATGAATGTGGTGCTACTGTACTGGCATCTACATGGTTGGCTTTGAGTTTAAATTTTGATTCAGAAGAATTTCCCTTTTTGCGGTAGGTGTCAATTGTGTGTCCCTTCCAGCTGCAAAAATCACATATGAGATGTTGATGACAAGTCTTAGAAGTATGACTAATCCTGTCACAACGATCACATTTTAGATGAGGATTCTTGGGTGTGTAATTTCTTTCAGAGCCACGAGAATTACCACTGAGAGCAAAAGCAATGGCCTCAGGTGTGCTTGTCTTGTGAAAACTGAATGTTGTTTTTAATCTTGGAGAATAAAAGAGTGTGCCCGGTTCACAATAGGGAGTGGATCCATGAGAAAAATTTGTTCGCGTACCGCGACATAAGTTTCATTGAGACCCATGAGAAACTTCATGGTCTTTTGATTTTGTTGGAACTACAGCACCTCTTTTACGGTGCCATAAGTGCAGGTTTGAATGGAACACAGAGAATCTCTCTCATCCCACAAGCCTTTGAGTTTGGTGTAATATGCACTAATGATCATGTTATTTTGGATGCAGTCTTGAATGGCTTGTTCAATATGAAAGAGATGAACACTATTGACATGTGAGAAGCGTTCCTTGAGATCAGTATAGATATCAGATGCGAATTCATTATATATGACGCTAGCACGAATATCTTGTAAAATTGAGTTGAGAAGCCAAGATTTCACACGATTGTTACAGCGTGTCCATTGCTGAAATTTGGTGGTGGAAGTCTTTGGTGGAAGTTCAATTGTGCCATCGAAAAACCCTTCCTTGTTTTTGGTATTGAGTGCCATAAGCGTAGCACGACTCCAAGTGCCATAGTTGTCATCATTTAATAGTTGCGAGACAAGTACGACGCCAGGTTGATCCGAATGATGGAGATAAAGTGGATCAATTGGATTTTCATATTTGTTGTAATTATCAGGCTTGGCTGAGGGTTTGGGATTGTTGTCAGGTGTGGCTGACTTATCTCCTTATGCCCTGGTTGTCGGTAAGAGGTTGAAGAAGATGTATGTGACGGGTGGCTAGGGTTTTTCTATCAAGAGCGATATTGCTCTGATACCATGAAAATAATATTTCTGTTATAATATTTTTGAGTTGTTCTGTACATGGGATTTTATACAAGAAAATACAACAGGAAATCAAAATCCTACATTATTGTCTAGATATAATACTTGTTTAATTTTCAAAAAGAAAGAATCAATCTCATATTGCTTGTGATATAAGGAGATCAATTTTAGTTGACTTTGCTATCTTCAACACCTTTCTTTTTCAGAAATTAGTTTCATCAATCTTGTGATATTTAAAATTTTAAAATATATTCGGGCTTTTATAATTAGGACTACTACAAAAAACGCAAAAGAAATCGGTTATTTTCATGGAAGAAATCGGTTTTTCAAAATTTTAAAACCGATGTCTATTTGAGTGATTTAGAAAAAAATGCGCTAAAGACATCGGTTTTTAACCAATGTAAAAACATGCGAAAACACATCGGTTATATATAAAACCGATTTAAAAACCACAACGTAAAATTGGTGAATTACGAAAATTAATCTCGCCGTCCCATCGCTCCACCTTCGACCAACCCCACCTCTGATAATAATGACAATTAATCGTCATTATGAGGAATTGAACTTGCAATCTCAAAGTCAAAGTGGTAAGCTTTTACTGCCTGACTACAAGATTGGATGTGTTAATAGTTGCACAATATTTATATATAACCTATATGAGTTGTTAGAGAAAAAAGAAAAAAAAAAAAAAACTTGCTTGATAAATTTAAATTTTCTCAACTAATCAAAATTCTAATTTCTACTACAAACATATATTAAAAAATATATATATATATATATATATTGGTGGGTTTACTTTTCATTTCATTTTTTGTGTGGTTTTGCATGTGTTCTGCTGGAGATATTTTTGTGCAAACTTTTTCCTTAAAACTGTATCTTTTGGCAAGGAAATAAATTTTTTCGTCCATGTTGGGTTCTTCGATTTTCGATATGAATTCAACAGTATAAAGAAAGTAAAATTTTGGGCAGTATTTTGAAAGTTATGATCAATTATTCAGTCAAAGGTCAGAAGCGATTGAAGATGATTAATTTTTGTGCAAACTTTTTCCTTAAAACTGTATGTTTGGCAAAGAAATATTTTTTTTTTGTCCATGTTGGGTTCTTCAATTTTTTGATACAAATCCAATGGTATAAATAATGTAAAATTTTTGGGCGGTATTTTGAAGGTTATGATCAATTATTCAGTCAAAGGTCAGAAGCGATTGAAGATGATCAATTTTTGTGTAAATTTTTTCCTTAAAACTGTATCTTTTGGCAAGGAAATAAATTTTTTCGTCCATGTTGGGTTCTTTTATTTTTCGATAAGAATCCAACGGTATAAAGAACGTAAAATTCTGGGTGGTATTTTGAAAGTTATGATCAATTATTCAGTCAAAGGTTAGAAGCGATGCAAATCCGCAAGTAAGATGTTTTCATCGCTCATTTTCACACTTTTCTAAATCGATTTTTGGAATATTTTCTGAACAAAAAGTTTTTTTTTTTTTTTTTTCATGTCTACTTTCTTTTGTCAAAATTTGAGAAAATAATGTTAAGTATTTGTAGAGATGCGCACTTGAATGTGGACATAGGTCAGATTTCAATTTCAGCAGAATTTTGCTTTTGAATTCATATCGGTTTTCCCAAAAACCATTGTCTTTTCAAACTGCAATATTTAAGATATTAGTTTTAATGGAAACCGATTTCTTATCGGGAAAAAAAAAAACCATATCGGTTTTTCCAAAAACCGTTGTCTTTTCAAACGGTAATATTTAAGACATCGGTTTTAAGGAAAACTGATTTCTTATTGGAAAATAAATCCATATCAGTTTTCCCAAAAACCATTGTTTTTTTAAACCACAATATTTAAGAAATTAGTTTTTATAAAAACCGATTTCTAAAAGTTTTTTTAAATCGGTTATCTAAAAACCGATGTAAACAATCGATGTTATTTAACATTTTTGTAGTAGTGACGATTTTTTTTTTCTTAACTTTACAATGTTATAGAATAAGATCTTGTAACATAACAAACCTGGTTTGTGCATAATCTTACGTCCGGTCTGGAGATTTGCATATGAGAAATCATTATATATATATACAGTCTTTCTATTGTCAGTTCGTCCTGACAATAAATATATCAGGATGAAAAATGTGTGGACCACAGATTATGGAGAAGTTTTGACAAGTGTATACACTTTGAGTCATAGTATGTAAATCTAGTCATCCTGATATAATTATTGTCAAGACGAACTGATAATAAAAAAATATGTATATATATATATTACATATTGCATAAAAATGGAAATGATGGGAAATCTTGCTCTTTTTATGTTGAATATTGAGAGTATCACTAGTTTAATAAGTTAAGTTTAAATTGCATCAATGGACTAAAATACCCTCATCTCCTTCTTTTATTATATTTGTGCCATTTTTAGTTTTTTTTTTTTTTTTTTTTTTCAAAAACCTTCATCAATGGAGATAAAAAAACCTCCATTGGAAGTCAAAATTGGCCTCCAATTGAAATCGACCTCCAATGGAGATCTCAACGAAGAAGATGACAATTTTTTTTTTTTGAAACTTTCATTTTTGCCTAATAAATCTCGAAAATTGTAAATATACCTAATAAGTCTCAGAAAGATCAAAATAAGTTTGATAATTTAGAAAATAAGTCTCGGAAATACAAAAAAAAAGTGAGACTTATTTTTGTGAATGTGTTTTAAGTGTATTTTTTGCCAAGTTCACACTTTAGGTGCTATTAAAACTTAAGTTATTAAGTTAGTGATAGTCTTAAAACTCATTCTTTAAATAATGTTATTAAATTTTCGAACCCTTTTATAAAACTTACAAAAGTTTATGAAAAACCTCAATTTTATAGCAGAGGTCTTTTTCTATTTCCAAAATCTTATATATTTTGCTTATAGTTATTTCAAGCATTGAGAAAAACTTAAATGGAATGGATTTATTCTTTTTTATTTTTAAATTTTCAGTATATTCGTTCACTAAAATAATATCATATATACGTTTGCCTATAAAATTAGATTCAGAATTGCCCACATTGCAGAATATGAAAGATCATTGACACATTTATTTATTGTTGTTATAATATATGTGGCTTTTACCACATGCAAAATATCACTTTAATATCTCCCAAAATATCACCAAATATCTTCCATAATATCACCAAAATATCTCCTTTAATATCTCTCATAATATCACCAAAATATCTTCCTCTACATCATTTCCCTTACACCACCGCCTCTCTCACTCCCACTTGCCTCTCTCTCTTTAAGTCAATCCCACTTGCCTATCTCTCTTTATTGGCTATATATACATGTGCTCTCTCTTGTAAATGGGTTCCAGAAATGATCAATAAAATTAAGCAATATATGTTCTCTCTCTCTCTCTCTCTCTCTCTCTCTCTCTCTCTCTCTCTCTCTCTCGTCTCACTGTCTCATCTTTCTCACTTGATCTCTCTCACTTATTTCTCATCTCATTCTTTCATCTATTATTTATTAATTTACAATACGTTATCAGCACGATCGTATGTAAGTAAAAAGTATCTCCAGGTGAGTGATTTATTTACGGCTTGATATTCGTGTATATAAGTAAAAGGGATCCCTGATGGGTGATTTACTTTAAATCTCGATATTCTGGATTTGTATATATTTCACAGTGTTCTAGTAAACGCTAGGCGCTAGTCGGGCGGTAGACCAACGCCTAACGCCTAGTCGGCCTAGTCGGATTTCTAGGCAGCCGGTTTTTTTTTTCCTACCTATAAAACCAATAATAAAACTCATATTATGACAGAATTCAAACAAAATCATCAACATAATTCCCTTTTTGTTTTTATGTCTTGTACCTATTTAATATAGTTTTACTATTTATTGTATATTTTAGATTTTTATATTGAAAGAGGGTCTATTTTGTTATTTTACAAATCTCCTTTTTAAAAGTCAAAGACTCAAAAAAAATTATTTATTCTTTCATCTCTTTCATGCCATCTTCTTCTCTTTCTCTTTCATGCCCCCAATTTTCTTCCACCATTTCTCTCCTTTCAAGCTTTCTCACTCCTCCATTAAAACTTGTTTTTGAGTTATTTTTCATTAAATCTTGGTGGGTTTTGTTTATGTTACTCTCGAATCTAATTTGTGTGTTGATTTTGCTCATATTTTCTCCATTGATTTTGCTTAGAAAACTAAACAAAGTAACAAACCCTAGACAGTGACGATGAACAGCATGCCAGCAACAACGGCGACGGAGGCTCCTTCTGGCGACAAGAGGAGGTGGTTTGGTCGGCGATTGAGAGGAGAGAGTCGATTTGAGATGGAATTTTTTATTTTTTTCAAATTGTGTTTCACTGTTCTGTTATGAGCTTTTACGATTGAAAGCAGATTTTGTCCATACGTCACCATTTTAGCATTTTTACTCCCGAAACGGCGCCGTTTTTTGAAGAAAAAAATCGGTCTCGGCAGAGTCAACGGCTTTGACTCCGCCTGGACCCGATTAATCCATCAAAAATCAGCCACGTCACCCGAATTCTTCTAGACCGCCTAATCCCACCATTTTTGCTCAAAACAGTTCGGCCGGCCATCGATTCCGCCGATATGGCCGCCTAGCCCTCATTTTCGAACACTAATATTTCATATACAAAATGGCTTTGCCGTTAACGGAACATATATATATATATAGTCCTGAATTTATTTTCTCTAAATTTCAATATTCTTGATCTATATATATTTCGTATACAAAATGGCTGTGCCGTTAACGGAACATATATATATATAGTCCTGAATTTATTTTCTCTAAATCTCAATATTCTGGATCTATATATATTTCGTATACAAAATGGCTGTGCCGTTAACGGAACATATATATATAGTCCTGAATTTATTTTCTCTAAATCTCAATTTTCTCTAAATCTCAATATTCTGGATCTATATATATTTCGTATATAAAATGGTTGTGCCGTTAACAGAACATATATATATATATATAGTCCTGAATTTATTTTCTCTAAATCTCAATATTCTGGATCTACATATATTTCGTATACAAAATGGCTGTGCCGTTAACGGAACATATATATAGTTATAGATTTAATTTTTATGCACATGGCATGTGAGCTCAACCTCCTGGAATTGATTTTACAAGACATATATACCGTTCTGGAACTGTTATTTACAGGACATATATACCGTTCTGGAACTGTTATTTACAGGACATATATACCGTCTTGGAACTGTTTATTTACGAAACATAAAAGGTGAGCTCAGCCTCCTGGAATTGTTTATTTACAGGACATATATACCATTCTGGAACTGTTCATTTTTCACAATATATGAGATTGGTTAGACCGACAAACCAGAACTTAAAATTTCTGGAATTATGATATTTAAGTCGGTACGGTTTTGAAAACCGATGAAAAACTGGAATTCTTGATCCAGTGTTATATTCATGAATGCCATATGGCACGGTATTGAAAACCGATGAGAACCTGGAATTCTGGATTCAGTGTCATAGTCATGAATGACGTAGTTCATTATTTGGAACCTAGGGTTTCAAATCCACTCATAATCTGAATTTTTCTTGATTATAATTATATATGAACTTACAGTTCATGATCGAATCGGAAGTTCAAAAAATCATTATGATCCACGCTTTTATTTTATCTCATATATATAAAGTGATATGTTTACATATCATTCATTTGAGAAAAATGATTTACACATCCAACAGTATGTTATGAGTATCATAAAAAAATGATTTAAGATCCTAATGTTTAATGAAATTGGAAATAATATCTTATCCATTTTGTACATGGTTGATACTCATGAAGAGCAATATTCAGAGAAGGATCTACACATCCAACAGGATGTTGTGAATATCATAAAAATAATTTAAGATCCTAACGTATAAATAAATTGACAATAATATTTTTATCCATTTCATACACATCCAACAGGATGATGTGAGTATCACATAAAAGGATTTAAGATCCTAACGTATAATAAAACTGGATGTAATATTTTATCCATTTCATTCAAGTTTGATGCTCCTGGAGAGCAAAATTCAGAGTTGCTGAAAAAAGAGGAGAATTTTGAAATCAGTAGTCTACTTGACAGTAGATGAACTTGATGAACATGTGAATGTGATGGGTGTTGGATAATCAGATCATCTGATCTAGTATCACCAAACCCCGATCTGAGTTTGCTTCTGGGTTGGTGGGTTTTTCAACCCAGACCCATCGCCCCTCGGGTCAATGCCACCTCGTCGGTGAGCTTCGTCATTTTTCGCACCAGCCTAGTGCGTTTTTACGATGACGATAAATGATCGTCGGTCATGACCCACGATCTGGTCTAGATCGATCACAAAGCTCGTTTTTGCTCTTGGCCACTTTTGGAGAATTCGATATTTTTCATGGACTGTTTTGTAATTATTTTGGGCCATTTTGTAATTTTGATAAAATTTTGGATCAATTTATAATTACCAAAACTTATTGGTCCAGTTTGTAATTTTCAAAAAGTTTTGGGGCTGATTTATAATTAATAAAAAAATTTGAGGGGCCTTTCTATAATTTTACAAAATCAAAGGCAGTTTTGTAATTTCTCTTTTAAAAAAAAAAGGATAATTAAAAAAAAAGAAAAGAAAAAGGGAGGGGTGACTATTATCATTTCACATGAGATATAAAATGACATTACAAATAATGTCCATAAAATTTATAGAAAGAAAAATATATGTCTTGCCGAGAGTGCAACGACTCATATAATTATGCAGAGTCAGAAATATTTTATGAATTCGACTTTGCTAAGAGCAAATGTTATTAATGTATTATGTCCAACGGATCTGATAGAAAGCTTTGGAAGAGCCATGATATTGTTATCAAACAATACTAAATTATATATCAGGTCCAACAGATCTGATAGAAAGCTCTGGAAGAGCCACGATGTTGTTATCAAATAATTCTCAATTATGTATCAATGGTACTTGATATTATTCAAAGAACAACATAAAGAAATATGCTTAGTTCAAAGCATTTAAAGTTAATACCAAATAAAATCTGGCGGATCTGATGGATCTGATTAAAGACTCTAGAAGAGCCACAATCTTATTACCAGATGGTATTAAATTGTGTATCAATGATACTTTATATCATTCAAGCAAAACATAAATAAATCTGTTTAGATCAAAGACATATAACTTTATTAATGTCATATTGAGATCATTAATAATAATAATGTTGAATATCTGTGTGTGATTCAAGCCAGAAGCTGATTATAGAAAAGCTGTGTTCTTTATCATCCGGATTATATTGTTGATCAGAAAAGGGATGTATGTGGATATATTCATCCACCAAATAAAACCATCTCATTCTAAAGTTGGTTTTGAATCCTTATCATTCAAATGGATATATGTGGACATATTCATCCACCAAAAGAATCCTTCCATTATTTTATGGTACTGATTGATGCATCTATGAGATGATCACATGTTTGTGTGTTATCAAACATCTCTAGTTGAGATAGATGTTCAACATCCGGTTTTCACATATACACATAATCAGAATGGATGAGCGAAATCAATTATCAAAATGTCTCCAGGTAATTACGAGAACTTTATTATTTATTTACCAATTTTTATATGGGACATTCTATGTTACATGTTGATGCAGTCATCTATGTCTCACTACTTATAATCATTATTTACCATTACAACTTGTAATTGGTCATTGACTTGCTCATATTTTTAAGATATTTGATTGTGTAGTATATCTCCTTATTTCATCTCTGGCATGATCTAAGATAAGAATTCTATATCATTATGAGATTAATATTAATTTTGATTAATCTCTATTAGATTATTTAAACTTCTAAGAGTTTATATTTTTACGCACAATCTGTATATTATTATATTGATTAATTTTCAAATAGAAAGTTTCTCCAAAAAGAGTAAATGAAAAGTTACTCTTATATAAAACAGAGATACCAGTTCGATTCTATATATATAAATGTGTCTCATTTCAATCTTTGTATCACTCAAAAATGAAAGATAATTGATCATCAGATAATTATTAATTTGTTACTTGATATATTAAAGGTAACAAGATTTATAAGTTGTCATCTCATAAACCCCAGCCGGGTAATTGTTCCTAAAGAACGATCTGAGTAAAAAGCAACAAATAAATCATCTGATACATATTATAATTCATAAGCTTATGAACATTTTTAAAAGGTATTGTTATCAGGATCCTAATGTAAGCAAAACTCGAGTGATAAATAAATCCACTTTCTCTAAATCAACTCTGTAAGAGTCTGACATATTTAATGAGACACAAGTCTATGAAAAGACTAAATTCACTGTTATGGAAGAAATCTCAACAGAGATACAAGTATATTGAAATTGAGAAAATTTCTATACGAGTCTATGAAATGACTAAATCCATTGAAATGGAAAGAAATCTCAACAGAGATACAACTATATTGAAATTAAGAAAATTTCTATAAAATCCATATAGTGAATAAATCCATTGAAATGGAAGAAATGATTCAAATATATTGAAATTGAGAAAATTTCTATAAATCATATAAGAGAAATGTGGAATCATAAAGAAACAATCATTGATGATGTATTTTTATACACAGTAGCGCTACTGAAATTATAAACGATAATTATGATATTCATAATATCAATGATTGTATACAAAAGGCATGATTAGCCTAAGTGAAAAGAAGCAATTCAAGAAGAATTGACTTCATATGCCAAACATAAAGTATTTAGACCAATAGTACTTCAGACACCTGGAGATGTCAAACTAGTTGGATACTAATGGGTCTTTATACGGAAAACGTAATGAGAAAAACGAGATCGTGAGATATGAGGCATGACTCGTAGTACAAGGTTTCTCACAGAAACTTGGTATTCAATAGTGATGAATACAATTACGTTTCGAATTTTTGATAAATTTGGCTGCCTTTACAAGGCTTGAAATACGTTCTCTAGACGTAGTAATCATTTATCTATATGATTCACTCAATATAGACATTTATAATCCCGGAAGGATTTAAAATGCTAGAAGCATGTAAATCGAGATCTCGTAATCTGTATTTGATGAACATACAAAAATCCTTATATGGATTAAGAACAATCTGGACGGATGTGGTATAATCGTCTCAGTGAATATCTGATAAAATAAGGGTATAATAATTATATTATATACCCAAGTGTCTTCGCAAAGAAATCAGAATTCGAATTTATTATATTCACAACATATGTTGATGATATGAATTTAATTGTAGCTCCTGGAGAGCTCTTGAAAACTCTTGAATTTTTGGTAAATGAGTTTAAAAATGAAAGACATGGGAAAGAAAATATTATCTCGACCTGAAGGTCGATCATAGATCAAATAGAATGTTTGTCCATCAATCAGAATATGTTGAAAATATTCTGAAAAGATTCTGAAAAGATTCTAAAAAAGATTTCATTTGGATATTACTCCATAAAGCAAGTATTTGCTTATACTCCCTCCAATCATTTATGATGTTATTTCATTTCATAAAATAAACATCTATATACCCCAGTTTAGCAATCTAGAAGATTGTTTTAAAACAACTTTTATCAGGGGGAGCGTCCTATCAGGGGGAGCATATCAAATGAAGTATATTAATTATATTAATTATATTGTGGCATATGTGCATTGTACTCTTTTCCTTACAATCAGGTTTTTGTCTCATTGGGTTTTCCTGAAAAGGTTTTTAATGAGGCAATTCTCTACGCATATCCAAAAATCATTTGATCCACAAAATCATCATAAATATTACATTGGTTCAATATATCATCGTATATATGTTATCTTGATCAAAAATATCATTGTAAATATTACTTTGATCTTGCTAATCATCGTATATATATATATATATATTACCTTGATCCAAAAGATCATCATAAATATTACTTTGATCCGATAGATCAATGGATATATTTGCTCAGGTTTTTATCCCACTGGGTTTTTCCTAGCAAAGTATAATTATGAGAAATGTTTTGAAGAAAACATTAACTATTAACATATTTGCATTGTACTCTTTTTCCCTTCGATCAGGTTTTGTCCCACTGGGTTTTCCTGACAAGCTTTTTAACGAGACAATCAAGAGGAGCAAAGTTCTGAGCGGACATATGTGCACTATACTCTTTTTTCCTTCGATCAGGTTTTGTCCCACTGGGTTTTCCTGACAAGGTTTTTAACGAGATAGTTTTGGGAGCATCCAGCATCATTAGATCCAGGAGATTATTGTATATATTTTACTTAGTTTTTATCTCATTGAGTTTTTCCCTAGAAGATTAATACATGTGGTATAAATCCAAGGGGGAGTGTTATAATATATGTGGCTTTTACCACATGCAAAATATCACTTTAATATCTCCCAAAATATCACCAAATATCTTCCATAATATCACCAAAATATCTCCTTTAATATCTCTCATAATATCACCAAAATATCTTCCCCTACATCATTTCCCTTACACCACCGCCTCTTTCACTCCCACTTGCCTCTCTCTCTTTAAGTCAATCCCACTTGCCTATCTCTCTTTATTGGCTATATATACATGTGCTCTCTCTTGTAAATGGGTTCCAGAAATGATCAATAAAATTAAGCAATATATGTTCTCTCTCTCTCTCTCTCTCTCTCTCTCTCTCTCTCTCGTCTCACTGTCTCATCTTTCTCACTTGATCTCTCTCACTTATTTCTCATCTCATTCTTTCATCTATTATTTATTAATTTACAACAATTGTATCCCAGACTTGAGTCTTGGCCCAGAGAAAATGAAGTTTGCATTTTATTATTATTATTTAAAACAAAATTTGCCTTTGTGATAATAACAAATACCGTAACGCTTAGGGATGTCAATGGTATGGGTCGGGATGGGTTTTCCATTACCGTCCCCAATACTAATTTGTATGAGAAATACCATCCCCGATGAATACCCACCATAAAATAAACGGTGCGGGTACGGGGATTCCCTATTAGGGGATCGGTTTTTTACCCCATACCATCCCCATCCAGGGCCGGCCCATAGGGGCAGCAAACCTAGCATTTTGTTGGGGCCCCCAATTGGCTCAATTTACTTCTTCTTTGGGGCCTCAGAATCCAATATATTTATGTTTAAACATTGTCAAATTCCAAACCTTTTATTGATTTTATTTATATATTTTCCTTTTTGGCCCAATGAACTAATTTAATTAAACAAAAAAAGAAAAAAAAAAAAAAAACTTCAGGCCCAATAAACTTGTTTTTGTTTTTGTTTAGTCATTAATTTCTACATGTTGGTTTTGACTTATCTTTTAATTATTTATTTTATTTACAATAGTAGATTAGTATCCACTAATTTTAGTTTTTAGTGATCTCAGTTCTCAGATCTGTATGTGTATTGTGTATTTGTGTAGTCAATTTGTTAAACTTTTCTTGAATCATTTCTTGAATCTTTTATGGACAAACAAGAATATTTTATAACGGGTTCTTTTATAACAGATAATATAATTATAATCATTAATCAAATTGAATACAGTCTACACAAATACACAAACCGGTTTAAACGAAAAAAATACAAGTTAAAATAAAATAATCTTGTATTATATAGGGCCCCGATTTTTATTAATATCATAAAATCGCTCGGGCCCTAAAATATCTGGAGATAGCCCTATCCCCATCCCATTAATATATTTTGTTTATGACTTTTTGATAAAGATCATATAAATATTATTGAATAATATAAAATTAATAGTGTGAGGGCTATATTATATATAATAATCTAGAATGGAGTAGTGTTTCTATAGAGGGAAAAATTGGGAAAAAAGAGGGGGAATATTATGTTAGTGGAGGGGAAAATATGAGGGAAAATTATGGTTATATATATATATATATATATATATAATATATATTGATAGCGGGTACAAGGACGGGGCGGTGACTTGAAATCCCATAACCATACCAAAATTAAATCGGGAATTAAAAAAAAATACCTGTTCCATACTACAACTTAAATGGTACAATTAAAACCATCCCTAATAGGGCAGATCCCTATGGGTTTCTAGACCAATGGGTAATTTTGACATCCCTAGTAATGCTCTCTTATGTGTAAGACCGCGGACTCCATATATAAGTTAAGCTAGCTATGATGATAGACATAACCAAACTTAATTATATAACTTTAACTTTGACTTTGATTACTGAAATTTCGTGCTACAGAGTTCTAGTCAAAGAACTAAGAATTTTTTTTATTTTTTTTAAAGTACGGTAAGAACCATTATAATAAGACTGTCGGGATCTATTGAGATCAAACAATACATGTGCGGTGTGCAGAGGCGGAGCTATTTGTATTGTAGCCTGGGCTGTAGCCTAGGTTGATTTATTGAAAAAATGTTTAAAGTTTTTTACTTTTTACAAAATATTTCCTCTTTGTTATTAATTTTACAAAATAACCCCTATTTTATAATTTTATTTACAAACTATCATAATTAAAACAAAATGGTTCAAATACAAAACAAAAACACATCGGATAAACAAAATAGAAATTTTAAGGTTGAAACTTAACTTTCAATCTTTAAAACACAATTTAACTGAACATGTTTAATTATATATAAATAAATATATTTATATTAAAGTATTTAATTTATATTATTGATTGCTAACAACGTAAGAAATAGTAAATAATCATCTTGACGGACTTACTGATAATTTTACTTTATTGAATTTTATAGTAGAAGTTTGGTTGAATTTTAGTAGTAATAAGTTGACATGTGTGTAAATTTGTATATATATATATATATATTTAATGTTAATCCATGTACTATTGTTGGTTGCAATGTTAAACAATTATGTATCTAAGCCAAAAAAAAAAAAAAAATAATAATAATAAATAAAATAAAATAAAATAAAATAAAATTCCCTCCGATAGTTATTAAGGTTGGTTTTGGTTTAGAAATTTTTTTGTTTTTATCCCACCCTATTATAATATCCTGGCTACGCTCCTGGCGGTCCAAATATCTACTCCCATAACAGGAGATAACTACTCCTATAACCTGGGAAGAAAACTCTCCACACATATTTTATATAGTATTGGTTGAATATGCTCTTATAGCTTCAAAAATGATCTAGTTAGTTGTGTTGAATAAATGATTTTTTTTTTTTGAAGTATTGCAAGAACTATAACAATAGGACTGCCGGGACCTGCTAATATCAAACAATACATGTGCATTCCGGATATCTACTTACATAACAGGAGATAACTACTCCCACAACTCAGGAAGAAAACTCCCCACATGTGTTTTAAAATGCGTATGGTGAAATTTGAAACCCTCACCACTTACATGCAGTGGCGAATGTAGGGGGGGCCCATAGGGGCCATGGACCCCCCCAACCAATAAAATTAAAAAAAAAATTCTATTATACATTAAATTATAATATAAACCCATAAAAATAAATAAATAAATAAATAAATAAACAAACTATACATAAAATGTGATATATATAGTAGGTAATATTATTCTCTTGTACTTTTATTATTTTAATAATATAAATTAACTTATAATTTTTGTTTTTATAGTTCTAATGACCATGAAAATAGGAGATAAAATCAGTCCATTTTAATATTTTAATTTCCTATTATTTCATACATTACTACCTAATCTAGTGTGTATTATATATGAGTAATGCTAGGTTTCCCTAATTTTTTTCCAAATGTATGTAGAGAGTGAGGGGTCGTTTGTTTTTTCCACTTAAGACTTAATGGGTCTGAATCATAATTATTAAGTTGTTTTGTTTGTTTTTTTAAGTGGTCAAACAACTTAAAAATACCAAAAAACAACTTAAAATAAAAAGTAAAAAATCCTGACTTTTCACTTAATTGTAAATCACTGGATTGCATTAAATGCAATCTAAAATCTTTTCTTCCAATACTATCCTCCATATATATCATATTTCCAATTTCATCATAATTATATATTGTATAGAAATCTTTATTTTAATATATTGCTTATTTTAAATAGCTTTAAAATAAAAAAAGAACCCTAATCATTTCTAATATTAGTATTTAATATCAATACTTTATTATGATATTATGGTGATGTATTTATATATTATTTTTTTTAGAGTGTTTTGTGTGAGTTTTCCTGCTCCCCTTTTATTTTATTTTATTTTTATTTTTAAAAAAAAACTTTTTCTTTTCTTAGTAAAAATAAAGTTTGTTTATAATCGAAGAAGAAGATCATGATCATATGTGTTCATACATAATTAATATTTTTGGATTGTTTTTATTCTATATTATATGTATAATTGTTTAACATGGGTATAGATGTAAAATTACCTCTTTTCAGACAATTTTATTTGTAAAAAACAAACATGTTGACAGTACATTCAGATGTGAGGAAAAAAAAACAAACATGTCATTCAGATTCAGGTTTCAGTCACTATTCAGTCTTCAGTAAAATTCAGGACTATTCAGTCTTCAGACAAAAAACAAACGACCCCTGAGATGTTAACATCTTGTAAATCATGAGATTATGTGGTGAATGATGTGATGTTGACACCTCACATTCTACAAACATTTGGGAAATTTGAAAAAAAAAATCGGGAAGCCTAGCATTACTCATTATATAATATATATATATTTATAGATTTTACTAGAACAAACTAAGTAAATATTGAACTCTTATAGCGACTACATTTACTATTTATTTTGTTAGGTTAAATATTAATCCGATTTTGATAAATTTACTTTATTAGTTTATTATTTAAATTTTCCTCAAAATTATTATAAGTTAATTTGGTTTGACATGAATATTATAAAATTAAGTTACAAGTATGTAAATAATTATGATTTAAATATATCAATGGTATTATGATATTTTAATTAAGCCATTGAAATTTATATTTTATAAGCTGGAAACTATTAAAATATTTTTTTTCAATTATCCATACTGTTAAGAACATGCATAAATTTTACAACAAAATAAAAGATCTTTTCTCATACATTCTTTGATTATGTAATTGAAATGGAAATTAAGAAGAAAATTAGATTGATTTCGTTATAAATAATTTTTTAGATATAAAATAGGCATGTTACATTTTAATTAGTTAATGTTTATTTTATTTATTTTACTTTTAACACCAAACGATATCACATTTTGTTAAAAAGTATAAGGTGCGGGATTACACATTTTTTCTTGTATATGATTCGTACTGACCTACAATATTAGTTTTGTTTCGGCCCCTCAAAAGCTAAAATCCTGGCTTCGCCCCTGCTTATATGGGATAGATCTGCACTACTAGCTCTGCTAAGAGATGATGTACCGAATTAGAAAAAATATAGAGAGGCAATATTATATATCCTTATCTATTCCCCACCATAATTATTATAAAGAAAATATATTCGTGCATCCAAAAAGTGAAGATAATTCATTGGTACTAGTTTGAAAGGAGCCATATATCACTCACTCTTAGTAAAACTTCTTCTAGTTATTTAAAAGGGTAAATTAGCGAAAATAGCCTTTCCCAACAATGTGTTTCTAGGAATAGCCCCTTGGTAAAAAAATTGCTGATTTAGCCGCCTTCCCAACCCCATTTACCCTTATGCCCTTAAGTGGCCCTCAAGTTGAAATACCCGAAATGCCCTCGCTCAATGTTTGAACAAATAAAACTTGATCACATTTACTAAATTACCCTCCCATTCTGATTCCCCACAAAGTGACTAAATTTCCCTCTGAAAATCCCACAAAAACTCTACTCTGTGATAATACAAACGGTCAGAACAAGAACAACCAGAAAACCCAAAGTGGGAGGAAGGAGAAACAAAGCAGAAGAAGGTCGCCATTGCGTTGAAGGTCGATGTTGCCCTCGTCGCCGTCGCAGAAACTCTGTTCTGTGAAATCGCAAACCCAAAAACTCGAAACTCTGCTCTGTGTGAAACCGCAAACTCAGACAACTTCAAACTAGAAATAGAGAGAGAAAGGAGAAGCACAAGGTTGGTGTTGTCGCCCTCACGTCGGCGTCGGCGTCGGCGTCGGCATTGAAGGAAGCACCCAAACCCAAACAATAACAAAGAAATCGCAAACCCAGTCAACAAGAAACCAGAAATTGAGAGAGGAAGGATAAGCAGAAGTTCGTCGTTCTCCTCGTCGCCGTCGCCGTCGCCATCGGCATTTACGGAAGCACCCAAACCCTAGAAAACGCAAATTCCTTTGAAGGTACTAATTTGTTGGAAATTGTGGTTAGGGGTTTTTGTTGGAGTTTGTTCGTGTATGTGTTTTGGGATGGTAGATTGTTCTGTTGTTTGTGTTTTTGACGTGTTTGTATGTGTATTTGGAGCGTGTGTGTTATGTTTGAAGGGCAAGCATTATTGATTGATTGCTGTGAACTACACTGGAAATGTTTTGTTTTGGGTATTGGGAGGGAAGAAAAACGTTTGCAGACAGTAAAGACTTATTTTGCATGTAGTGAAGAAAAGCATTATTGATGCATGTAATTTGTGTGCCTAGGATTGATTTATATAAATAAGCCTAGGACTGGATGCAATGAGCCTAGGAATCAGCTGCTGTGAATGTATGCATGTAATGTGTGAGCCTAGGACTGGATGCATGCATTTTTTTTATTTTTTTTCTTAGCAAGTATGTATGTATTTTGTGAGCCTAGGAATCAGCTGCTGATGTTGAATGAGAATGCATATAATCTTTGAGCCTTGGACTGATGATAAATGCATAATTTTGAGCCTATGACTGGATGCAATGAGCCTAGGAATCAGCTGCTGTGAATGTATGCATGTAATGTGTGAGCCTAGGACTGGATGCATGTATTTTTTTATTTTATTTTTTAGCAAGTATGTATGTATTTTGTGAGCCTAGGAATCAGCTGCTGATGTTGAATGAGAATGCATGTAATCTTTGAGCCTAGGACTGATGATAAATGCATAATTTTGAGCCTAGGACTTATTTTCATAAGCCTGGGACTGATGTTTTCCTTTTGTTTTCTTTGTTTAGATGCCGAGGAAAAATCCGAATCCAAACATGTGGCGGTTCCCAAACCATGAGAGCTGGGTTCCTGCTAGAGTAAATAGTGGGAGTAGCCAATATTTCATGACAAACTTGAAGGAGGTCCTACAGAAATTTGGGTTGGAAAAAAAATTCGAGGAGGGCCCCTTCGGCATATATTTGAAGTTGACAGAACCGTTGACACTTTACGGCCAGCTTATTCACAATATTTTGAAAAGAGAAATAATTCTCCCCAAAGGACAAAGAAAAGATGAGATGTGGTTTGGGTTGGGGAATTCGCAAGCCCGTTTCGGCCAAGAGGAATTCTGTTTATGCAGCGGGTTGAATATGGGACAGCTGCCCCAAGGTTTTGCTAACAACAACAAAGTACCAGAGGATTCGATGCTTAGAAGAATGTTCAATGGAAAAAGGCTGACTGCTAAGGTATTGTACGCCACATTGAGGAAAATGACGTCCGAAGAGAGTGAAGATGCGTACAAGATGTTGAATATATACATGGTGAGCCAATTCTTTGACACGGATGACGGACGGACCACAGCCATCCCGGGGTGGCTGTTTACATTAGTCGAACAGGAAGAAGAATTCAAAAATTTTCCATGGGGTTCTTACATTTTCAGTTTAACATTTTATTTTCTGAAGGGTGTATTGAATGTACGGCTGCTCAATCTGAGAGGTCAAGCAAAGAAGGAAGACAAGAAGGGGAAGCTGCAGAAAATGAAGAATGCAGTAGAAGAAAAAGAAGACTTAGAAGAACAAGAAGAACAAGAAGACAAAAAGAAAAAGAACAAGAAGAAGAACAAGAAGTTAGTAGAAGTGAAAGGGAAAGGGAAAGGGAAAGGGAAGCTGAAGAGAGTGGAAGAGAAGAGAGTGGAAGAGAAGAGTGTGCAAGAGAAGAAAGATAAGAAATCGAAGTATTATACCTACAATTTGTCCGGGTTCCCTCTAGCACTTCAGGTAAGGTTTAAATGAAACTAATACAGCATATTTTCAGCATAGCAAAACTGTTACTGTGTTTCCTGTTTCATACTTTGTTGAATTGTTATTGTGTTTCCTATATTGATATTAGTTAGTTGAAATTGTATAGGTATGGGCCATGGAGAGGATAATTCGTTTTGATGGTTTGGTCGGACAGAGAGTTGGTACGGGGTATCCCCGGTTCAGTAGATGGGCATTTGATGAAAGGATTCAGGATATTGAATCAACATTCAACTCCCAGGTGTGTACTCAATGACCCTTTCTTTTTAGTTATATAGGGATAATTATCTTTGGAAATTCGGTAATAATTGATAGTTCACAATATGCAGATGGCTTTATTTGATTGGGGAGTTGAAAAGTATGAAAAAGGTACAGATTACTTCAAGTCATTGAACTTGAAACGCGTGTGTCATCCACTAACTTCAAAGAAGAGAGAGAAGTTGGCTCTTCCTCCACCTCCAAGTAAAGTGGAAGAAGAGGTTGTTGGTGGTGATGACGATGAAGTAAATGACAGTGATGGGATTGACGCTTCTATTAAGAAGCAGGAGATAGGAGGCTCAGTGAGGAAAACTGGAAGTACATTTTCGGGTGAATATTCCCCCCCTTCGAAGAAGCGTCTATTCCCCGATGGGAATTCTAAGGTATGATTCCATCTACACTATTTGGTTTTAGACTTATAGTAAGCTATTCTTGTATGTATTGTAGTATTAATTATTGCATAATTCAGGTGTCTTCCACAATCCCATAATTATATGCAGAGTTACGTGCTGCTATAGCTGATAGCGAGCAACGTATTGTTCACTTTTGTAAAGATGAATTTGCAAAGATTAGAAATGAGATGAAGGTTAGATGCATAAAGTTGTTGAAAAACATATTATTATTTATATATAATACTGTAGTCGTTAATAATACCACTAATTTATTGATGTTGAATTGTTGATGTTTAGAAGGGTGGTCATAAAGATGCTGTTGCTGTTGGTGATGACAAGATTTCTGATGAGGCCAATGTTGTTGTTAATAAGGCTACTGATGAGGAGGGTCTTGGTGGTTATAAGGCCGTCGATGATAAGGCTATTGGTGGTGATCAGTCTATTGATGATGTGGATGTTGGTGTTGATAAGTCTGGTGATAAGGCTGCTGGTGTGCAGGAGGATTGTGTTGATAAGGTTGCTGGTGTGCAGGAGGCTGCTGGTGTGCAGAAGGATTGTGTTGATAAGGTTGCTGGTGTGCATGAGGATTGTGTTGATAAGGTTGCTGGTGTGCAGGAGGCTGCTGGTGTGCAGGAGGATTGTGTTGATAAGGCTGCTGGTGTGCAGGAGGGTGCTGGTGAGGAGAATGCTGGTGTTAAGGATGATGCTTGTGATGTGGCTGCTGCTCAGGAGGATGTTGAAGAAGTGACTCAGAAGCAAGATGTTGACAAACATGAGGATGTTGTTGAGGCTCTTTTGGATGTTGGGTCTACTGCAACCGAGGGTGATATGATGCTCGAGGTACATTCTATAAATATAATAGTGGTTTTGTCATTTATATCTATAACTAAGGATAATAGTGTTTATGTTAGTATATGGTCGAGGCCTGGGAACAATTATGTTCGGCCTGGGAAAGGATTGTGTTAGGGGTTTGGGAACAATTCCCTTACGCCTGGGAACATTTCTTTAAGAGTGTTTATGTTATGTATATGGTCGAGGCCTGGGAACAATTGTGTTCGGCCTGGGAACAATTCTGTTAGGATTTAGTGAACATTTCTATAATAGTGTTTTTGTGATGCATATGAGTATAGCAATGGTTTGTACTTTACTACATATTTAATTGGCTTGTAGGACTCGGGGGATAAATCTATCCTTGACTTGGAAGAATACCCATCCCCGGTGTTTTTCCTAGGCCAGAACTTCCCCAGTAGTGTTGTGGCACTTACTAAGGCGGACCCGAATGTTGAATATCGAGACGTTGACAAACAAAGGGGTCGAAAGCGGTCAAGGTATCTCGATGACCCATACACAGATCCGATGCCAAAGAAAACAAAGAAATCAAAGGCAAACGAGGAAGATATAGACCTAGTTGAGTTCACTTCTTTCCTGAAGAACAACGACCAAGTTAGGTAATATTCCATTCCTGTGATCTGTTGTATTCATTTTTTAATATCTATACTAATGTTATGTATCTATTTTTTAATAGTATTTATACGGGTCAAATCATTCCAATGACGCGTCAACATTTTAAAGACCTGGTCAATGTCGAAACGTGGATTTCGGAATTGGTAACATAATTTAACTAGGGGACTATCTATTTCTTCCTGGTTATTAACCCTTTCTGTAACTTATTTTGTAACATACATCACTGCATATACACAGCACATTCATTCATACTTTGATATCCTATGGAGGAGGCGATCGAGCAGTGAGCTGAACTATGCGCAGAATATTGGATTTGTGAACACATGTTTCTTCGTAAGTATCACCGTAGTTATCTGATACAGTATGTGAAACAGTTTTTGAAAATGTGTTTTTGCATGTTTATGAAAAAGTGTTCATGAATGTATTTTTTGATGACAGCCAAGCATAAGCAAGATGTGGGCAGATGAAATGAAATTGCTGGACACCCAGAGGGACATAGCCCGAGAATTGAAGGAAGACCAGGAAAGAAGTCAGCCAATAGAAACTAATTCTCCTCCTTCTCCTCAAGCCAAAAAAGATCGAAAAAAAAAGGTCAAGAAGACCAGTGATCCCTCTCCAAAAGCTGTCAATGTCTGGGAAGAGTACCCAGAATTCCTTCCTTTAAATTACCAGTCCAGTTCAGACATCTTGAGACATGTTACAGGGAGTCAACTTCTGTACCCTGAACCTTGGTGGCAGTTGGATTCAGTAAGTTGTTGGAAATGATGTTGTGTTGTCATTATCTTATCTAATTCCCGAAATAATTTGCATCGCTTCTACAAACAGGTGCTCATTCCGTGCCACGTTAATGATGATCATTGGCTGTTATGCCATGTAATTCTGAAAGAAGGAAAAGTATGGGTTTATGACTCGTTGAATGAACGGAGGAGCGGATATAGTCCTCGGCTGAAGGATATTCGAGGCCTGCTTTACCTGTTTCCATCTGTGTTGAAGCATGCAGGGTACTACGAACATATGAAGATGGATCCTCATGGGACCCCATTCACAGCTGAAAGCATGCATAGTGATCACATTCCACAACAAGATGATGGGTATGTTTGACAGATTTATTTACTTTTTCTGCACTTTATTTACTTTCCTACAAATACTAATGTATGACATTTCCCATCATTTAAACAGAAACAGTTGTGGTACCTTTTTAATGAAGTATGCCGAGTTGATTATGGCTGGAGTACCAACTCCATGGAAAAGTGTTTTTGGACAGAAGAATATCAAAAACATCAGAAAGGCCATTGCAATTGACATTTACACAAATGGTCAACTCCGTAACTCCCCATAGACTTCTACAGCTTAGGAATCATGTACAGCTTAGGAATCATGTAATTTGTTCAGAATGTTTTCTTTAGTTCAGAATTGTTGGGAAATCTGTTAGGATTGTATTTTGATGTATTTTGTTTAGGATTGTTAGAAAAAATCTGTTAGGCCTGGGAACAACTCTTGAAGTGTTAATGACTGTTCCCAGGCTTACGGTAATTGTAGTCACCAACAATGTTCCCAGTCACCATCGTTGTTACTTGATGTATTTATCCAATAACTTTGATGCATTAGATGATCTTGAAATTAATGTCACATGCTGTAATGAGAGACTAATTCACACTAGATGCATATTTATATATGGGGATATATATATATACATATATATATATACATATATATATATATAAATAAATATATACTTGTTCCCAGGGTAAGGACTCTAGGCCTAGGAGAGTTGTTTCCAGGCAAAGGAGAATTGTTCTCAGGCCCACGATAGTATTTTGTTTAGGATTGTTGGAAAAAATCTGTTAGGCCTGGGAACAACTCTCCTAGGCCTACACAATTGTTCCCAGGCCTACGAGAACCGTTTCCCACGAGTAAGGACTAATGGACATGGAGAGTTGATCTGAAAGCTAAGGACTGTACGCCTAGGAGAGTTGTTTCCAGGCATAGGAGAATTGTTCTCAGGCCCGCACATGTTAGTGGCTACCAGTGCTAAGGACTTGCTAAGGACTTAAGGACGTGTTCCCAGGCCTAGGACAATTGTTCCCAGGCCTACGAGAACCGTTTCCCACGAGTAAGGACTAATGGACATGGAGAGTTGATCTGAAAGCTAAGGACTGTACGCCTAGGAGAGTTGTTTCCAGGCATAGGAGAATTGTTCCCAGGCCCACACATGTTAGTGGCTACCAGTGCTAAGGACTTGCTAAGGACTTAAGGACGTGTTCCCAGGCCTAGGACAATTGTTCCCAGGCCTACGAGAATTGTTTCCCACGAGTAAGGACTAGTGGACATGGAGAGTTGATCTGAAAGCTAAGGACTGTAGGCCTAGGAGAGTTGTTTCCAGGCATAGGAGAATTGTTCCCAGGCCCACACATGTTAGTGGCTACCAGTGCTAAGGACTTGCTAAGGACTTAAGGACGTGTTCCCAGGCCTAGGACAATTGTTCCCAGGCCCACGGTAGTTGCAATTTTTAATGAAGGAATTAAGGACTTGTTCCCATGCATAGGAGAATTGTTCTCAGGCCTATGACACATGTTCTTAGGCCTATGACACATGTTCCCAGGCCTATGACACATGTTCCCAGGCCTGCATGAGACTGGTTGCAATAAATTTGTGGCTTTTCATTACACCGGTTCATTTCATTGAAGGTGACATTGGTTAGTGTACCCGCCGCCGTTCATTTCATTTCATTTCATTTCATTTAGGGAGCTACAACGGTTCATCGGTTCATTGGTTGCAATGGTTCATTTCATTGATTATTGAGGCTAATGAGGTGACTATATAAACACCCAATCTTCCTCCAAAAGTTACTCAATCTTCCTCGGTTGTTATTTGTTTCATCAGTTGATTTTTCATTTTTACACAGAAATGGTAGCAAACGGCAGATTCAGTGAAATGGAGAGGATGAATGCCTGTTTGGAAGTAATGTGTCAACAGGTTGCACTGGCGGAGGAGACCGTCATCAAGGAGCGTGAAAATTACAAACGGCTACGTGATGATTATACTGTTTTGATGGGGAAATTTCAGAATCTAAAGGCTGAAATCATCTACTCCAGGGTTGACAGTGAAGCAAAGGAGAACGAAATCAACGGACTCCACCAAGTTATTGAACATTTGCAGAAGAGGTTGATGGACTTCAACGTTCCACCATCACCCTGAACAAAAAAAAATTTCAATATTTATGTTCTGTTTTTTTTTTTTTTTTTTTTTTTTGGTTTTTTGTTCTCACATGCTGTTATGGTTTTTGTTTGTTTAAACAAAGTTAATGGAAGTTGCCTGTTTGTTTTCGATTACGTTCACACCCATTTCAAAGACTGTCAGTATATATATTCGTTCAATCAGAACTCAATAAAAACCGGTTTATATTAATAAATAAAGCAACACCCAACAGAATAAACATCAAAAAACAGATGTGTCAAACGATCTTGCCCACTATAACTCCCAAAACAAACACCAGTAGAAATATAAACAACATGACACCAGTACTTTCTTGTTTCTCAGATACTTTCTCTGTAACATTGAAAGAAGATTCAGAACATGAAGGGCTTGAATGCACGACACGTCTACTTATCGCTTCATATGCCTCCTCGATTGAGTTAAACTTCTTGTAAGATGCTCCTGGAAAACCAACAACTTGATCGTGACATTCAGGCCAAGAACTGAACACACCGGTTTTCCTTCCTATGAAAACCACATAAACAGAATTCTTCCCCATTGGTGTTCGAAAAAAAGGTTTTATGATGGTAGAAGGAGATGTTAGTTCTGAGAATAAGATGAAGGAAGAAGGACGACGGGAGAAGATGAAGGATTTCTATCGATATAAATGAGAGAAGAAGATGAAGATGGGACTAGATGAAGGATTCACATCAGTAAGAAGGGTGTATCGATATAAGTGTTTGACTAAGGCAAAATGAAGGGTGGGAGACAGCTTGTAATAAGAAGAAGAAGATTTGGTGGGATCGTCTACCATGCTGATGACGTGGGATCCACTACCGGGTTGATGACGTGGGATCCACTACCAACAGATCGTTGTTTTGAGCACCACAACCGAGGAAGACAGATGACGTGGCGATTAAATATGTGCAAGGTCAACTGAAGCTGGGAAACGATTTTCAGGCCTAGGAACCAATTATGCTGTTCCTAAGAACCGTTCCTAGGCTTAAGAGGTTTCCTTCGAATACGAAAATATGGGGGCCACGATATAATATCAACGATCGGCACGGTCCAACGATGAAGGGGTATCAATGGAAATATGTACGTGGATTTTCGAGATCATCTGACGGTCGAGCAAGTACGTCCCTACCCATTACACACCTTTAGTAAATAGCCCTTTGAAACATAAACCCCTAAGTGCCTAAAAGTTCTTTCGAAAACATGTAAGTTGATCACGTTGTTGAATCGATATCCCGCGTTACATTTACACTTCCTAAATCGATTCCGATGGGTGCACACCACTTGTAAATAACATCCTATGCAATTGGAAAAATAATACAAATTTTTAATAATAATAATTTAAATCAATATTAAATACGCCATGGGCCTAGTAGTAATTCCTAGTCTTAAAGTACCGGTTCCTGGGCTTAGTTCGTTGTTTTGAGCACCACAACCGAGGAAGACAGATGACGTGGCGATTAAATATGTCCAAGGTCAACTGAGGCTGGGAAACGATTTTCAGGCCTAGGAACCAATTATGCTGTTCTTAAGAACCATTCCCAGGCTTAAGAGGTTTCCTTCGAATACGAAAATATGGGGGCCACGATATAATATCAACGATCGGCACGGTCCAACGATGAAGGGGTATCAATGGAAATATGTACGTGGATTTTCGAGATCATCTGACGGTCGAGCAAGTACGTCCCTACCCATTACACACCTTTAGTAAATAACCCTTTGAAACATAAACCCCTAAGTGCCTAAGAGTTCTTTTGAAAACATGTAAGTTGATCACGTTGTTGAATCGATATCCCACGTTACATTTACACTTCCTAAATCGATTCCGATGGGTGCACACCACTTGTAAATAACATCCTATGCAATTGGAAAAATAATACAAATTTTTAATAATAATAATTTAAATCAATATTAAATACGCCATGGGCCTAGTAGTAATTCCTAGTCTTAAAGTACCGGTTCCTAGGCTTAGTTCGTTGTTTTGAGCACCACAACCGAGGAAGACAGATGACGTGGCGATTAAATATGTCCAAGGTCAACTGAGGCTGGGAAACGATTTTCAGGCCTAGGAACCAATTATGCTGTTCCTAAGAACCGTTCCCAGGCTTAAGAGGTTTCCTTCGAATACGAAAATATGAGGGCCACGATATAATACAAATTTTTTAAAAAATTATTTTAATCAAAATTCAATACACCATGGCAACTGATGACGTGGCAACAACAGACAACTGAGCCTGGGAAACAATTTACAGGCCTAGGAACAACAATGTTTGGGCCTAGGAACCGTTCCCAGGCCTAAAACATTACTCACGGGCTTCACTCATATTCTGTTTCAAGAGCAATAACAGCAGCCCCAGCCAATAAAAACAGCAATATCAGCAGCCAATAACTGTTTTGGTTCAGCACCCACCCAAGACACTTAGACTGTAGGCCCAGCGACATTCCCTTCGTTCATGTCAGTGAAGGTAGGCTCGAGTGGCTTGTCCGGACACTTCAGTCTATTGTGACCTTCTTTCTTACATATGCCACATGATTGGGGTTTTTTGGCTGGTTTGCTTGTGCTGGACGATGGTTCTGGACAAGCTGATTTATTGTGTCCTTTATTTCCACACTTTGAACAAGATTGTAACTTTCTTTTTCTTTTCTCCCCGGCGGATGGTATCCTCAACTTCTTTGGTCTTCCTGGCAGCTTTTTTTTCTTCCATGGCAATACAATACGGTTCCGGATTGCATCAGGAATGTCCCAAGATTCAGGATCCGGAACAGGGTTCACAGCCATTTCATAAGCATGTTTAAGATATCCTGTTGTGTAACGGTCAGAAGCCATTGAGTTGATTGACATACCTTTGAACCTAGGCCATAACACACCAACAAACACAAATTCAAGTTTGTAAAATAACCCATAACAGATAAATGTACATACTTAAAAGACCGGGAACCATACCTAGCAACCGCCATTGCATGACAACACGGCAACTCATCTAAATCCCATTCACGGCATGAGCAAGAACTGTTTTCAAGGTCGATGATTCTAGGAATCCATTTGTCATCTACATTAAATGTTTTATGGTGAATGGGGTGAATTTCAGACTTATTCGCTGTATCTAAACGATCTTTGATGTGTTCGTCTGCAAACGTTGTCAAGTATGTAGACATTTGATGTGCATTTTTTCGACGATCGTAGAACCACCTTTGCAACAAATCTCTGATACATTCCGCCATTGCTGTGATAGGCAATTTTCGGACCGAAAGTAGACAAGAATTCATTGACTCGACAATGTTGGTGGTCATAAAATACGTCCTTAGTCTAGGACTATGTACAAGTGAAAACTTCTCTACCCCAACGGCCAGGAGCTCATCGTAAACCTTAGGAGAAGTTTGTTTCAACTCACCCATGAAACAGTCAAAGTCCTCCATACAGTATGCATACGCAGCATAATAGTAAAGAATCATCACATCATCCCTCTGCTTGCAAAATCTTTTCAGATTTTGTGCCATGTGGTACACACAAATCCCATGTGCGGCATCTGGGAATATGGCTTCCATTGCATTGAATATACCATTGTGCCGATCCGATACTAACATCACACGGTCCGGATTTTGGATCCCTTTACGGAGTTTCTTCAAAAACCAAGTCCAAGACTTTGTGCATTTAGAGTTTGCAAACCTAAATGCCAAAGGGTATATCATCCCGTTTCCATCTTTGCACACCGCAACTAACAAAACACCCCTAGTCCTAGCCTTCAAGTGGGTAGCATCGATGCATATAATCGGCCTAATAACAGAATTGAACCCCTCTATAGAGGCTCCAATTGCTATGAATGCATATTTCAACCGGTTTCTCGTGTCGGTCTTGATCTTTGTCACAGTCCCGGGGTTCGCTTGTTCCAAAACATAAAAATAAGACGGCAACCTCTGAAAGGATTCCCAAGGATCACCGAATACCTGACTCAAAGCGTGCTCCTTGGACCTGTAGGCTTTGTTGTACGAGAGGTGTATGCCATGCTGGTCAATCATCTCAAAAACTATATCTTTAGGACAAATTATGCGCCCGGGATCACGATATTTACTTGCATACAAATCCCCTATCACAGCAGCACTTACACGTTTGAATTCAACGTTGTAGTTGTCATTTCTCTCACATGTGTGCTCATTAACAAACGCCTTCACATGCCAATAAGTCCCCCTATTCGACTTCCATGCACGAAGAACCCATCCACAACTTCTCTGACTACATTGCGCAGTGAATCGTGTATTGGAAGATCGTGAAATCCTGTGCTCAAACCTCTCTCTAAATGCATACGATCCTACAGCACTCTTCAATGTAGGCTTGTCCTTGAACATCTGTCCTTTGTATAATGGACCTTGGTCCCCTGGATTTTGAAACACATCCACTGATCGAACGGCTGGTATTGAGTAAAGATCTGAACCTGATACTGTCCACCGTGTGTTCAAGGACGGTGAAGAACTGTTGGCTGTTCCACTCACCCCTCGTTCTTTTGTTACAGGAACTCTTGCCGCTAGCCCACCATCATCAGCACTCTCATCTTCTGTATCACTGGTTTTAGAACTATCAGACCTTCCTGAACTATCTGTGCTTTCAGAACTATCCACAACTACATGCTTGGTAGTAGATGCTGGCATCGGTTGTTCATTTCCTGCTGATGTAAATGCAGGTGAAGCAACCGGATTATTGCTGCCACTAACTGATTTAAAGTTAGGAGTACTGCCCGGAGACCGTGGAATATCGGTGTGTTTAACAGGAGAGACTGTACATTCTGATTGTATTTGATTTGGTGGAGATCGAAATTCATGTTTGTTGACAAATTCAACATCAATTCTGGCCCAACCTTTTTCCTTATGCATAATCACAAACTGTACATCGTCGTCACTCACAATAGACAATGTAAGTTTATCATCCCCCATTTCCACATGCGAAGTTAGCTTCAACTGAATTTGGTCTCTACTAACCCCTGTCCGCTGGTATATCGTTTCCACCAATTCCTCGTATGCTCCCTTGTCTTTTTTAGTTAGACGTATTGAAAACGAAATAGGACTTGTCAATGCGTTATGCTTCGAATGCTCACTGCACTGAACTAACACCCAAGACATGGTATCCTTAGACCCTGAAAAAAAATAAAAATAATTCAGTCAATAACAGTTATAACAACAACAATTACTGTCATTCAAATCAGGTCAGGGCCTAGGAACAATTCTTTTAGGCCTACGAATGGTTCCCAGGCCTAAAACATTCCTCCCAGGCCTACACATTCCTCTCGGGCTTAGCTCATCTTATGTTTCCAATTTCCACAAACAATCAATAACAGCAGCCAATAACAAAAGCAAAATCAAATGGGATCAATAACAGGGGCCTGTTTTGGTCAACCATATACATACACCATACACCAACACAAACAAATATACATACACCATCAACAACCAACACAGATCAACACAAACAAATATACATACACCATCAACCAACAACAATAGCGAAACCTCTTTTGGTTCAGCACCGATCAACACAAACAATCATCCATACATCATCAACCCTCAGAAAATCACATACAAATTCCCTAAACCTTTTCCCCACCAAACCATACAACACAATAAATGTGAAAACAAACCATACAACACTATTCACCAGAGTGCATTTTCTTCCAGTTATTCATGTGATAGTGAGGACGATGTGTGCACCCAACATAACTAAATACCTTAACTACAATAATACTGCCCCTCTTAAGAGCTTAATGTGGCATTTCATCAAACACCTTAACTAAACCCAAAAATACTAAATACAAAAACCCCAATTCATGGGCAACAAATCCAAAACCATGGGAAACAATCAATCCCTCATTCTATCAAAAACGTCTCAAATTTAAACAAGGCAACAACAAAAGACCGAGAGATTCAATAACATGGGAAACTTAAGTGTGATGACGGGACTTACAGTGAAGCTCGATTTCAAACTTGACAGTGAAGCTCGATTGAAGGAGGTGGCGGCACTGTCAACATTCTGGTCGCCGTCGCCGTCGAGATTATGGTCGGTAGAAAGATTCCAGCGGAGAGGACCCAACTTCGATGGAGTGGATTCCAGTCGACAGGAGAACGATGGAGAAGAAGAGCCAAGGAAGAATGACTGACCCAACTTTGATGGAGACAATTCCGGTCGACAGGAGAAGGATGGAGAAGACGAAATTTCTGAAAGTTTTGGTTTTCTTCAGTCAACTGAAGGAGAAGAAGAGAAGGGCAATTTCGTCCTTACACAATGTAAGAGGGTAATTGAGTCATTTTGCACGGTTTAATTGTGAAGGGCATTATTGTCTTACAAGGGCTATTTCCTAGAAAGTCAATATCAAGAAAGACTACATATGCACTTTTTTTCCCAATGGGCTATTTCCTAAAAATCATTGTTGAGATGGGCTATATTTGCAAGGGCCCCAAGCATTGAACAATTCGTTGAGAGCCAATATGACGAACTTGCTGAGAGCCAATATCTCTTGCTGGAACATTCGAGAAGCTGAGGTGGCAACTAAAAACTTCCATAAGCTCAATTAACATTAATCAAACCGATAAACCTGCTTGATTAACTATTTTCTTTAACAATTCGTTAACTAAAATAATATCATATATACGTTAACCTATAAAATTAGATTCAAAATTGCCGACATAATTGCAGAATATGAAAGATCATTGACACATTTATTTATTGTATCCCGGACTTGACCTAGAGAAATGAAGTTTGCATATTATTATTATTATTTAAAACAAAATCTGCCTGTGATAAATTAATAACCAGTACTGTAACGGTCTGTTACGTAAGACTACCGACTCCATAATAAGTTAAGCTAGCTATGATGATAGACGTAACCAAACTTACTTATACAACTTTGACTTTGATTACTGATATATCGTGCTACAGAGTTCCAGTCAAAGAACTTTGATTTTTTTTTTTTTTTTTTTTTTTTTTTTTTTTTTTTAAAGTATATAATAACTATTATAATAAGACTGCTAGAGCCTATCGAAATCAAACAATACATGTATGGTCCGGATATCTACTTCTATAATGAGAGATAACTACTCTCATAATCCGAAAAGAAAACTCTCCACACATACTTATAGAGTATTGGTTGAAGATGCTCTTATAGCTTCAAAAATGATCTAGTTAGTTGTGTTGAATAAATGATTTTTTTTTTTTTTTTTTGAAGTATCTACTTCTATAATGAGAGATAACTACTCTCATAATCCGAAAAGAAAACTCTCCACACATACTTATAGAGTATTGGTTGAAGATGCTCTTATAGCTTCAAAAATGATCTAGTTAGTTGTGTTGAATAAATGATTTTTTTTTTTTTTGAAGTATTGCAAGAACTATTATAATAGGACTGTCGGGACTTACCAAGATCAAACAATACAGATGCGTTTCGGATATCTACTCACATAACGAAAGATAATTACTTCCACAATTTGGGAAGAAAACTCCCTACACATATTTTAAAAATCAGTATAGTGAGATTTGAAACCCTCACCACTTATGTAGGATGGAGGTACACTACCAACTCTGATAATAGGTGATGTGTCGATCAAAGAGCTTGAATTAGAAAAATATAGAGAGGCAATATTATATATCCTTATCTATGAGAGAAAATTAGAAATAGCCACTCAAAACAATAAACTTTCCTTAATAACCACTTTTGAAACTTTAATTGTTAATAACCACTTTTTAAAAAAACTTTCAGTGTATGTCCATAAATTACCAGAGTACCCCTGAAAATCGTTTTATTTTAAATCTCGAAGCAAACTTGAAATCATGGGTAAATTGAAATATTCAAACTTGAAATCAGGCTTAAATTGAAATATCAAAACTTGAAATTAGGCCTAAATTAAAATATCAAAACTTGAAATTTGGACTAAATTGAAATTTTACATTTCTTCTTCCTCTTCTTCTTCCTCAAAACATTAGGTTTTTTTTTTTTTTTTTTTTGGTTTCCCTTTTCTGCAGATCACCTCGCCGGCGAAGGGGGTTCAATTCCGTCGCCGACGAAGCAGCAGCAGACGGCGAGGAGGTCGCCGGCGCCCACGCCTGGTCCCCCGTCGCCTGTCCACCACGCCCAGTCGCTAAATCAACGACGCCCAACAGCCAGTGAGCGAGAGAGAGCTGGGAGGGAAAGATGAGGTCGCCGCAAAGCCCAGGAGGTCGCCGGCGCTCGGCGACCTCCAAAGCCCATCGGCGAGAGAAATCGGGGAGAGAGAGAGAGTAGTCGGGGAGAGAGAGACCAGAAGAGAGAGAAAGAAAAAAAGAGAAAGAAGAGAGAGAGAGCTGATGTGGGGGTTTATATATGAGGGCTTTCTTGTAATTTCTCAAAAAAAGTGGTTATAAACAAATAAAAGTTTGTTTGTGGTTAAAAAAGAATTTCCACTAATCTTTGTGGTCATTCTGTGTAATTTCCACCCTTATCTATTCCCCACCACAATTATTATAAAGAAAATATATTCATGCATCCAAAAAGTGAAGATAATTCATTGGTACTAGTTTGAAAAGGAGCCATATATCACTCACTCTTTGTAAAACTTCTCCGAGTTATTTAACATCAACTGCTATACAGGACTTTAATAAAAAGAAGTCGCTGTATGATGCAAACAAAAGGAGTCCGAAACTTAATGTTTGGCTGCCAAGTCATTAAAGTTTAAATGGAGCAGCCCTAATTCCAAATACAAAAATATTATTAATTATTATCCTTAAAAAATAGGGATATTATTATTTTCCACCCTGAGTTATAAGGTATTGGTCATTTTACACCCTCTAGTTTCGGTATTGGCCATTTTCCACCCTTTAATTTTAATTAATAGTCAAAATACACCCTACCGTTACTGTTCCATTAATAAAATGGAATATTCTGTTATATAGGTAAGGGTATAATCGTAACTTAACGGGGTATAGTTAAAATTTATTAAAAATAACATATAAAAAATAAAATAAAAAATCAATTCAAACCTAATTTCTTTCTCTCTCCCTAAGGGTATGTTTGGTAGGGAGGAAAAGGGAGAGGAAAGAAAGGGGTGGAGGGAAAAGGGAGAAGAAAAGGGAGAAGTGTATGTTTGGTATGGAGAGAAAAATGGAGGAAAAGGAAAAGTGAAAGGAAAAAATGGTGTGTGGGACCCACCATTTTCTTTCTTCCCAAAAGTGGGAGGAAATGGGAGGGAAAGAAAGGGGAAAGTTTTTAGGTAAGTCAAAATTACAATCTTATCCAAATTTTTTTAATATATAAAATATAATATAAGGGTAAAATAGTAAAAGTGATAAAAGGATCTTTTCTTTCCTTCCTATTTACCAAACAACACGAGGGAAAATTATTTTCCTTTCATTCCCTCATGTTTTTTATCCCTCCAAATCTTTCCATTCTTCATATTTTCTTTCCTCCCTACCAAACGGACCCTAACGCTCTTCTTTCTCTTCCTCTCCCATCGGCCACCACTGTCTTCTCTTTATCTCTCCCTGACGCGCTCTCTCTCCCCCTGTTTCTCTTCTTTCTCTTCCTCTCCAATGCTCTCCAATGCTCTCCAATGCTCTCTACTTCTCTTTCTCTCTCTCTCTGATGCGCTCTCTCTCTCTCTCTCTCTCTCTCTCTCTCTCTCTCTCTCTCCCACCCCCCCCCCCCGGTTTCTTTTCTTTCTCTTCCTCTCCAACACTTTCTTTCTCTGGGTTTGGGTGTTGGGATATGCGTTTGGTGGTGGGTATGAGTGATTGGTGAGGGGTTTGGTTTTTGGGATTGGATTGGGGGTGGTGGCTGTGGTCGATTTCAATTGGGGGTGGTGGTTGTGGTTAGGTGATTTCCAATTAGGGTGTGGGTTGTGGTCGGTTGATTTCTATAAAGGGCAGTTATTGTGGTTGATTTCGATTGGGGGTGGTGGCTGGATTTTGCAGGTGGTTTCATTTTCTGGGTTTGATTTGTATTTCCGGTATGTTTTAGGTGTTTTTTTTTTTTTTAGGTTTCCAGAATAGTATTTTTCTGGGTTTGATTTGTATTTCCGGCTTTTTCTTGGGTTTCAAGTTTCAAAATTGGTGTTGCTTTCTGGTGTGGTGTGTTGAACGTTGATGAATTTTTTTTCCTGGGTTTGGAATATGAAGATATTGAATCTCTAGATGATGTTGTGAATTTTTTTTTCTTTTTTTTTTTTTGGGGGGGGGGGGGGGGGGGGGGGGGGGGTGGTTCGGACTAGGTTTGTGGAGTTTGATGATGGTGATGAAGATTTTGGTGTTTGGGGGCTCGGTTTGTGTTTGTAGTTGTTGAAATCAATTTGATTAGTGTTTAGGGGGCTTGAAATCGGTTTGGTTTGTGTTAGGTTGGTGTTTTTTTTTTAATTTGATTTTTCGAGATGTTGATTTTTGAATATTTTTAAATTTTTTTTCTAGGTTGAATATTGATATTTTTTCTGGGTTTGGAATCTCTGGACGATGATGGTGATGAAGATGATTTTAAAAAAAATAAAATTAAAAACTGAAAAAAGAGAGGTGCAAGGGCAACAACGTCATTTGACATTATGCTCATGTCAGAAGAACACTTTTCCATCCAAAACTAACGGCAGGGTGGAAAATGGCCAATACCAAAATTAGAGGGTGCAAAATGACCAATACCTCATAACTCATGGTGGAAAATAATAGGGAAATAATCATTTTCCCCCATACTGTTTACCATATTATTAAAGTGAGGACAAGGTTTTCGAAAATTGCCGGTCTACCCCCTGAAATGAAAATAATGTTAAAACACTCCCTTATGATAACTTTTTTAACAGAAAAACTGATACAGTTGGTTAAAAGACCATTTTGCCCTCTATTGACTTTAAGAAAAAAAAAATTAAAAAGAAAATAAACAATAATAATTGAAAAAAAAAATGATGGATATCCACCGTCCATCTTTGAGATGGACGGTAGAGATCTCTTTTATTATTATTTATTTAATTTTAAGAACATAAATTAAAAATAAAACAAAATATAAAAACAATTTTTATAATAATAACATACACATTTAAAAACAAATTTTTAATAATAATATACACATTTAATGATAATATTTAATTAATTTTAATTCTATATAATTCTATAGAGATATTAAAAATATAAATTAAATTATTTTCTATTTTTTTTAAAGGATTATCTAATAATTTAATTAACATATTATCATCATCACTACTAATCTACTCTCCAGATTTGAATTTTTTATTTAAATTTAGAAGAATTAAAAATAACAATTTTTTTTTTTTTTTTACAAAAATTTGATGGATCTCTAAAATTTCGAAACATAAAAATCCCTTCCATCTTTGCAATTTCTCACCATCAACCACCACATCATCTTCAACATCTCTGCAACTTCTCACCATCACCAACCCAGTTTTCTTCTTCTTCATCAGTCACCAACCGCCGGTGACTTCAATTAAAATCCCTTCCATCTCTGCAATTTCTCACCATCAACCACCACATCATCTTCAACATCTCACAAACACACCATCAACTTCAACATCTCTGAAACTTCTCACCATCACCAACCCAATTTTCTTCTTCTTCATCAGTCACCAACCGCCGGTGACTTCAATTAAAATCCCTTCCATCTCTGCAATTTCTCACCATCAACCACCACATCATCTTCAACATCTCTGCAACTTCTCACCATCACCAACCCAGTTTTCTTTTTCTTCATCAGTCACCAACCGCCGGTGACTTCTCTCTTTCATCTTTCTCTTCCATTAGACGGCGATCTCCATCTCGATCGCCCATTTTTGAATCCCTCTATCGATCTACAAAAAAAAAAAAAAAAAAAAATCCCTCTCGATCTCGCCCATCTCCATCGTCTGAATCCTTTTCAACCTTGTGGAGCAACTGGTCGTCGAAAATGGGTGGTGCCGGTGGTGTGGTGTGGTTTGGTTTGGTTTACTGGGTTTTGAGTTTGGTGTTGATGATGATGGGGGTTTGGTTTTGATGATGATCTGGGTTTTGGCCATCTAGGTTTTAGTTGTTGTGATGATATGGGTTTTTTTAAAAACAGATCTGGGTTATGGGTTTGGAGTTTTGTGATGATGATGATGGTGGTTGTGGTGGCCGATTGCTCGTGGAGAAGAAGAAGAAGAAATTTGTGGTGGTGGTGGTCGATTGCTCGTGGAGAAGAAAGAAGAAGAAATTTGTTTAATTTTTAATTTTAATATATAATTTGTTTAATTATTTTCATTGGAGGAGTGATGTGGCATGATCTCCTCCATCCATTTGTTTTATATATATATATATATTATTAATTATAAATATCAAATGACTTTAATAACCATCTGTCTAAATTAAATTCCTACTCCCATGGGGAGTTTACGAAATTACCCCCCAACAATAACGGTCAACTCTCACTGTTGATGATTTTTCTGACGGAGGGGGGTGTTTGTTAAATAAGTCTGTTTTGGGGGGGTCAGTTTTCTAAAGTTGAGAAACCCTGTCTTCACTTTAATAATATGGTAAACAGTAGGGGGGAAAATGATTATTTCCCAAAATAATAATATCCCTAAAAAATATCAACATTGAAGTTAATATATAATTAAATAATAATGTTTGTTTCATATAGTTGAATAATTAATATTATGTCGCAAAATTAAATATTTATCTGAAATTAGGAAAATTAAATATACACAAAATTGAATAATTCATTTTTTTCAAAAAATGAAATAAATATAATTTAATCTAAAAATTGAATAATAATTGTTTCCAAAAATTTCAATAACAAATGGCCCATTTTCCATCAGATAAATAGAGGCCCAAACACTTTTTTTTCTTCACACAATACCTCAATTATTAGAGTTTCATCACTTTTTCTTCAGCCACCGAAGACCAAACGAAAAACTCCTCACTTTTTCTCCCAAGTCTCAAACTCTCAGCCCTCAAGTATTACTCTCACTGTTTGCTTGTGATGCGGTAGGAAGCTAGTGAAAAGCCAAATCCATGGCTATTGTAATAAATCTAGAAAACATATTCTGATATCAAAAATATTCAACTCTTTTTGCAATAGGTATAGAGTGGTATATATGGCCCTCTCACAAATGACAAACCCAATGTATAGCCCAATTAAAGTCTAATATAAGCCCAAATTAGAATACTCTTACAAGCCCATTACAATTAAAACTACAAATAAGAAAAACAACAGTTATCAATAAATCTCCTACATCAGTTTGTCAACCTAATCTCTCTCTCTCTCTCTCTCTCTCTCTCTCAAGTCTCAACCCTCTTAAGTGTTTGTTTGGTTGAGTTTTCTACTGGCTCAAAAGGTTTACGAACCTTTACTTGAGTTTTTTTAGAGTTGTTTGGTTGAGTTTTTGAAATTGTCTATTTTAAATTCAGTGGAGACTAATAGAGTTTAAACCTCTACTAGGCAAAAACTCCTCCCTATGAGCTTTTCGAAATAGACTTTTTTTAAAAAAGAAGTATATGACCTATATATCCCTAATTTATTATTATTGACATGGAATACTCTTATTAAAATAAAACCTTGGAACCTTTTTATATTATTTATTCTTTGCTCTGTACAGATAGGCTATTTTTTTGCTCTACACATACTGGAAGAACGGTATATATAATTTTTCTTCATTTTTATTTTTATCGTTTATTTTTTATCTTTATGTTTGTTCTATTGGCTTTGATTCAAATTTTTTTTTTCCTTTTTAATGCTTTTGATTACTTTATTTTTTGTCAAAAGTTTTACAATACTGTCATGTTTTTGTATATTCATTATCAAGTTGTTTGATTATTGTCCCATGAAGTTTTGAGCTTTGAATTTCCTTTTCAGATTTTTTTTTCCTAGATTATTTTATTAGGGTTTATCACTTAGTAGCTTGAGTTGTTGAGACTTGTGTTTTCTTCTATACTTAAAACTAACATGAAAATAAAGGTGAGCGATATCATCTCCCGGAATTTCGACGTGGAAGGCAGCCTAGTGGAAAAAAAGAAATATTTAATCATACTTATTTTTCTTCGAGATGCACTATTGAAAGGGCATTTGATGTTTGGAAAAATAGATGGAAAATATTACATCACATGCCTAGATTCCCATTTACTAAACAAGTGAAAATTGTGATTGCTTCAATGGTTCTTTATAATTTTATAAGAATTAATGTTGATATAGATCAAGAGTTTAAGTCATGTGATGACGATGAGGATAAACTACCAAGTGATGATGAAAAAGAGAATGCTACTCAAGATGTTTACGAGAAGTAATCATGAAATGGACAAAGAACATGACAGTATTGCGACTCTTCTCATGCTTCGATGATGACTTATTTAATTTTGAATTTTTTTCCATTTAACTTTTTATCTTTGTATGAAATATTAATCATTTTCCTTTTGTTTAATCTTTGACAATACTTCAACTTTGTTGAAAATTTAATATTTTCTGGTAATTTTTTTAATCTTTAAAGTTTATATGGTGAAAGTTTTTAATTTTATTATTATTGTGCAATAGAAAATGTAGTTAACATGTAGAAAATCTTTCAAGTTCAATTTTTTATAGAGTGAATAAATAATATGTCCTTTTAATAATTTAATATCTTAGTAGACTTTTTGAGATTTTATAACCAAACGGTCTACTGCTATAAAAGTGTTTTTTTAAATTACCAATCAAACACCTATAATTTATTTTTCAAATGCTCTATTTCAATTAGATCTATTACAAGTAGACCTTTTACGAATAGAGGTTTTTCAAAAGCCCAACCAAACAAGCCCTATAAGTCTCCATTCTATTTCTGCATTCTCTTGTCTCTTGGTTTTATTTAGGTAACTTTTTTTTTTTTTTTTAAACACAAATTGTAATCTTTTTTACAATTTTTTTAATGAGCAGATCTCATCCAAAATTTTACAGCTTGGATCATGTAAAATAGGGGTGGCTATTGTTGATACAACACGCTATTTTATAATTATATAGTGATAAATATGTAATTTATAATTATACAGTGATAAATAATTATTTTGTAATTATATGTAAATATTTAATTTCTTTTGATATTTTAATCATAATTTTGAATTTTACTATAGAAATCATAATTGTTTAAAATTGGTTTAACAAATAAACCATAATTACTTTATTACTTTAAAATTATAAATATGTAAATGGACTAATGGAATTATGATTTATCGAATATCATAATTGACATAATTTATAAATTAACGATATAAATGGGTTTAGACAAGATGGGATTAGCCTAATGGTTTGCTCCTCACACCTATATAATGACATTTTGAGTTTGAGTCTGACCCCCTCCCCCTAAATCTCGAATTATTGTAATATTAAAAAAAAAAAAAATTAGATAAATAGGTCTTATCGGGTAACCTGATTATTTAATGGATTGATTCTGGATTTCAACTTGTATTGTGACACAGTAAGCTTAACGACTCATGTTCGTATTGAGCCAAAAAATAATTAACGGATAGATTTGGGTTTATGCAAACACAACTTAATACATTGATAACCCCTACCTTACCCATTGCTTAAATGTGAAATAAATATTTTTCTCATTTGTCTTGGAAATTGATGGGACTTGTGAATGGTACAAATTAAATAAAGAGCGAAAGACTTATGGGTTGTTTGTTTTTTTCTCTAAAAACCGAACAGTCAATTTTACTGAAAAATGAATGGGGACTAAAACCTGAAACTAAAAGATATGTTTGTATGACATTTATAATCTTATTTATATTAATTGTTATATATTTTTATTTGATATGATATAAACAATAAAATAAAAATAATTTAGCCAATCTTAAATTGTATGATAAATAATGTTATTGAAATTATTTTTATTTTATTTTAAAATAAAATTAGAAATTGATGGTTCAAATGATTGTTGTTGAAATTTATTAGGTGCTGGAAAGCAATCAAAGTACCTCTGTTTTATTTATCCCGATAAATGCTAATGTAATGGCCCATGCTTTCAACTAAATTAAACAGAAACATATAATGGTATTCAATTAAGCACATGAACATGAAATATTACCGAAAAATCTATATTTTATCTTGATCGTCACTCATGAATCGCATAGAAAATAGCTCCAGTGCGCAAATGCAGCTAAACTGGGAAAAAAATTATTAAAAGCGAACGAAAATGTACAAATTTAAAACACTACATTGATTTTGTAAAATATGTTAATGAATTCCACTTTAGTGGCACGACTCCAATTAAATGCAACCGTGATCGTAAAATATAATGGGAATGTGTTGTATATATTTTTGTATCATATAAAATTAGGATACGGTTGGAAATATGTTATCTTTAAGAGGATAATATTGAAATTAAATATTTTAAAAGTTATCGGTGATTTAGAATTAAGTGAAAAAATCATGATTTTTTATTTCTTATTTTTAACGTTTTTTTTTTTTTTTTTTTTTTTTTTAAAGTTGTTTGACCACTCAAAAAAATAAATAAAACAACTTAATTATTCCAATTCAGACCCATTAAGTGCTAAGTGGGAAAAACAAACGACCACTTAGCTATTCTTACTTAGCTATTCTTACTTTAAAAGCATGTCAAATACCGGTTCAGCTACCATACAGTTTCAGTATAGTTATTGAGTTATTATTAGTCATAGGATTTCAATCTATAAAAACCAAAGATTTAAAATTTAAAAATAATTAACAGCTAATAACCATCTCTCACATAACTGCTCCTGCAATAATGCAGTTCTTGTATTATAGCTAAATCCGACAAATACATGTGCATCCAATGCTACCAAAATAAGGGGTCGTTTGTTTTTTTATCTAAAGACCGAACATTCTTGAATTTTACTGAAGATTGAATAGTGACTGAAACCTGAAACTAAATAACATGGTTTTTTTTTTTTTTTTATCACATCTGAATATTGTGTCAACTTGTTTGTTTTCAAAAGAAAAAGAAAAATGGTTTAAAAACAAGTGATTTGTCATTTAAATCCTTGTTACTATTAATTGTTTTTTATTTTCATTTTATATGTATAAACAACTAAAAAATAATTTAACAAATTTTGTCAAAAAAAATAATAATTAATAAATCCTAAACCATTTTTATGTAATAATGATAAGAGATTATTCATGATTAAGAAATGCTAAATAATTTTTTTAAAAAAATAATAATGATTTAGAAATGGTTTTGATGTCATAAAAATAATAAAAAATGGTGTTGAAAGTGACAATGCGATTAATGATTTTTTTAAGTTGTTTATCATAACTAATTGGTTAAAAAGAATAAATTTATATAATATAAAATTATGATAAAATTGTAAATATGTTATCTTTGGGAGGATAATCTTGGAAGAAAATATATCAAATCTAATCCAGTGGTTTGGAATTAAGTTAAAAGTCAGAATTTTTTACTTTTTATTTTAAGTTGTTTGACCTAGTGTTGGCAATTCGGGCCCTGGCCCAAGCCAGTTGGGCACGCCACACCCACTTGGGGGCATGTGCCGTGCCATGCCCCAGGTTTGAGGCCCGCGTGTCGATGGGCCGACCGTTTGATTTCTTTTTTTTAAGTGAATTTTACTGTTGGGGGGCAAAAAAATTGGAAAAAAATAATTAAAAAATGGATTAAAAACTTTTCTTGGCTTTATTAGTCGTCACTTGGATTTAGATCTTATTACTCAACATTTTGCTGACTTACGAACCAAGTGACAAAGGTCGTTAGTGTATGTCAATTCACTTGTCAAACAATATTTATAAACCTAGTAATGCCTCAAAAGGTTTGGAAAAACACAAGTCCACAAAGATCGGAGGTAGCTATGATTAGATTAGGATTAATAAAACTAATATGCATAGAAGTAAAAGTAAATGATTGGTGTTGTGAAACGTGAATAAGAATGCAATATAAACTAAACTAGGAATGCAAACTAAATGGAATGTGAATGGAGTGAAAGATATGATATATGGGAACTAAGGAGTTAATGAACTCGTAAGCTAATATTTGGCAAATGCAACAAACTCGTAATTAAGCATATTTTATCAAATGTAACCAACCTAGGTGATCGGTCCAAACTCACATGGTAAGACTCTCGCAAGTGTACGAGGTCAGAGTGTAATATAATGACCGAGTAGGGATCGTTCCCACGAGGACTAAGGATTGATTACCAGCTTTTATCGGTTTATATACTATTTGGACAATTGAAAATGAGAGTTTTTAACTTCTAACAATAAAAAGATTAATTCTAAAGCAAATAAAACACTAACCACAACTAAAGTGAATGTGATGATATGAGAAAAGTGTGCTAGAACATGAATCCACCTAACCCTTCAATTAACTATTGACTCACTTAATCCCTCATTTGTGCAAGTATAGATTATAAGTTCGTATTCCCTTAAATCAATCTCTAATCTCTTTCGATGTCTTAGAGATTGTATCTAAGCATACATAATATTGATGAACTCGTTAAGATTAGTGGAACACATACATGAACCCTATATGCTAGCCTAGTGTATCTCTCACTTTCTAGTCATATATAGTGAATGTTTTGTTTATCTAGTGATTATTCAACAAGATGGCCAATTAAGACAAAAGCATTAAGCATACAAAACATTCATATAACTACACAAGCACTTGTAGAGAAACTAAGGAATCATTCACAATAGATTAAGGGTTTGGTTTCATCATTGTTCTACAAGAGTATTTAGCTCATATTACACATAAAAACCATACAAAATCTCCAATAAACACAGACCATAACAATTACAAGAAGATAAAAGGTAGAGTTTAAGAGATAAACTAAGATGATAATCTCCTTCTTGCAATGCTTGATCTCCAATGGCTTCCTTATCCAAGAATCACTCCTCAAAGCTCCAAGGTTGATGAAGAACCACCAAAACAAAGAGAAAAAAGAGGTTTTTGCTGGAGAATGTGTGTGTGGTCGTGTGTGTCCTGCTGGAAAGAAAGAAATGGGTCTTTCAAAGTCTTTCTCCCCTTCTCCCCATGACAACCAACTTCATGCTTCTTCAATGAAGAGGGCCCACCAAGATTTCCTCATCATTATCTCCCCTCTCTCAGCAAAGGCAATGGTCAGAGAAAAGATCTCTGGTTGGCCGAAATTTGGGGGCCTAAAGATCTGAAATTGGCAACTGAAGTTGACAGCATCGGGCAAATTATGCACCCTGTTATGCTCCCTATTCTGCGGCTAAGGGAGCAGAACTACAAAAATTGTTCATATTTCAAGATAAAATGCGCCCTGTTCTGTGGCCAAGGTCACAGAAGTTGTGAGAAAAATGGGATCTTCTGGTCCCTTTTCTGCGGCCCCTAAATGCAAAACTACTAAGGGCGCAGAACCAACTTCTTGAAATTACACTTTTACCCCAGAATTCCTGCATTTCTGCACATAAGCCCCTCTGTTAGAAGGAATCCTGAAACACTTATTTAAGCCGTTAAAAACACGGTTTTACCCAGGATTTGAGCACAAAAGATACAAATAAGGGGGTTGCACTTTGTGTAGAAATTAGAGTTATCACTAGGGTGTATAGTGTTGGTTATTTATCTCTAGCAAGGGGTCAACCTATGGCGTATAGTGAAGACCTCCTACTAGAGATTAATCCCTTCTAAGCAACCAACCTAGGGTGTATAGTGCTAGTTGCTCATTTAGGATTCTAACTATGAATGCTCATCTATCTATTAAGGGTTCAACCTTTTACTAATGTAGACATCCTAGGGTGTATAGTGATGGCTTCCAATTCTCTCACAAGTGGCCAACCTAGGGTGTATAGTGAAGGCCACCCGTTTAAGATTAGATGAGGCTAGAGATTATTTAACCGGATTCTACTCGAAGGTTAGTTCTTACAAAATCACTAATGTAGCCAACCTAGGGTGTATATTGAAGGCTTCTAATTCTCTCACAAGTGGCTGACCTAGGGTGTGTAGTGAAGGCCAACCATTCGAGATTAGATTAAGACCATGGTTATTAAGCCAGATTTCAGGAAATATTTCCATTCAATAAAGCATTAGACAACCAAATAGGGTGTATACCTAGTTGCCTACTCAAGTAGATTCCAAATCAACATGCTAAGAGGGTGTATCTAAGACAAGCCAATATTGGAAATCAATTAAAGCAAGAGAATAGAACATAGAGATAAATATGAATATAGAATATAGAGTTTATTTACAAAAGCCCAACATCCATCAAACTAATCACATCAACCCTTTAGTAGGGGATTTAACTTCTCATGTTCATTACAACAAATAAACTAAGGGAGAAAACCCTTGAAGAGCATCTTCTTCCTTAAAGCTTTAATCCAATCCTCCTAGTTGCCTGTGAGTAGAGAATGGGTTTGGATGAGAGGGAAAGTGTATTCCTAGATTTAGATTAACTAAGTTTCTGAAATTCTAAGTGTTGGAGGATGATCTTCGATCTAACATAACTTTCTATTTATAGGGATTATAAAAATAGGTCATAAATGTTTAAAATCGAAATTTGGCGCGCATGGAATACGGATGGAGTGCGGTTCAGGGACCCGCACTCACCCACACTTTATCAATTTCTTCAAACTTCAGCTCTCGGCTGTGGGCAAGAATGCGGGTGGAGTGCGGTTGGATGACCCGCACTCACACTTTATCTTCTCTTCAGATGTCAGGTCCTGGGTTTTATCAGCAGTGCGGGTGAAGTGCGGTTGGGACCCCCATTGAACCGTACTCTTGGAGACTCTGATGCCCCCTTTTTCCTTCTTTTTGCACCTTTTGATTTCTTTTCACTCGAAAGTCCCGCATTCCGCTTCTAACACTAAAAATAAACAAATGCCTGCAATTACGAACAAAGAGCCCATAAAAGATGCTAAAATGTAAGAAACTGAAACAAATGATACGGAAATAAGGGCCGAAATATACAACATATTTGGCACAATCACCAAGTTATTCGAAGTTTATGGTCTTTATGAGCACATGTTTGGCGGCATAAACACGCAACAGTCGGAACAATAGGACACCCGCCCGATGAAGAGAAGTTGGAAAATCTACGTAACCAGCAACCAAACGACTTCATCTTCATCATCTCAATCTTCAACTCCAAGACCTGCTCAAACTAACATGCCAAACTAAACAATTTCTTTCAAACTGAGTTCGAAACAGCCCATCGAGGGGGGACTTCTAAGAATTTGATCTGCTGTTATGGTTTAAGAACCATAGCGATAGTTATTCAGTATTGTCCCAACTAGCACGAGAAGTAATCGTCATCCCTCTGTCCACTGTTTGTTCAGAACAGGCCTCATCACCAGTGGATGTATAATTAAACCTAGAGAGCTTGTTTGACCCCTGAGATGGGGGAGGTATTAACATGACTTTATGATTAAGAGCATGCAAAGATGAGGATGCCACATCAAATAGAGAAAGAATAAGTAATTCAAAGTTTTTACAACCTATACTTCGATAAGGGTTTCGGTTCCAGCAGGACTAAAGAGTTAATTTTAAAATTTTAATTATACATGTACTTGTAATTTTGTAATTCGATTGCACTTTTTTTCCCTTACCAAATTTTTATCCCATTAGGTTTTTCTTACTAAATAACGAGGCAATCATGAATCATGTAAACTGAAATTTTAATTAGTAAATAAAATTCATCTCTTTCTTATTTTCTTAATTCTTACATCTTTATGACTTTATTTATTCTAATTATTTTAATAAATAAATAAAATATAATTTAATCTATTTCTTACATTTGATTTCATTAGACTAAAATAATAAAAAATAAAATTTTAACTTAAAATAAAATAAGAATTAAATTTTTAACTTAATTAAAATAAAATAAGAAATGAATTTTAACTTAAAATACATAAGTTAAAATAATAAATAAATTTTTGGTTAAAATAATAAGTAAATTTTTAACTTAAAAAAATAAATAAAATAGATTAAAAAAAAAAAACAGACCGGTATGTCAAGGCTCGTCGGCCAAGACACACCGGCCGGCATAGCCTGGCCCACCAACACAACACTTTGGGCCTATGCTCTCTACCCTTAACAGGCACGGGCCTTGGCACGAAACATTAAAGGGTCGGGCCTTCTGGCACTTAAAAAGAGTTACAATATTTGCACCTCTCAAAAACTATTTGTACACCTCTTTTTGTATTTACACCCCATATATTAAAAAAAAATAAAAAAAAATTAAGAAATGAAATTTTGTAAGAACACCCCACACATTATAAATATGACATTTCTTTTAATTTTAAAATAACTATTTAAATACTATAAAAAAGAACTATTTAAATAAATAAATTATACATATGTAATATATAAATTAAAATTATAGCAGTAAGAAACCTATTAAACTTACAGCCTTACAGGCAATAAAAGGGTAGACATATCACGATTATTGCACAAAAAAGGTAGTTAAAATTATTATTAGATATGAGATTTAAAAGACAATGATATGAGATTTTTTTTTCCTTTGTTTTTGGGAAGAACCAGCCTTCGATCTCCTTACTTTTTAATGGAGGAGGTTGCTTTTTTAGGTTTGGAAGAAGGCTATTGAGTTCTGCACTTTTTTAATTTGGATTTTGTTTTTCTTTATTGATTTTTCCTTTATTTTTATTTTTTTTTGTTTAGTTAATTAACAGTTAAAAATAGTAAAATAGTTAAAAAAATTATTATGTTTTTTAATTAAAATATTAATTATATAATTTAAAGGTAATATTGAAATTTTAAAAATATATAAATTTGGGGTGTACATATAATTTTAAAGGGGTCCAAATATTGCCACTACTTAAAAAAAACAAGTAAAACAACCTAATAATTTTAATTCGAACCCATAAAATTTTAAATGTAAAAAACAAACGAGCTCTAACTTGGTTTTCATTTAAATAAAAAAAAAATTAAAAAAAAAAAAAAAAAAAAACAAACAAACAAACAAACTTGGTTTGTTTGGTTTGGTCTGGTCAAATATGACATAGTGTATTAGATTTGTATTACATGGTCATACTACCTTGCTGAAAAAATAACTTTATTAGACTTAATAACTACCATTAGATTAGATGAAAGCAAATCCAATGGATATTATTAAATTTTGAAATTAATGTCTTTTATTACAGTAAGAACTTGAAACCTTTTTAACAGGTTTCATTTTTTTTTTTTTTTAATATTTATATTGGATATAATTGACAAAATAAATAAATGATTTAGTTAGTACTCTAAAAAAAATTGTTAAATAAAAACAAAGAAACTTACATTATAAATTTATAATTTAATTAGAAGCTTAAATAATATTGTTTTACTTTTCATAAAAAAAATAAATAAATAACATTGTTTTATAGAACGTGAAATTGTTGTCATAATTAATATGTTTACAGCTGTATCTGTAAACTTATTACATAGTATTAATATTTTGTTTTTAAATAAAAAAATAAGTTGTTACATTCTACCACAAAGTTGTTATAATGTATATTTTAATCATTATAGTTCATGTAAAATTTGTTACAACGTTAAATCATTACCACATACATCTTAATTACAATTATTATTATTATTATTATTATTATTATTATTTTATGTATAACTTGTTACATAGTGAAGAGCCCGAAAATCTCCAGTTGAATTTTTCGTAAGTCGGTGGGCATTGACAATGGTAGAGTGAAAAATAGTAGGTCGTGCACTACGAGATCCTGTAAAAAGTAAGAAGGTAGAACGGAGCGAGAGGGGGTGTCCCGTTGGCCGTTGGAGACTCTCCGATACTTGAGTTAGACAATTTATCAATAAATAAAATAATTTTAAATTAACAATAAAAATGAATAAAATCTAAATCAAACCGAAACCGAAGCTGTCGAATCCTGGGTGGTGTCGTTCATATAACCTTAGATTCACTTGGGCTGAGCGTATAATTAGAACGTAGAGCCCTCAATTTGAACGTTATCATTAGACTTGTAGAATATGGGTTGTGGTCGAATGAGCTGTCGTTGTGCTAAGCCGAGACATTTATTGAAGTAGAGCAGAGAATAAATAGTTGTTGGTTAAAGTCTATTGGAGTTGACACTTGTCGAGCAATAAATGTAGAAGCAAAGGTTGGTAGGCAGATGATTTGTAGCAGATGTAAATATTGGTCTTCGTGAAATGTAGAGCAACCTATTTGATCTTTGCATGAGTTTGGGATAGAGAATTGTAAGAGTGGGTTCGATTGGTCCCACCATTTTTTATTTTTGTCATTTTGTGTGAGTGGGAATTGGTGGAGAGAAACATAACTCCCCATTCGATGGAGAGGGAGCCTCCTATTTATAGCTAATGAGTGAAGACTCAGATCACGTAATCCCATCGATCTCGGTTTGAGATCATGGACCGAGATACTTGATTTGTTGAGATTTGAATTTGAACTAATCAATTGAATGACTTGGTCTTTGCTGACTTGGTCAAGGTTTGCACTTGCTCTTGGGCCTACGATTGGGTCTGATTCATATAAAGTATTTAGGCTTGTCAGAAGTCTAGATCAAATAAAAGTCTGGTTACTATTTGAGTTGTGCTATTTTTGGTTACCACAGTTAGCCCCCCACTCTCTGAGTTGAAGTCTTCAAGTTAGAGAGTGGACTGTGTCGATCGAACTCTTGCGTTGAAACAGTCGTTGGTAAAGTAGAATTGAAAAATCATGGGTTTGATTATTTAAATAGCCCCATTCTTTGTAGAGCTCGATGTAGAGCGAAGTTTGTAGAATGCTCGATGTAGAGCGACATTTGTAGAACGCTCGTGGTAAAGCGACATTTGTAGAATGCTCGATGTAGAGCGACATTTGTAGAACGCTCGTTGTAGAGCGACATTTATAGAACGCTCGTTGTAAAGCGACATTTATACATCATTAAAATACAAGTAAGCAAGTAAACAATGTTTTTATTAAAACGAAACATAGAGTGAAATGTGTGTTTGGGGATAGATAGATAGATAGATAGATAGATAAAAGTGTTAGCTGTCATGCAATGTCGTGATAATATAAATAAAAATTAAAAAATAGGAGAAGATATATAATTGTAGAGTGCAGGATATACCTTATAATTCCATTTTGGCGGTAGTATGCTAACTCTGCAAGCAGTGATATATTCATAGCTTAAGTTTTTTCGTTCACTTTTTGTTACAATTCGTCGTTCGACTTGGAGTTGTTGAGTGCACCCAAAGCTTTGGCCTGACTTGGAGCAAATGTAGCATGATGAAGAGAGTTCAACAGTCGACATGTAGCTCGACGGAGGGAGTTCGACAGTCGACTTGTAGCTCAACGGAGGGCGATATTATAATGGATTTCGGCTCGACTTGGAGCACAAAATGTAGCTCGACGGAGAGCAATATTTGTATGAATTTCGGCTCGACTTGGAGCATGAAATGTAGCTCGATGGAGATCCATATTTTTATGAATTTCGGCTCGACTTGGAGCACGAAATGTAGCTCGACGGAGAGTGATATTTTTATGAATTTTGGCTAGACTTAGAGCACAAAATGTAGCTCGACGGAGAGCAATATTTGTAGAACGCTCGTTGTAGAGCGACATTTGTAGAACGTTCGATGTAGAGCGACATTTCTAGAATGCTCGTTGTAGAGCGAAATTTATTTTTTTTTCTTTTAGGCTCCGTAGAGCGTTTGTTGTGGCTTGTTGTAGAGCAAATTTTTTTTTCTTTTAGGATCATAAAGCTCTATTTTATAGTTCATCGTAGAGCGCTTTTATACATCTCCATACTTCATAGCTTTATGGAGAACGACAATCATACTACTTTTAAGTCGACCAATAATTTTACGTATATGACAACCCAAGATAGAGCGATTGATGCAATCTCAGGGATCGATGTTGTCTGCCCGACTTAAATTGAACTAAAAAATATGTAATCTAATAAAAACAAATGCTGGATTTAAATTTAAGATGTAGTAGCTTGACATGAAAAAATTACCTTAAATATCAGGCTATAGGTTCGTCTAACGTCGGAAAGCGATATAAGGAGAGTGCGGTAAGATTAAAACATTATATGGACAAAGTGGTAAGAATATTAATGCCATAAGAAATAGTTGAGAAGTAAAGTACTCGACATTATAAGTATCAAATTACCAAATTCGACGACCAATCAAAATTTTCAATTAACATGGCAACATAAGAACAATATTTCAGAATAGATATTCTAACCTTTTGTGATTCATTTTACTTGTACTTGCAGAATCGTGAAACAAATTTTTTTTTTGGTTGATCGGATGTCGTAATTTGTTCGTCAAGGGTGATGCTCGTGCCATTTCGTTTGGTATCAGTACGTTAGTTTTTTGCCAAAAATAATTGTCATGCCCCATGGTGGGCGCCAAACTGAAGAGCCCGAAAATCTCCAGTTGAATTTTTCGTAAGTCGGTGGGCATTGACAATGGTAGAGCGAAAAATGGTAGGTCGTGCACTACAAGATCCTGTAAAAAGTAAGAAGGTAGAACGGAGCGAGAGGGGGTGTCCCGTTGGAGACTCTCCAATGCTTGAGTTAGACAATTTATCAATAAATAAAATAATTTTAAATCAACAATAAAAATGAATAAAATATAAATCAAACCGAATCCGAAGCTGTCAAATCCTGGGTGGTGTCGGTCATATAACCTTAGGTTCACTTGGGCTGAGCGTATAATTAGGACGTAGAGCCCTCAATTTGAACGTTATCATTAGACTTGTAGAATATGGGTTGTGGTCGAATGAGCTGTCGTTGTGCTAAGCCGAGACATTTATTAAAGTAGAGCAGAGAATAAATAGTTGTTGGTTAAAGTCTATTGGAGTCGACACTTGTCGAGCAATAAATGTAAAAGCAAAGGTTGGTAGGCGGATGATTTGTAGTAGATGTAATATTGGTCTTCGTGAAATATAGAGCAACCCATTTGATCTTTGCATGAGTTTGGGATTGAGAATTGTAAGAGTGGGTTCGATTGGTCCCACCATTTTTTATTTTTGTCAATTTGTGTGAGTGGGAATTGGTGGAGAGAAACATAACTCCCCATTCAATGGAGAGGGAGCCTCCTATTTATAACTAATAAGTGAAGACTCAGATCACGTAATCCCATCGATCTCGGTTTGAGATCATGGACCGAGATACTTGATTTGTTGAGATTTGAATTTGAACTAATCAGTTGAATGACTTGGTTTTTGTTGACTTAGTCAAGGTTTGCATTTGCTCTTGGGCCTACGATTGGGCCTGATTCATATAAAGTATTTGAGCTTGTCAGAAGTCCAGATCAAATAAAAGTCTGGTTACTATTTGAGTTGTGCTATTTTTGACTACCACACATAGTACGAATATTTTGTTAATCATATATATAAAATGAGTTGTTACATACTTATATATTACGACAACGTTGTTACAACCTACAGCTTTATCGTTACACATCACACCAACATGAAATTGTTACCACAAACGTTTTAATTACAACTTTCTACGCGAAACTTGTTACAAAACATATATATATTGTTACCTATATAAATCGAGTTGTTACCTGCTACGTCAAAATTGTTACGAGCTACAACTTTATTGTTACGCGTCATGTCAAATTTGTTACAATATTAAATCATTACCACATATATCTTAAATACTACTTTTTATGTAAAACTTGTTACATAGTACATGTATTTTGTTACCCATATAAAATGAGTTGTTACATAATACGACAACATTGTTACAACTTACAGCTTTTTTGTTACATATCACACTAATGTTAAATTGTTACCAAAAACATTTTACTTATAACTTTTTACGTGAAACTTTTTTTTTTTTTTTTTTGAAGGGAAAGATAAAATGAAATTTGTTACAAAACACATATATATTTTGTTACCCATATAAACCGAGTTATTACATGCTACAATTTTATTGTTACATATCACTTAAAATTTGTTTCAAAGTTGAAACTGTTACCACACTCTTAATTACAACCTTTTATCCAAAATTTGTTATATTGTACAAAAATTATGTTACATGTAGTTTATTATATAAAAAATAATAAAAATAATTATAAATATTTAAAATGAAATTTTAATTCAAAAATTATCATGTTTCAAACATTTGATAAAATTAAATCAAATATATATTAATTTCAAAATATATTACATCAAAAATATTATAAAAATTAAATAAAAATATATAAAAAAAATAATTTTAAATATTTTATATTATAAATATTTAGCTAAATTAAATACAAATTAGAATAACAAAAAAATATCACATATGTATTCATATCTCATAAGATTATTTTAAAGATATGTATAATCCTTATCTATTATCATTTAAATTTTTTTAAAACCAATTATTAATATTAAATTAAATTTTTTATTACATTTTAAAAATAGATTTAAAAAAATGTAATATAAAATAACTTGAAAGTAACTGATTAACTGATTAACTAATTATAACATGTTACTGAAAAAATGATTAATTTTATAATTAATAAGTTCTTAATGAATTGGGTCCTAAAAATTCTGAATAACTTATGATTTTGGGACAGTCTCTTTCTTGTCTTCTCTCGACTTGAAGGAGTGGTTGGTGTGGGATCTTGCCTAGATAGATGTTCATGGAGTTTAATGATCTTTCTAAACTGTGTGAAGCCTTGTCGCTTTCGGGGGATGATGATATCCCGGAAACTAAGATCAAAGGGGAGGTTAAGAGGACTAGTGACCGGAAAGTTGCGCACTCCCTGGTGGGGAAGATTCTTACGACGAAACCGATTAACAGGGAGGCCTTTATCTCCTGGATCCCTAAGTTGTGGAGAACGAGCGAACCTTTTGAGATTAATGCTATGGGACGTAATATGTTCGTTTTCCGTTTTCGGAATCCTGAAGATAAGAGAAGGGTACTTTCGGGTGGCCCATGGTGTTTCAATGATAGTATCATAGCCTTGGAAGAACCTAAAGGGATGGGAAAATTCCAAGACTTGGAATTCTGCAGGGTTTCTTTCTGGGTTCAACTTCACAATCTTCCTTTACTATGTATGAACCAGGAGGTTGGGTTGGTTCTTGGTAGAATGCTTGGTAGGGTGGAGGAAATTGATTTAGGATATTCGGGGGATTGTCTGGATAAGTTCCTTCGCATCCGTGTGAATATTGATATTTCGCAGCCACTTAAACGAGCTCTTAAGGTAGGTATGGAAGACTCGGATGAGATGGCTACAATTATTGTCCGATATGAAAGGCTTCCGGAATTGTGCTTTCATTGTGGAGTTTTGGGGCATCCTCTTCGCGAATGTCCCTCTCGACGTCCCACGGAGGATGACGGGAGGTCCCTGAAATATGGAGCGTGGATACGAGCTGGCATTGCTTTGGGTGAAGAACCTAGAGGGAAGAGACAGCGTGGTGAGGGGGACAACGCTGGGGGAGTGAAGCAGGGATTAGCGGAGCAGAAATCTACTTCTCAGTGGAAGCCTAAAGGTGTTCTTCCCTCCCCTATGGCTGCAAAGTTCAGTTCGTCGGTATCAGACTCCGGTGGTGGTCAGAATCTTTCTGCAAAACAAAAAGGGAAAGCTAAAGTTTCGGTAACTGAAGATATTGTTGCCTTTGATTCAGCGCCAGCTATTCCCTCTAAGGTAGCAGTTTCTGACACTTCAGGAAAGTCTTCTGTCTGCACTTTACCAATTATGGTGAATAATAATAATCAATTGCTTGAAATCAGTACTGCTTTTACTACTACTGATAAAGATCTGGTCCAAAATGGATTGGAGAAAGTTTCGGAAAAGGTTGTTGACCTTGATCCTCAAGTCTTGGAGAGTAACCAGGAGGTTGGCTGCGTTGACATTAGGGCATCCAATGGAAAATCTGTGGGCTCACATTCAAAAGGGCCTAAGAGTAATCGTCGGGGTAGGCCCAGGCTTGGTGTTGTGTACTCTAGCCCATACAAGAAAGACTCCAAAGCTAAATCTCGTGGTCCAACTGGTGGGTCGACCAACAGGTTTAACCGACTGGGCCCAGGTATGGAGTTGGAGAAACACAAGCTGTTTGATGTGAAGGTTGAGAACTGGATTGTGAATTCGGTTCCTGAGATAAATGAGGTCATTAAGGTAGGTTCGGTTGTGGTTGATACAGAGGGGTGCTGTCTGAATTTGGTGACTGACGAGGATCAACCTCCATCACCTGTTCTGCTCAACAGCAATAATGTTATTTTATCGGCGGGTCCTGCTAGTCAGGCCGGCCGGGAGCAATGAATTGCCTCAGCTGGAACGTCCGGGGACTGGGCAACCCAAGGACGTTCAACTCCTTGCACCAGTACGTGTGTAATCATAGGCCTGATGTGGTTTTTCTTATGGAAACTAAGATGTCTTCAAGTGGTTTGGAAAAGATGCGGTGTAAGTTGGGTTTGAGTGGAGGTTTTTGGGTTGATCGGGTGGGGTTCAGTGGGGGGCTGGCGTTGCTCTGGAAGGAGGGGTTTGATGTTCAGATTAAATCCTTCTCCACCTCTCATATTGACTCCATCGTTGTGGATTCTTCGGGTAAGTGTTGGAGGTTTACCGGTTTCTACGGCTCACCTATCAGTGGGGAGAGGCATCACTCTTGGACACTTTTGCGTCGTCTTTCCACTCTGTATGATCTGCCGTGGTTATGCTGTGGGGATTTTAATGAGATAACTCTGAATTCGGAAAAGGAAGGGGGTAATGATAAGGCTTTTTCTCTATTATCAGCCTTCCGCGATACTTTGAACTATTGCGAGTTTAAGGACCTTGGTTTTAGAGGCTCTCCTTTCACTTGGTGGAATAGACGTGGTGGTAATGACGCGATTTTTGAAAGGCTTGATCGTGGTTTGGGAAATCCTAGTTGGTGCGATTTGTTTCCAATGAATTCGGTGCGGCATCTTCCCTTTTAGGGCTCCGATCATAGACCTTTATTAATAGAATTTGACAGTAGTTTTTCAAGGAGTCAGGGTAGTTTTCTGGCTAGGCACCGTCGTTTTCACATGGAGGAAATGTGGACTAAATTTCCTGAGTGTGAGGAGGTTGTTTCTTCTTCGTGGAATGAGACAAGGTGTGCTACTGGTTTGACTTCACTTCAAGATAAGATTAATAAATGTGCTGTCAATTTATCTCGGTGGAGTCGACATAAGTTTGGTGGAAATAAGAAGCGGATTGAGGCTCTTAAGAACGAGTTGGAGGTTCAGCTGAATGGCAGAGATATGCCCAGCTCCACGGCTGTGCAGAATATTGAGGCTGAGCTAAATAAATTGCTTGAGTGTGAGGAAGTCTATTGGCGGCAAAGGTCGCGAGTTTCTTGGCTGCGTGAGGGGGACCGTAACACCAGATTTTTTCACATGAAAGCTTCTCAACGCCGCTCTAGAAATGTGATTCGTGGTCTGCGGGACTCTAGTGGTTTTTGGAGGGAAGATAGTGTTTTGATAAGCAATATTATTCTTGATTATTTTTCCTCTATATTTCAGTCTTCAGCACCTGGTTTTGCTTCTTTTCAGCCGATTTTAGATAGTGTGGATTGCAAGGTTACAGCTGAAATGAATCGGGTTTTGCTTGCTCCTTTTACTGGTCTGGATATTAAGGCTGCGTTGGATGATATGGCACCGTCGAAAGCCCCGGGTAAGGATGGCATGCCTGCCTTTTTCTATCAGAAGCATTGGCATATCGTTGGTCATGAGGTTAGTACTGTGTGCCTTGAGTTTTTGAATAATGGGACGCCTCTTAATTCTATTAACGATACTTTGATTGCTTTGATTCCTAAAATTAAGAGTCCGGAATGTGCTTCAGATTTTCGCCCCATTAGTTTATGTAATGTGCTCTACAAGATTATTTCTAAAGCTTTGACAAATCGTCTGCGCTTGATTATTAATGATGTGATCTCTCCTTTCCAAAGTGCCTTTGTCCCTGGTAGATTGATCACTGACAATGCCATTGTGGGGTTTGAATGTGTACATAAGCTCTGTCGTATGAAGTGTAAAAAGAAGGGGGGATTGGCTTTGAAGCTTGATATGTCGAAAGCTTATGACAGGGTGGAATGGAGCTTTCTGTCTGCTATTATGGGCCGGTTGGGTTTCCATGAAGACTGGATTGCAAAGGTTCTCAGTTGTATTAGTTCTGTTCGTTATTGGGTGTTGGTTAATGGGGAGGCTCAGGGGCCTATTGTTCCTCAGAGAGGGCTCCGTCAGGGGGATCCTTTATCGTCGTACCTTTTTTTACTTTGTGCTGAAGGTTTGTCTTCTCTTATTGCTAAGAAGGAGCATTTTGGGCACCTTCGTGGTTTATCTGTGGGTAGTGAATGCCCTCCTATATCTCACTTATTTTTTGCAGACGACAGTTTATTCTTTACTAGAAGTACAGTCAAGGATTGTGTTTCTTTGAGGAATTGTTTGAAGGCCTATGAAGTTGCTTCAGGTCAGTCTATTAATCTTGATAAATCTTGCGTTGCCTTCAACCCAGGCCTTGATTCTAGTATCTGCCGGAGGTTGGCCTCCATTCTGGGCGTTCGGATTGTTGAGTGCCACGAAAAATATTTAGGTCTCCCGGTAGCCATTGGTCGCAGTAAGAAGTTGGCCTTTGAGTCAATTAGAGATAGGGTCTGGAAAAGGCTTCAGTCTTGGAAAGGCAAGTTATTTTCTGTTGGTGGTAAAGAGGTTCTGTTGAAGGCAGTTATTCAAGCCATTCCTACTTACTCGATGGCTTGTTTTAAGTTACCTGTGTCTCTCTGTAAGGAGATTGCGAGGATGTGTGCTCGTTTCTGGTGGGGATCGACGGATGGGCAATCTAAAATTCATTGGGCTTCTTGGGATCGTCTTTGTGCTCCCAAAGAGGCTGGTGGTCTGGGGTTTCGGGATTTTCGTGCTTTTAACAGAGCTATGCTTGCTAAATAATGCTGGCGAATTATTACTAGACCTGACTCCCTTGCAGCTAGAGTTCTGAAATCTAGATACTTTCCTGATTCCTCTTTTCTTCAAGCTGGGCTGGGTCGCCGGCCTTCGTTTATTTGGCGGAGTATTTTCTGGGGTAGAGATGTGATTAATAGGGGTTCGCGATGGTGCATTGGTTCTGGTAATACTGTGAGGATTTATCAGGATAGATGGCTCCCCAGACCTTCAACTTTTAAGCCCTTTTCCCCTCAGGTGTTGCCGGAGAATTCTCTTGTTTCGGTTTTGTGCCATCCTTCTGGGGAGTGGAATTCGGACCTTATCCGGCACTCATTCCTTCCGGATGATGCTGCGCTTATTTTGAGCCTGCCTAGGCTTTCTCCTAGCCGCGAGGATTCGCTTTGTTGGCATTTTGACAAAAGGGGTTTCTATAGTGTTCGAAGCGGTTATAGGGTGGCTTTAGAGTTGCAGGATAAGGCTGGAACCTCAAGCCTCCAGCTCTCTAGTTGGTGGCGTGCTCTTTGGAGAAGCAAGGTCCCAAAGAAATGCCTCATTTTCTTTTGGAAAGCTTTCAATGGGTGGCTTCCAACATGTGATAACCTTTCTCGGCGCCATTTGGATGTTCTTGACTGTTGTCATGTGTGTCATGACTCTAGAGAATCCATCTCCCATGTGTTATGGTCTTGTAGCCTTGCCATGGAAGTTTGGCGTGGGCTGTTTGGGGACCAGTTTTTGGCTCATATTTCTGCTCCTGATTTTTCTGACATTGTTCTTTCCGTTTTTTCGTCTGTGTCCAGCGAGATGCTTCAACTTTTTATCATTGGTTGCTGGCGGATTTGGACTAATAGGAACAACATGGTTCATGGGGCCGTGGGGTGGGATGCTGCTTCCATGGTGTTGTGGATTGATGGCTTTGCTTCTGAATTTCGGGAAGCTAATGTGCCTTGTCACAAGGAAGTTCTGTCCCTTCAGCCTTCTTGGAAAGCCCCTGATTTGGGCTGTTTTAAGATTAATTGTGACGCTTCCTTTCAGCTGCGATCTGGTAAAGCTGGTGTTGGTGTTATTATCTGGGATCATAGAGGTGGTGTTGTTGCTGCAAAATCCTCCCCCATTGTGGGTTGTTCCTCGGTGGAGATGCTAGAGGCTCAGGCCTACCTTGAAGATCTCCAGCTTGCGTTCGATGTTGGGCTGTCTGGGGTGATTCTGGAGTCAGATGCTGCTGGTGTCATTGCTCTCCTTTCTGGCCGTATCATTCCGCGCTCGGAGATGGGTTCTATTATTCATGATTACATTGCTTTGGGGCCGGCTGTGAACCTGCTTTCGTCGGAAGCGGTTCGTCGTGGTGCTAACTCGGTTGCTCACAATCTGGCCCAACTTGCTCTGACCTTGGATGGTCCTTCGGTGTGGATGGATTCTCTGCCTTCTTCAATTGCTCAGATTGTTCATCTTGAGTCCTCTGCTGCTTGTGTATGATTTCTCTGTTTGCTTCAAAAAAAAAAAAAAAAAAAAAAATTATAACATGTTACTTCATCATTTTCAAAATGTTTGGCTGCCACATGTCAATCAAGTATTGGAAGAATCTTATAATAAAATCTCAATAACTTTATTGAGATTTAATCTCCCAACAAGGTAGTCATACCCTTGTATTACATATACATGTAAGCTAATTTGGTCCGGTCAAACAGTGACACAGTTATTACAGTGGTTTTATGCGTTGAAATGTGTTTGAAAATTAAACACATTAAATACAACCGGTAGTGGAATATGATTGAATATCTCTAAAACTAATTCACCCCAACCCACCAAACACTCCCCTTGGTCTTCAATCAATTCCAAAAAATGCTAAAAAAATCCATCATAGATGGGTGGTCTGCGAATGGAATTTTGCCAGTACGATGGTTCGAAGTTAAAATGAAGTAATCCAACCAGAGCTAAAGTTCAAAGTCAATAAGTTGAAAATTAACAAGGTCGTAAAGCTATACAGCGAGATTGTTGGAAGTTGGAACGTATGTAGATCTAATGTTTCTAAAGGTATATGGATCAATACTATCGATTCGATTTTCATAGCTTCGAGAAGCATATTTTGGGAATAGGCCCCTCTCATTAATATATATATATATATATATTGTTTTAGTTAATTTAACATTTTTAGGGCTTATGTGGCTGAGTTTTTTCCGACAACCAAATTTATTTTCTTTATTCACTTAAGGGGCGTAATCAATTAAGATTTCAAAAGGCTTTTAAAGATTTTTTTTAAATAGATAACTTTTACAGATTTCATAGACTTTTATGGATATTTATAAACTTTACAGAATTATGAAAAACTTTCATAGACTTTTATTTTAAAAGATTTTCACACTTTCATTTTAAAAGACTCTAAAAGTGGGCAGTTTGATATAGATCATAATTACATGAAGTCACACTCATACGTTTTTTTTAATAAGACATATTGGTATGGGTGAATAATGATTTTTGTCTTTTATTATTTTTAATTAACATAAATGAAGTTCGTTTAATTTGTTTCGGTTCTCTTTAATTGCTTTGATAATAGAGATAAAAAATATATATAAAAAGCATCTTTAATTGCATAGTCGATGGAGAGTTGTTTATATTATTTTTTAGTTAATCTTTTTTTGTTATAGATCGTTAATGTTTGTATATTTATTTTGTAATAATGTTTATTAATTTTAAAAGTTATTTAGTTTATTTTATTTGTGAAATTTATTAAGAATGAGTGTATTTTACTTAAAAATATAATATATGTTTGGTGGTTGATGTTTTTCAAAGAGTTTAATGTTTTTCTTCTATAGTGAAATTCTTTTTATTAAAAAAAAAAAAAAAAAAAAGTCACTCAAAGTCTTTGGTAGGAATGAAAGACAAATTGTGAGATTTGTTATAACTAAAAGTCATTAATATTTTTAAGTCATTAAAAGTCATTAAGATTTTGAATACCTCATAACTTTTATAGATTGTTAAAAGGGTTAATATTATAAACCTCCCCTCACATTTGAACTATTATTGGATATAAAGTTACAAATGCTTTTATTTTAAAAACCTCCCATATGGACTAACAATGTTAGCATTCCGTTTTTATTGACTGAGTTTGATCGTTAAAAAGTCCAAAAATTTAAGCTTCAATTGTATAAATTGACCATTATACCCTCATACTTTTACCAAATAAATTAATAAACTGATACAAAATGCTAGAATGTTAACTTGCAAAAGAGAAGTTATTTTGTGAACATTTTATCCCTAAAAATAACAAAATTACAAATGAATTAAAAACATTGAAAATAAACCAAAATATGTATTTATTTATTTATTTATTTGTCTTTTATATATATATATATATATATCCAAACAAATACTCATTTTCAATGCTTTTGGTTCATTTGTAATTTTGTTATGTTTAGGGATAAAATTGTCCACAAAATAACTTATCCTTTGCAAGTTAACATTTCTGCCTTTGTATTATTGTATTAATTTATTTGGTAAAAGTATGAGGGTATAATAGTCAATTCATACAATTGAAGTTTAACTATGGACATTTTAAACTTTTTAATAGTCAAACCTAGTCAACACAAATGGAATGCTAACGGTGTTAGTTTATAGGGAAGGTTTCTAAAATAAAAGTATTTGTAACTATACATCTAATAATAGTTCAAATGTGAGGGGAGGTTTATAATATTAACCCTTGTTAAAAAATCTTGATTGAATACCACATGACTTTTAAAGACTTTTTAAAAATCTATAAAAGTTTGTATTGAATACCCCATGACTTTTATAGAGTCTTTAAAAGTCTACATTGAATACACCCAAACTTTTTAATTCCATAAAAGTCTTTTGAAATCATAATTGAATACACTCCTCTTAATATCACATAAAAATATAAAATGACACAATTTTAAAGAGTATGAAAGTCAACAAAAGAATTTTAAAGGGTAGTTCCATCAAACCTCCCTTAAATATGGATAAATGTGAACAACGTCATAATTTTATAGATAAATACAAGAATTTTCTCTAACAGCTATTATATATTTAAATGTGTGTGTTAGAGGCACACATATATAAATATATATTTTTTTTAGATCAAAAAAAAAAAAAAAAAAACTTCATACGTAAAATAAAAAGAAAACAAAAGAAAAGAAAAAGAAAGAGAAAAGCGAAAGCAAAGTGGCGCGCAGGCCCTAAAACAATAATCTAAAAAGGTACGTAGACCTCAACAAAAGGTAAGGAAAAATAAACCTAAAAAGACATAAAATTAACCATGCCCTTTTGTTTCAAACGATGCGGCCCAATTAGAAATAGCAACACGATGTAATTCTGCATGGGCCGATGAAGTTGCAGAATCAGGGCGAATCTTAGACTTAGCAACAGAGAGGCGATTAGAACTTCCCTTACTCTATTGAGACTTAAAATTAGATAAAGTCTTGAAAGTTGGTTTCACTCTTCTATTCAATTTTGTCACCACGGAAATCCAATTATTGTTGGGATCAACTAGATCCTAAGCTTCCGCATACTTATCATCCTTCCTTAAGAAGTTGTTTAACGAGTTGGAGTTAGAGGTTCCAACATCAACTAAAGTATTGTCCTTAAACGAATATCGGTCTTGCAAATCTGACTCCATAGGGCCAGTACTAGAGTTCAAAATATGGGTGGAATTATGGAGAATAATAGGACCAATATGTTGCCTCGTAGAAGTATCATCATTCATATTAAAGGAAATCATATTAGAGGCCTTGGTAGCATCCATAGTTTTAACAATATTAGAGTTAGAAGAACCAACCTCCACAACTTCGAGCTCACTTAGGGAGAAAGCAACAATCTCATCGGAAGACAAAATATTATAAGCTTTCAAACTAGTCTTATCAGAACCACTAGAAACCTTCCCAATAGCCGAAGAATCAACTTGAACCTCCTCCATGGGTTTATCATCATTGTTGACCTCATGAGCATCTTTATGCAAAAAAGGCTTAGAGATGTCATTAAGAGTATCAAACACATTTTTAAGAGGGACTGCAGAAGTGGTTTTAGAGATACGATGAAGACCATCCTAGATTTGGATCTTCCACGCCTATCGAAATTATTATTTTCCTTCAAAACAACATGCTCATTATTTTCATTGGAAGCATCTCTGACTTTATTGGATCGATTATCGCTGGGAGACTTGTTTTGATTTTTCCAGCGATAAACGGAAGTCAAGTGACCTATAGAGGAACATGTTGTACAGAAAAAGTGAAGTTTTTCATATTCAACCTGAAAATAGTAACTCAATCCCTCCCGTTCAATCAAAAGAGAAGTAGGTAGATCGCTAGAGAGATATACATCAATCAGTTCCCTTGCAAAGTGGCCGAGCTCACCCTCCATTGTGTCCTATCAAATTTCAATGGAATGCCAATTGAACGAGCCAAATCCGAGAGTATCTTAGGATGCCAATACTCCCATCACAAATCATGAAAGCGGACCCAAATTTGAGAATTGGTAGTTTTTAGTAGTTTCGGATTAAAGTCTTGAACCCAAGGCTGGAGACAAAGAATACCCGGTTTTAAGATCATTGGTCCCTTGCCCCAAATCTTTGATTTATCTTCATTAGAGTTGAGGAGAATTTGATAGTATCCCCGACCTAAGGAGATGAGCTTCCAACTAGTTTTAGGCTTCCAAATTGATTGCAATATGACCTTTAGTTCATCATGTTTCCAAGGTATATCACCCTTGGAGAGAATAAGATGACCAATAAGAGAATGTTGGCACAAAGAAAGTCTATAATTGTATGCAGCAACATTAATTTGAACCGCAATATAGCTTCCCTTTTTCGAATGCATCACCATTTCAGAAGAGAGAATCGAGGCAGCTGGAGAAGACTTAAGAGTGTCAGCAAAAGACTTAGTAAAAACATCATTAACATCCTTAGCATCATTCGGAAGAGAACTAAGAGCTTCAGGAAAAGAAAATTAAAAAAAAACGGGAGGAGCATGCAGATCAGCCTTAATATAACCATTCAAACCATGAACATCTGCCACATCTTTTGAAATCCCATGGTTCTGTTCCAGAACATTAAGCACAGAAGAGAGAGCTTCCAACAATTTATTTTTTTGATAACCAGGGAAAGCATTCAAGGCATTATTCAACAACAACCCATCTTCATGACCAACAGCATTACCAATTGTAGGGAGATGAAGTAACTCACCAGAAGTGTTCAAAGAGAGTTGAGAAGGCATCCTAGAACAAGAGAAGAGAGCCACATGGCTCTCATGGCAGTCACTAGCCATGATAAAACTGAAGAACCCTAAAGAAACAACAAGCCAGAACAAAATTCTTGAAACGGACATAACTTAGTGTCGAAAACCCCAAATCATGAATTTCTTGATTCTTTGTTGCATAAGAAATCACGACCTACAAACTTTTTGAAGGATAGAACAACAAAATCTTACCAGAAGAGGGCCAAAAATCAAAATGGCGGTGTAACCCTAATTTAAAAGACAAACCAGAACAATAAAATTGAAACTAACATAACTCTATGCTAACAACTCTAAATCATGAGATTCTTGATTCCAAGTTGCATGAAATTTCACGATCTACAACTTCTATCAAGAACATAAGATCAGAATCAAACCGACAGATGCTAGAATTGCAAAACGGCGCCGAACCCTAAAACAGGGGACATGGAAACTCTCCAGTAGGATTTCTAACTCTTTCATATATATATATATAAATACACTTTATTAATTGAAAATAATTAACCAAAGAAATCTATTGTAAGGGTCGTTTGTTTTTTCCACTTAAAACTTATTGGGTCTGAATTGAACTCATTGAGTTATTTTGTTTATTTTTAAAGTGGTCAAACAACTTAAAAATATCAAAAAATAATTTAAAATAAAAATTAAGAAATCCTAACTTTTAACTTAATTTCAAATCACTGGATTACAATTAAAATATTCTCTTCCAAGTCTATCATTCCAAAAAAGATATATTTCCAAATTTATCATAATTTGATATGGTGTATACTTTTTTTCTTTTAACATATTTCTTATTTTAAACTGGTTTTAGAAAAAAAAAAAAAAAAAAAAAAAAAAAAAAAAAAAAAAAAACAAAAAACCTAATCACTCCCCATACTGAAATTTTTTAAGGATTAAACAATTGAATTTCTCTCCTACCAAATCCCGGTAAGAATTTTTATTTTATTTTATTTTTTATCTAACTATTCGTATATTGCTCAATGAATTTGTCTATCATATTGAGTATATTTTGTGGCTTGAAGATGTTAAAAAATAATTGTATATAAAAAATTCAATAACTTTTTTTTTTTTTTAATTTGGTTTCCGATGCATATGATCCAGGAAGCCAAAAAAACAAAAATGATTTCTTGAATTATATACACCAGAAATGTGGACAACATATAAAATTGAACATGAACTTGAACGTTTTTTTTTTTTTTTTTGACAATAAATTGAACTTAAACTTTGTTTACAGAACATGCAAAATTATATTCTTTGATAAATTTTTTATTTTGTTAAATTAAACTTTGTTTTTAGAAAAATATACAAAATGTTATAAAGAATAGTGCATGTTAAATTACTTCTTTTAATTAGTATGGGTATAAATGTATAATTATTTATTTTCAGATAATTTTATTTTTGAAAAAACAAACATGTTGACAGTACATTAAGATATGAGAAAAACAAAAACAAACATGTCATTTAGGTTCAAATTTCAGTCCATATTCAGTCTTCAGAAAAATTCAGGACTGTTCAGTCTTCAAAAAAAAAAAAAAAAACAAACAAACAAACGACTCCTTAGTTAAATCAACAAACACCATTATAATTATTGAATTACATTCACAAGACAAAACAGAAATCACACAAATTAACAAGTTTGTTCAAATTAAGTTAATTAGGACCGGGGGCGGAATTGGAAGTCTAGAACTGGGGGGCCGCCCGTGTTGATTTTATGGCAATTGGTGCGAATCTGGCCATCTGTTCCTGTAAGTGGACTGAGATTCCCCATTTTGACCATGGCATTGCTAAAATCCATATAAAAACTAACAAGGTTGTTGCTATAAGCAGTGACCTGAGCGTCGGTGGCGCCGCCGCTGAAGAGCTGCTGGTCTGAATGAAAAAGGCCCTTGTTGTTCACTAAGTTCTTGAAATAAGCATTGTCAAAGAGAACAGGACTTGTAGTGTCTAGAGAAGAAAGATTGTCATCGCTGCCTAAGCTTGGACAGTTTGATTTTAGTGATGTAGCAAATGCTGAATCAATGTTTGTTTCATTGTACAGTCTATCTCGAAACATTAAGCACCTTGCTTGCCCTATTGAGTGAGCTCCTGTTAATGGAAAACTTTATATTAATTTCTTGTTAGCATATCTAATGTTGATGAGTACTAATGCTAGGATGTCCAACATTTTTACCCAAATAACATAGAATGTAAGTTGTAACTACCACATCACTCACCACATACATTATCTTATGATATGTTTTACAGGATGTTGGTAACTTACATACTACATTTGACCATCAATTTAGACAAATTTTTTGGATAGTTTAACATTACACAACATAGATAAAGTCATACATGCTATATACTAATGATATAATTCATTTGTTTATGGGATCTCGATATAATTAATATATATGTATAGGGACAATCTATAGAACACCGGTGTACCCATACACTGTGTAAAAAATATTGCGATCGAAGGTTGGAAAAGACACATTTTAAAGATTAAAAAACTTAATAAATAATTTCAAGTTATTCTTTCAATATATTAATATATGGAGTTTGAAAGACTAAATATTGAGTTTTCATTTACTTGTTTATCGTGGGTCTACCTACAATATAGTAACTGTACAGTTGTTAAAGTGAAAAGTAGATATTAGATTTTAATCCAAATATCCATAAAATTCAAAGGTTTAAAAATAATAATAACTAAATAACTAAATAAAATATTTGCTTTTGATAACAGCAACTTAACCAAATCCCTAGTATAAATATTATTAAGTGCCCCAAAAGTAAAAATCTTCAATGCACGGTATAATATTATTTGATAGGGTGTCCACCCAGTGCATTAAAGTTTTTCTAGCCTAAGAAAACATTAATATATACAATATTTACTTATCTAGTTAACTATATATAAATGAATTTGATATGAAAGGTTTTTTTTTTTTTTTTTAATATAAATGAAATTGAGTCAACATGTAAATGAATAATATAATTCGAATTCACTATATTGCAGAAGAAATAAAAAAATCAAACTCTCTAATGTATTGTTAAATATATGAGTGGTGATTTAAATCATTTAATTAATATTAATTACCAGAGAGAGCAACCATTTCTTTGGCAGTGAATCCTTTGTTTGAAAAGGCAGAAATAAGATCACTAACATCCATTGAAGGAGATGGAAGATTATTACTGTTTGCAGCACTGTAACTTGCACTCGTTGAATCTCTTCTGCCTAATTCAACCACCCATGAAGGCCCTCCAAGCTGCAGAGAGAGAAAAGAAAATGTAAAAAGATTAAAAAATAAATAAATTTTTATCTATCAAAGAACTTGTAGTAATGTCATCATCATAATATAGAGAATAAACTTACAAGATAAATTGGATCAATGTCTCCTCCATTCATATAAAAATAAATAAATTCATTAATCTTGCTAGTTTGTTTCAAGTAAATCTAACTTCATCTAGTATTATTATATTATTTAAAATTATAAAAAGTATATATAGTCAAGTAATATATCTTCTTCAATTAACATGTAACTTGAAAAAAAAAAGTATATAAATATATATATATATATAAAGTTTACATGACCCTAGTTTTAATTTAATTGTTTTTTTTCTTGTTCTTTTTTTATTTATTTAATAAACTTCACTTACCATAGCAACAGAATCTCGAGCTGCAACAGCTAGAATATCAGCACAAGAAACAACTCCAGGGCATATACTTTCAACTTGAGATTTAATGGTATCGATAACATCGAATCCTCTCAATGAATTTGCATTTGGCCCTGCTGTCTTCTCTCCTTTCAAACTCGAGGTGTCGTCTAATAGAACCGATGCATCACAACCCTATTTATGCCATAAAAATTAAACATCATTAAAATGATAATAGGATAATATAACTTGAATGATGAGATGAGATTGGTCCAATAGTAAACCCCTCACAACTGCAGCACGAGGTTAAAGGTTTGAATCCCCGAAAAAAATATCGAATTTATGTAATAGTGTAATACTTAAAAAGAAATAATAATATAACTTAAATTAACGTTTTTTTTAGTCGATAACTTAAATCAACTTAAATGAACTTATTTAACGTCTAACCATTTATTTACTCTATAGCATAAAGGTTGTAAATAATAATAATGATGATGATGATGATTTTTGAAATATTACAATAATTCAAGAGAGGAGGACAGAATCGAATTCACAAACTCATCTTGTCAAGATGATTATGATGATAATATATATATATATATATATGCATACCAGCTTTGCAGTACATGCAGGTTTTCATATTAAAAAAAAAATTTGCATCATTTTCATTTCTATTCTACCAAATTAGAGAGAGAGGAAGAGAACATGCATTAACGAAGCAATCATGGAAATGGAGACGAAGCAAAGAGGCTCCCATGCGGTGCTCCTTGAAAACTGCTTTAGTCACAGCAGTTCTAATGATAGAAAGTGCTGTTGGGCAAGTTGTAGAATAGTAATTGGAAGATAGTTGAGCAAATGCCAATTGAAATGAAAACAAAAGCATCATCATCATGAAGATGCAAAAGCTGTTATGTTGTGAGTAAAACGCCATGATTAAACTAATTAGAAGAAACCAAAGAGAGAAGTGATTTTTGTTGATGTGTGATGCTCTCTATTTATAGAATGAGAAACTTTGACATTAATTTTCACTCAATGGTAGTAGAAAGTAGAAACTAATAAAGTCAAATATTTCTAACTATTTTAATAGGAAAGGAGTAAAAGCACTTATTGGCAGTTGCAAACTCACTATCTCTTACTTTATCCGTCTTAAAATATATATATTTAAATAGAAGACTTTCAAATGGTTGTTTAACTTGTAATGAACCATCCTTTGCTAGATTTTGTTGCTTGGGAGTTGATAAAATAAATAAATAAATAAAAATAAAAATAACTCAAACCCATAATCTCATTGATATGAGTGTGAGCAGTGGTGGAATTAGGCATGGCTGGGGTAGTCTGTAGCCCACTCTAGCTTTTTGAAAAGAAAAAAAAAAATTAATAGTTTTAAATTCACCACGTTTAATTCTAAGCATATTTCAGTCCAATTCCGATTATGACTTAATTTACCATATTTTTCTTTATCTTAATAATATCTCAATAACTTAAAAGCATGCATCAAACTCATTAAAACTCATTGTATTTCCTTAACCAAGTGAAAGATCAAATCGAGAAATTTTAATCCTTTACTGACTCAAAAATTAAATTGAGAAATTTTAACCCCATAACAACAAACCAAAAATGTAAGTTTTATTTTTATTTTAATTTTAAAGTTTATGTTATAAAATTAATTGTAAAATTAACTTTTATTTTCTGCTATAAAACTTGTCAAAATGTCTTTATGTAACAAAATAGATAGCGAGTTTCTTGAGAATTGTACGGTTGTTTATATTGAAAGAGAACTTGTTTTTACAATTTATTTGGATTTGGTAATAGATTCTTTTGCTTCTTTGAAGCCTCAGAAGTCAAAATTTGAGTAGGATCTTATTGTATTTACATTGCATGCGTATTTCCTTTTTATTATCTTATGTTTTTTTCTTGGTTAGAATATGTATTTAAGGGTACGACTTTTTATGTTCCCTGACTATGTATACTTTTTTATTTTAACTAATAAAAATTGTCTCATGCCGTCGAGATTCACCATCAAAATGATTTTTTTTTATTATATAGAATAATTTTTTATCTATATGAAATTGTCCATAGTCCACTTAGGAAAAAAAAAAAAAAAAATTGGTTTCACCCCTAAGTGTGAGGGATTTACTAGACAAGCCTCATCTCGTCTTGTTGCTAGGATTTCACAATGGTAATTTGTCACCCCTCATATATATATATATATATATATATAGAGAGAGAGAGAGAGAGAGAGAGAGAGAGAGAGAGAGAGAGAGAGAGAGAGAGAGAGAGAGAGAGAGAGAGAGAGAGAGAGAGAGAGAGAGAGAGAGAGAGAGAGATTTTCCAATAAGGATTTTTATAATGCACACTTTAAGCACCTTTTAATGAAATTGCATGCAATCAAATGTTTTTGATGAGATTTTTTGTATGGATGGTTACAACATTGAAATCCATTTATGGAAAAAAAATTAAAAAAATTCGGGTGCAAGAACTAATTATTTTCGATTTTTTTGAAGATAAAACATTTAAAAATAGGGAAATATAAGAAAAAATAGTTCTCAAATCCAAAAAATTTCCAAATTTTTACCAAATGTATATTTTAATTTTCTTAGGATGCATACAAAAAATATCATCGAAAAACATTTGATTACATGCAATTTCATCAAAATGTGCTTAAAGTGTGTATTGTAAAAGTCTTCATTAGAAAATCTCTCTCTCTCTCTCTCTCTCTCTCTCTCTCTCTCTCTCTCTCTCTCTCTCTCTCTCTCTCTCTCTCTCTCTCTCTCTCTCTCTCTCTCTCTCTCTATATATATATATACACTCTAGTTTCAAAAGCGGCTTGTTTAATAGATCATAACTTTAATGATCCAAGCTTAATTGAACTTTAAACATTTTTGTAACGAATTTGGGGCTAATCGATTTTTGTCTTGACCTACATAGATTTGATGACATGTGTAATAAATGGCTCCATATCAGCGGAGGATCTAGATCATGATTATTATATTATTTACATATAACTAAATATCAGTTTTTTTTTTTTTGTTTTTTTTTTTTTTTTTTGCGTTCCATTCCTTTTCTTATAATTATTATTATTTATATATATATATATATTTTTTTTTTTTGAAACTTTTTACCATTGGTAGAATTCAAACTGCTGACTTGGTAGTCATTTGACCAAACTCAAAGCTCGTTCATCTACCGGTTGAACTACGCCTCTAGGGGCTTTTTGCATACTAAAAAATCAAGATACAGATTCAAGATACATGATTGTGCATTTCTCATTGAACAAAAGTTGGTAAGTGTGTGTGAACAAAAATTGTCAAAAGGAATCTATGAATTAAGTCAAAACGAAAGTTTTTGCTTTTCTTTATCCTTCCCATTATTCAACTTAGTTCAGAATTTACTAAGTTTTTGCAAATCCCCCAAACTTTAGAATTTTCCAATTAACTTACTTCAGAACTTCAAAAGGGTCATCTCCAAATCAAATAATATTTATATATAATACACCAAAAGTCCAAATGGTTCATATTAATCTTGATAGAAAGGAATTTGGAGACAAATAAATTAAAGAGTGATCAATTCAAAAATTTCCTCCCTAATTATATATTTTGACAATTAGGCATTTGCCTAAAGTAAAACATGTATAGATAAGAATGCCCACTTGTAGAGACTTTTATGGACTTAGTGGGAGATTTATGCTTCCTCAACATTGAACGTTAATTATATAGCGTGTATGTCATTTTATCTAATTAAGTAGTTGTTTGGGAATTTGGATGGTATTGATTGCAGCCTCCTCCTAACTTTTCTTACGATTTGCATGCAACAGCAATTAGGGTTTGATTTTTATGTTGAAATTGCTAGCTGGAATATATCTACAAAATAGACGATCTGAAAATGACTGACTTATAACTCCTGATATTATAGAACATGGGTGAGATTGAATGAGGTCAATTAAGTGAGAAACTTTTCAATGTAATAAACTTATCACGTTATCCATTTGCTTGCTCATCTCATCAGATACTACCACAAATGATTAAATGAATATATTCAAATTTACTCAACTACCACCGATAGTAAATATTTTTAGAACAATTTTTGTTATATTAGACAAGCGTGAAAATATGTTTACAACTACATATGCTATGATAGTTTTATAAATAAATAATTAATAAAATAATAGAAAAAGCTATATACACTACGTAGACTTCTTTTTTTTATGACAGAATTAGACTTTCTTTCTAAACATTTTTTTTTATGTGATAACTTGAAAACAAATTGTGCAAGATCAACATAAAACGAAAAATAGTTTACAAATTTTGAGCATGGTCATCCTACAAATATGGTGTTGGTGGCATATGAGTTTGATGATCGATTATTTTTTGACTCATTACCACAAGAATTGAAGAAATTAAAGTTCACCATCGTAATATTGCCTGTCTTCATCAACTTTGACATGCATTGCAATAATTTAAATGATTCCTTGTCATGGAAGGCAAGGTTTCCAATTGAATAAGCTAAAAAAGAAACACAAATTATTATATCTGTGTGATCGGAATTATGATATTCAATATGATTCATCATTAAGTTAATAAAGTAAACGCGAAAAACAAACAAATTCTTGAATCTCGACACTCATTCATTAAAATAATTATGCATCACAAAATCTTTAGCTTCTGAGAAAATCGAAAATTATTAAAAATATATACATAATTCGTGAAAATAATGTTATTAAGAATATTGTTAGTCCAAAAGTTTGTTTAAATAATGTGGCAAGTTAATTTGAGCAACTTAAAACTAAAAAACCAAATTACTAACATGGTTTTTTTAAGAGTATATATAAATTATTTAAAAATTTAAAAATAAAAAAAAAGTAGTAGATAATTTTTATTTTAAACAAAGTAGATGATAATTTTCATTTAAAAAAAAAAAAAAAAAAAAAAAAAAAAAAAAAAAAAAAAAAAAAAAAACATTCTTAACGAAGAAGAGAACTAAAAAAAATAGATATCCTACAAACTCTATTGCATGGATTTAGCTAAATCTAATTAACCCATATTTCATTTTATTTATTGAAATAATATAAATTATTTTTAAATCATGTGTTGTAATAATAAACCGAGAGGAATAATAAAAACTTTAGATGATTTGAATTTGCTAACTGATGTTTTATAAAATAAATAATGAAAACAGTTGAAAAGCTACCGATAATAATATCTAGGTACCTTCTTTTTTTTTCTTCTTTTTTTTTTCTTTTTTCTGTCAACAGGAATAAACAATCCCTGTCAAATCAAATTTATGCTTTCCTTTTGATTGGAGAAAATATAACACAAATTAAAACAAACAATAAATTTTTAACATACGTGTTAATTAGATATCAAATTAATGAATACCTATTATTTCCATAAAAACCTGCCAAATATTCCAAAAAAAAATACAAAAAATCTCTATTATATCCATTTCTACTCAAAATTTCACTATCCCACTCATTCCTAACAATCGTACAACAATCCTTTTTTTCTCTTCATTTCTGATTGGAAAAAAAGGTGACTTAAAAAACAAGTCAAGCAGAAGAGACTAATTTTACCTTTTCAGTGTGTTTTTACACGCCATTTATTAGAATACAAACTTTTCCTCCTCTGCTCCGACGGAGAGTAGTGTGTCTCCCATCTCCCCGAGAGCAGCAGCTGTTGAATCGCTTATACCCAGAAGGTATTGTAAGCGAGAAAGCTTTTCTGCTGCCGGCTCACTCTTCATGTATATAGCGAATAGATCAGATAGCTCATCGGGCACATCCCATGACAATGGCTCAGCAGGCACAGCTTTGTCACAAGCCAGCAAGTCATTTAGGGATGAAACCTGCAAAAAGCAAAAACAAGTTCTCAGGTCTAAGCATCAATGAATTTTAACAATGGGACAACACCATCCTATGATCATGAGTGTTTTCAGATTTATAACATGAAAAATGTAGACATGACAAGTTTATTGATAAGTTCCATACCACTCCTTTCCGATTCCTCTGTCTTAGCAGTGACACAGCCTGAATAAGGGAGTTTGATAACCTATTCCGTGCAAGCTCAACGACTACGTGTTTAGCCTTCTCGACCTTAATGTTGAGATCAGCTGGGATTTTTTCATAAACTTCCTCTGCATCGAACTCTCCGGTGCCTGATGAGAAAATTTCATCCACGGTCTTCTTGAAGAGGTTCTCCCTCAAGCTCTCAGCAATCATGTTGTCCAAATCAACACCTGCTTCCTTGAGTTCTCTTATCTGCTTTATATTTAACCTGCCCTGACTGACTGCTGTTTCGATAGCAGCTGCCATTTTTGTAGTTGTTATGTTTTTTATTATCTTTTGTGCGTACTCAGAAGGCAGACCAACTTGCTTCTGCACCTCATTAAGCTGCTCAACCCTGGCCTTAGTCAATTGGCCATCAGCTAAAATCACTGCAGCCTGTTGCCTGAAAGCCTGCTCAGCCAAGCCCCTATGAACATCAACTATCTCTTTTTGGGTCAAACCAAAGATCCCTCCAAGCTGATTTAGTAGGAGATACTCTGAATCATCCCTCTTTGTGGTGATCTGAGCACCAAAAGGAATCGTTCTGACTTCTCCTGTTAGACAATAAAGCAAGTATGTCTTGTAAAGATCAGTACGATCTCTTTCAGGGAGGTCATCTTTCAGTGTTATCTCTGTCTGTCCCTGCTTCCCCAACTTTTCAGCAAGTTCCTTGCTAGGGTTAATTTTCCTGAGTGTTTCAAGGGATTCCCATTCTTCCTCTTCCTCATCCTCATCAATTTGTTTTTCTTCCTCTTTAATAGGCTCTTCTTGTGAAGAATCAGAATCTTCTCCTTTGATATCTGCCACCAATTCAGTTACAACCAAGGTGTTGAAAGCTATCAACTTCTTCAGTTCTTTTGCTGCCTCCGTTCTGTTTTCAGCTGACCGAGCCCGTTTTACATAGTTTATGAAAACCCTACGGACCTGTATAGAGTACGGTGGAGGATATAAAAATATGGACATATGTTTAATATGGAATATTATTATTACAATCACCACAAAGCAGTTGAACTGTATACTTACAGCCTTACTGGCAATAGACATGGCAGCCTCCCTTGTTAATCGCAAGCCATGTGCAGCCTTTCTGACAGCTTTCTTTGTCTCAGAATCATAACCATCAACGCCAGAAGAAATTGCATCTCTCACAACCTGGAAAAGGCAACCACGTAAATAAGCATGGGATTTTATCTTTCAGCAAAATAAATAATAAGAACCAAAGGCACTATGGCTCATGATCTAAAATACATTACTAAATATCAAATCAAACATTTAAAGCATATACAAACTCAGCAATATATGTAAAACTTCAGAGAAGTTTTGTAAATCTCAAAAGTAAGAAGAAGCTCGTACTCACAAAATGGACAAGTTTCCAACACATATTGGACACAAGAAGATGGTGCACAATAACAGGCAACAAAATAGATTCCATATTGCCTCGAAACACTTCATAGAAGGAAGATTTTATTCTTTGACTTTCCATTTTCTATGTTAACTCCACCATTTAAACTAAGAAGGCTGACCATAGATAACTAGCTGATATGAAATAAAAAGGGGAAGGGCAAACAACTAACCATATCAAAACAGAACTGTTGTAAGAGATTAAAAATGTTTCAAGTGCACAGCAATGGTCACTCAGGACACAATGTGAAGATCCATTTATCCAATGACTTATTTGATTCCAAACCCATATGAAAATACAAGAATGTGATGGGGAAGCACTACCAAGTAGTCAAACACAACAGACACCGGAAAAAGGGATATTCCAACTCAATTTTGGTCTACAACTAGGATTCTTATATAACAAGGGAATAAAAGAAAAACCATGTAACCTTTTCAAACAAACTGCCACAGATGTCTGTGTGAGCTGCTTCAACAATTTGTTGAGGAACACATAGCATGACTCGTAACTTCAACAAAGCAGAAACATTCTCCTCAGACAGCTCTCCAGCAGCTACACATGACTGAAGCTTTTGCCTGTAAATTTCTGGAAACATAGTAGACATATCAGACAACTTCTGCAGAATAACATAATCCAAATGCAAGATACATATTTCTTAGTTCTTTGTTTTTCTTTTTCCTGTTCTGCCATACAATGCATGGTGAGTTTTCAACATCATTAATTACCTTCATGGATCTGACTGGCCCTTTGTGGATCGAAGTGCAATTCTTCACAGAGTTTTTGGAGGAAAGCTGCCTTGCTATCTGCAGCTTCCAAATCACCACCAGAGACAGCCTGTGCAAGTCGCTTGCGATATACCTTGGAGGTAACATCGAGTGCAATGGCTTCCGCCTCTCGTTTTCCCAAACCAAATATATTTCTCAATTGGTTCAATCCAGCGACCTACAAAAACAGAAAGGCAATAAGAGTAGGGTTATACAAAAACTAAGTACAATCAGTGTCCAAATACAAACACAATCCACCAACAGCACATCATAACATCTCACCCAACAACAGGAAAGAGCAAAAACATGTATTGATATGGCAAAGTAAGACACTGTTATGAGATGAAGATTTAAAACTATCTTAATCAATGTTTATTTTTGCATAAATACATGCAAACAGACAAAAATAAATGCACATTAGTAAACCTTTCTTCTTTTTTATTATCAGGACACATTACCGAACCTTTCTTCAACAAGAAATGCTACAAAATTAAAAGACTTGCATCAATAAATATACTGAAAGTAGAAGACGCACATGCACACAACTAACAGGAAGACAGATATGGATAGGGTGGAATAGGATCACACAGCCTAGACCAGCTAGTTCATTATTGTTTGGAATTGAGGCTTGGTTGAATAGGTTGAAAATATAAGACATTAAGACAGACAATTTAGTTTTGAATAGTACTGAAGTTTATATCTGATAAATATTTTTTTTAGTAGTCATTAACATAATTAAAGAAAGCTTATGAGTTTTGATGATTAGAAAATAAGGAATCGGGCCTCCGTGTTATTAGCAACTGTTAAAAGGTAGTTTGACAGAGCAGCCCCCCTGGGTAGGCTTGCTAAAATGAGATATTTCCAAATTCATAGATATATGAAGAAGTTTCAATTGTTTTCCTTTAAACATTTTTTCCTTCTCTCCATCCTTTTTTAACCAATGGTGGGACTGAGGTTAAAAAAGCAACTAAGCAATTATTACTCAGCGCAATAAACATGGAACATCTTACTATCATACTATGATAACCTAATCCACAATGCACTACAGCTGAATAGTAGTTGACACTAGTCAAGTAGATTAACACAACGTATTACACCTCTAATGACAGTGAAATCTCTCCATGTGATTGGCAAACACCATATATTAAGATTATTTAAAAACAAAGAGTTTATGCAGCAAGTATCAGATGTACACAAGTACATAATTTTAAATAATGCCACCAGTAAGATTAATAGTATGTTTCCAAGAAAAAACCCTAAGCAAAATAATACGTAATAATATTGGACTTTTAGTTATAAAGCAATCCACTTGCAATTGAACAAAAACAGGAGAAAGTGCATGACACTATTTGCCCACCTTATTTTCTGCCATGCGACCACCAGACAAAGAATCTGCTAAATATGCTCTATAGAGGAGCTTCAAGTCATCAATCTTTCTGTCACCATCAAGGTCTCCACCTACACCAAAAAAAATTGTTAATAACAGCTAGTGGATATGCAATATTTGAAACACAGTCAAACGCAACAGCATATGTACCTATTAGAGACACTGGACCTACACCACGAGCAAAACGATCTGCATCTGCATGCTCTTTCAAAGAGATCAACAAATTATTAAATGCCAGTACCTTATCAAGCTCTTCCACAACTTGTGTAACTCCTTTGCTGGAAATTAAAATTTCAATATTATATAGAGCAAACTAGAAAGAAAAAAAATTAAAGACAAAATTATTACTGACACAGTAAACCAGCACTTGCAACAAAACTAAAAAACAAAGAAAAATAATTCACAATGCAGATTACTATGCAGGACCAGACATTAAAACTTAAGACATTCAAAGAAGGAAAACGTAAAAGAAAAGAAATGAAAGATTCGTATTCTTATTCCAGCGACACAGCCACAGTTAGACACAGACAAAGAAGGAAAACTCTACATAAAAACTCAAAAAATAAAGAAAAAATTCTGCAAACCGCTCTTATGGCATGTGGTAAATACAGGCCGCTCGGTGTGGTTCAAGAATTAGTCTAAAACAACTAAAAATGCATTTGACTGAAATTATAATTGGACTTTGGTTGACAGATAAAATTTCGAAATTACCAACAATATTCTAATAAGCCATGAGCAACACATTTGAAGTATCCCTGACATTTTATGAATTTACATAATAAATATAGTGAAAAACCCTTAATATATAAACAACATTATGGCACATTGCAAGAACACCAAAAAAAAATTATTTACAGATAATAAACACCGATTCAAGAACAGCACAAATTTATAGCTTAATAGCTACACACAGTTGGACCTCACATAAGTAACATATGGTTAGTTGACTAAAAGAGCTAAAGAAAAAGAAAAGAAAACAAGAATTATGAAAATATATATAGAGAGAGAGAGAGAGAGACTCTAAATTTTGTCCTTTCTTAGCAAGCAAGCATAAAGCGCGAGAATTTAATACTTTAAATCTTTAGTATCATGACAACAGTGAAGGAAATTGCAACGGTGAAAGGGGTTTTTGACAGTGATGGGTTTTAGGAAGAGATACTATGTTGGAAGGATATGGATGTAAAGACTTTTAAGTGACTAGAGGAAAAAAAAACCTCAAGATAGAGAAAAGGTGATATGCTTAAATTTCAAGCACACACTTGGATTTGGCTAATATTGGGAAGGTTAACGTAATTATCCCAAATATAAATGATATCCTAGTAGGCTCTACATGTTAATAATTATAAAAAGCAGCATTAGAGTCAGGTAACAGTGGGCATACGTGGCTCTTGTTCTGGACTTCAGTATATTGAGCGCTGCTATAATATTTTCCTCAACCAACTTCCGTGTGTGCTCCCTGAACAAGTCGTCAGCAAGCTGCAGGGAACAAAATATACCACACAAATAAACGGTTACAAAACAGCCCTGAAAGGCCTAAATGTGACAAGTTGCTAAGAAAGTACCTCATCAGAAAGACGATATGAAAGTTGTGATTCTCTTAGGCTAACAAGTTGTGCTGGATCAACATCTAAAAATAAATATTTTGAATATTGTCAGTGTCCAGTGTGTATTCAAGTATACAAAAATGTTAACTCTGAGCATGTATCAGACAAGAAAACAGCAGTGGTGTAAAACACAAAATTAAAACGCCAAACCGGCCTACAAAAGAAACAATTTCCAATTAGACCTCCTGTTTTTAGGTTTATACCATCCGGTTTCCGGGTAGGGCGGATCCACCATACGGTGCAATCAGCCCAAACCACACCCCGACTAAATTAGACCTCCTGTTATGGTCAAATATAAGTGCCAAGTCATCATTTTGACACTGCTTACAGATGTGAAAACGTAAAACAAATTATTTCCTTATTAAAGAACAATGATAAGACTGATGTTTTAAATAGTTGGCAAACACACACCCTACTAGACATAGATATATTAAAAAAAAAATCCAAACTGCTAGGTACAGAAAAACCCTCTCGTTTAGATGGCAAGATGAGCTACGGCAAGAAGCACTCTTTCATAAGGGCCTCAATGAATGATGTATTTACCTCTACCCAATGATTTTAGCTTCGAAGCATACAATCGTTTGGCATTATCACGGATGGCAATCTCAACCTGGAAGAAAATATTTATTAAAAAATATTATATATCAACATATCGTTTCAAATTTAATGAACCTTGATGGCACAATGTAAATCTTATAGCTGACTCTAAGGTATTAAATTACAGAAAAAGCAGCAACCGACAGACAAACTACACAAAGGTATAAACCATGTATAATTACCTGGGAATCAGTGATCTTGAAAACACGCTTCCAAGGTAAAAGGAACGATGAGGCTTCCCCAAACACGAGTGTGGAAACATAAATCAGCTTCTGAAATGCCTGCACTGGAGATTCACTTACAATGGTCAAGCCCCATCTCTCCATTAACAACTCCTACACAATCTCCAAATTAACAATAAAGATCGAAACTAGCACAATCACAAACTAATTTACCCGACGCTGTTCTATGTCACCATCACGATCTCCCACTTCAAGCCTTTGCCTGAAAAGACGCCGACCAATCTAGATGCCAACAACCAAAACCACAAGCATTGCAAATCAACCACGAGCAGAGAAAGTTTCCACATATTAACACTATCAAATAGTCTAAGAATTACCTCCATATGCATGGAGGCTGCATCCGGATCATCGATACCCAAAGCATTTTTAAACTTGATGATTTTTTCGACTTCATCTCCTTTAAGTTCTTCGTTTCCCGGAGGAAAGACAGAAGTCACAAACCTAATAATAGTAACATAATTGAAACTCTTAATAAGCGTAATTATAACATAGACATACCTAATAATAGTAACATAATTGAAACTCTTAATAAGCGTAATTATAACATAGACATACATACATACATACATACACACATACATTATATATATATATATATATAAATCAATATTATCAATTTGGAGACTGATATCAATAATGTTTCAAAATGACTTACTGGCAGTATATATCACAAAGCTCTGCATTAAAGGCCTCGTCTTGTTTGCTCACGCCATATCTCGAATATTAAACAATTAAAACAAATAAGTACAAAACAATAATAGTAATGTAATAACACACATAATAAATAGCAAAATAAAAAACCTTAAATTTTTGTTAAAAAAAGGAACTAACTTGTTTGCAATTGCTTCAATGTCCTCTCTCTTAACGGCGCCAGGATCATCGAAGCTGGCAACGTAATCATGCAACCGAACCGCGGCAACTTCCGGCACGGCGGCGTTCATGGCGTACGCTACGGCACCACCGGCGGCACAGAATACGGCGGCCCCGCCGATGGCGACATTCCTGTTCCCGCCGAACCGAAACCCTAATTTGAAGCCGGCGAAGGCGGCAGCGGCGATGACGATAGCCGACGTCGCCAGCCTCAACGGTGGCGAGAGCTTTTCAACGACGGGCTGGATTCCGGACAGGTCCTTGGAAGGTCCGAAAACATTGGAACCGGGCTTCGAAGAAGATGGTGCTAAGTTGGAAGCAGCGGAGTTACGAGGGAAGGAGACTCTAAAACGGTGTCGTTTGGCGAGAGGTTGGGTATTGAAACGCAGTGGAGAAGGATTGAGGAAGGGACGGGTGGGAGAGGCGGTGGTTGAGAGAAGAGAAGGGTTGTTCATGGTGGTTCTAACTCCCTCTGAAATGACAAATACGATGCCGTTTTGGGAGCAGAGACAGAGTGAGTTTATTTTGGGAGGTGTTATAGGGTTTAACGAAACCGAGGAAGAAGGAGATAAAATCATAAAAGGAGTTTAGATAGCGTATATAGAAGAAGACAAAAGAAAGTTTGGTGACATCGAAATAAAATAGTACAATACAGAATTGGGCCTCTACTTGGGCCCAAATTATCTCTTCGGCTTCAGTTTTGAAAAGAAATATATATATTAAGATTATGTCTATTACATTTTTCATTTGTTTTATTAAAAATAAAAATGAAAATGACAACATTGTATTTTGTTTCGGTTTTGAAATCTAAAAAGGTTTTTAGAAGTATATATTGAAAGTTGGATTCTAAAAATAAAAACAATTATGTTATATCCTAAAATTAACTGGGTAAAAATTCCGAGCTTATTGATTTAATAATTACAAAATCCTTTGAATGCTTGAGGTGAGAATATAAGACCATATAATGTAATATACAATATGCTCAAGACCATCTCCAATGGGTCTCTAAAAACCCAAAATGGAGATTGTGGGAGCTCCAAGCGTCCAATGGGTCTCCAATTCACATTTTCCCATGCAAAAAAAAAAAAAAAAAAAAATGGAAACTCAATTTTGGTTCTCTAAGGGGCTGTCTAGTACCCTTTTTCAAGGGTGTTTTTGTTTTTATTTTTCAAATCCAATTTCGAATACGTGTTCGTTACCGTTTTTCATTTTGTTTTCCATTTTATTTTCCAAAAAAAAAAAAACAAAAACAACATCAGTGTTAAAAGTGAAAATTTTCCAAAACAACTTTTTGATGTTTTCCATTTTGTTTTTCGTTTTGTTTTTCACTTTTAATAAAAAAACTCAATTTTTTTTTCATTTTTTTCTTCTTTCTTACTCTCCAGACCAATGTTCTTCTTCTTCCTCTCTTCTCTCTTCTTCATTGTCACTCTTCTTCTTCTTCTTTGAATCTCTGGTCTCCATCACTATTCTTCTTCTTCCTTTGCTTCTCTCTTCTTCTTCTTCTTCTTCTTCTTCTTCTTTTTCTTCCTCTTCCTCACAGTTGCCACCTCTCAAACCCTAAGCTTCGTGAAGTTCCTTCTCCGTTGCCACCACCACCACCTAATCTTCGCCGCGAAACTCCCGATCGACGTGCTCGCGCCGTCAACTGTCAGATCTAGTTCGACCAAGACAGCTACCCGAACTCTCACCTGCAGGAAGCGGAGATCGTCCACGTTCGGAGATGATTCCGATGACAGCGGCGAGGGCGACGGGTTCTTCGGCGGTGGAAGCTACGACGGGTCGTTCGATGGTGGCGGCTACGGCGGCAGGGGTGGAATTTTGACTGAATCGGAGGACAAAAGTTCTGGTTGATTGAGGCTCGATTGTGTTCTTTTTGTATCTTTGGAACCCATTATTGCTATGATTGTTGTGTCAGGTAGAAATCTCAGGAGAAAAGCTCTTCATTGAATTTGGCTTTATAGAATTATGGTAGCTCCATGGTTGTTGTTGTTGCTGTTGCTATGAAAACGTATTAATTTGAAACAATTATCATCAAAATCAAGTCAAAAAATTGAACAAAAACAGAGGGAATCTGAAAAATCAGAGAAATTCTTCTCTTCCTGTTCTGGGCGTTGCCCATATCTGACCAAAAAAATAATAATAATAAAATTCAACTCATTAATTTTGGCCTGTAAAATGATACCAGACGCGTTTTTTACGTTTTCATATTCGGAATCCAGCTTTCAGGATATACTACCAGACGCGTATTTGGATTTCGAAACTGAAACCAAAAATACTGTTTTCATTTTCATTTTTATTTTCGAAAAACAAAAACAAAAACAAAAACAGCCTTTGAAAAACGTTACAGAACGGGCCCTTAATGTTTTTTTTTCACTGAACAGTTATAAAATTACTTATTGTGTCTTTGGTATAGATCCTGAAGTACAGCTATCTTCTACTGATATAACATTTATTGAGCAAGAGATTTTAATAGAGAGATTCACAAATTATTTATTTATACTCAAATTTAATTTTTTTTTATTAATGACAATTTTAATTTAAATTTAAATTACTAAATAAAACAAAAAAAATTCTAACTACACTCAAAACTAATTAAATTATTTATAAAAAAAAATTCTCTCTACAAAATCATTAAATTAAATATTATGTATTAAAATCTCTTTCCTAAATCTATTATTGTCATATTAAACACTCTCTCCATTTTTCAAAAAAAAAAAAAAAAATCATATCTCTATACTTTCTCGATCAATTTCTGATTAAAAGTTAAAGAAAAAACAAAGTACTTGTTTTTTTTTATTTTTTTTTTTTTTTATTTTTTTTTTTTTAATATATACATATATACGATTCCTAAAAATCAAGCTTATATACATATATATGTATTTGAGAAGAGGGAGTTTAATATGGTAATAAAAAATTTATGAGATAATGTTTAATATGTAATATTTAATTTAATGATTTATGAGAGATAATTTTTTTTTTTAATAATTTAATTCAAAAAATATTACTTTTCGAATGAATTCAAAGGCTACGATGGTTCATCCTAACTTTTCTTAAAATAAAATAGAGTGTCTTTAGAATAGAAGTGTCAAAAAATAAAAATGATAATTTTAGAATAAAAGGAAGTGTCTTTAGAATTTTTAAATTTAAATTTTAATAATGGAGTGTTTTTAGAAAAGAAATGTAAAAAGAAAAAATTAGATTGTCAAAAGAAACTCTCTTTAACAAAATGAGCTTTTGATCGTATAAAATACAAAAAAAAGGGTTGACAATGAATTTTTAAAATAGAGTTTCTTTTGAAAATAGAGTTTCTTTTGAAATCTAATTTTTTTATTTTTACATTTCTTTTCTAAATATACTTAATTCTAAAAATTTAAATTTAAAAAAAAATTCTAAAAACACTTCTTTTTGTTCTAAAATTATCTTTTTTATCTTTTGACACTCATATTCTAAAGACACCCCATTTTAAAAAATAAAATTTCTAAAAACACTCCATTTTATTTTAATATTACCCATTATTATTTTAAATTTTAATTTAATTTTAATTTTAACATATAGCAAAATCCAAAAAAAGTCTAGTAATTTGAATTTGATCTCTTTAGTCCACAAAGACAACACCAGCACAACTCATAACATGGCCTTATTTTTTACTTTGCAAATTCGTTGAATGGAAATTAAACTGTTGTCTAATTTCTTCAAACAAAACTTGATCAAAAAGCACGATATTTCTTATTGATAAACAACAATCCAATCAAAAGCAACTACAAAAAAAAAAAAAAAAAAAAAAAAAAAAAAAATACATACATACATATATATATATACACACACACTAATAAACCATTATATTGAAATTAAACTCGGACAATTATTAAACTTTGTTGGTTTTGGGAGGGTTGACTTTTTAACTTTTATAAATTTGAGACTGTCTAATTTTCTTTTAAGGATTGCAGATATTGGATTCATAGGGCCAGTTTGATATTGCTATAACTTCTTAAATAATTACTGTCAGTTGTGTTGGAGGAATAATCAGCTATGAAGTTAAGCAGGTTATAACCGTACTTTTTTAATTGCTATGAAGTTTAAAAGTACTGTATATGTGTTTGGTAAGTTATGCTGTCAAACTGCTGTGACAGTATACAATGACCAAAATGGGTATGATATTGAAATACTTTCAATTTTGTATTTTATTCACTTTTTAACCAATACATTTTATTTTAACAGTAAAATTAAATATCAAAGTATTTTTATTATAAAATAAAGTAGATTTAAATATAGTAAAAAATGTTATAAAAGAATTTAAAGAAATAGATGAAGAAATATGATTAAGTGATAAATAATAAATGAAAAAGAGTTGTTATCAGATGAATAGAAGAGAGTTGCGAGATAGAGAGAAAAGAGATTAACACAATAAACAAGAGATGTGAGAGAGAGAGAATTTACTTTTAGAGCTTTTGAATTGATCTTTCAATAATTAGTTTACAAGTGAAACAAACATATATATAGGCAACCAATTGAGCACGTGGCAAATTGGATTAATTTGCTTAGTGACCAAGTAATAGGTATTAAAATGGTCAACTGTGGAAAAGCCATATATATATTATAATACTCCCCCTTGGATTTTCCACCACTTGAATTGTAATTTTCTAGGAAAAACCCAATGGGACAAAACCTAGTTAAAATACATATAATGACCTTCTGGATCTAGTGGGGGTTGGACATTAAAAACTATCTCATTAAAAACCTTGTCAAGAAAACTCAATGGGAAAAAACCTGATCGAAGGGAAAAAGAGTATAGTACACATATGTCCATTCAAAACTTTGCTCCCCCTGATTGAATGCTCCCCCTCATAAAACTTCAGTATTTAATCTTGTAATTTAGAAAGTCGACGCATGCCTATTCCATATACCAGCTTCTCAAAAGTTGATGTAGGCAATGATTTGGTAAACAAATCTGCAAGATTATCTGTAGATCATATTTGCTTAATATCAATTTGTCGGTTCTGCTGAAGCTCATGAGTATAGAAGAACTTAGGAGCAATATGTTTGGTTCTGTCTCCTTTAATATACCCTCCTCTAATTTGAGCAATGCAAGCCGCATTATCCTCAAATATCTGTGTTGGCATTTCTGTAGATGATAAAAATCCACAAGTATTCTGAATATGATGAATAACTGACCTTAGCCAAATGCATTCTCGACTTGCTTCGTGAAGTGTGATGATTTCAGAATGATTAGATGATGTGGCAACCAAAGTCTGTTTCGTGGAGCGCCATGATATTGCTGTGCCATTATATGTAAAAACATATCCCGTTTGTAAATGAGCTTTGTGGGGATCAGACAAATACCCGGCATCAGCATAACCAAGTAAACCTGAAAAATTGTTAGACTTTGTATAAAATAATCCTAAATCTTTCGTTCTACTAAGGTAACGGAAAAGATGTTTGATTCCATTCCAATGCCTTCGAGTTGGTACTGAGCTAAATCTAGCCAGCACATTCACAGAGAATGCAATATCTGGTCTAGTACACTGAGCCAAATATAATAAAGCACCAATTGCATTAAGATATGGTACCTCAGGACCAAGTATCTTTTCACCATTTTCTTTTGGGCGGAATGGATCCTTTTTGGGATCAAGAGTCCTAACAACCATAGGAGTACTTAATGGATGAGCATTATCCATATTGAATCTTTTTAAAATCTTTTCAGTATATGCTGATTGATGGACTAGTATTCCATTTGATCTATGTTCGATCTCAAGGCCGAGACAATATTTTGTCTTTCCTAGATCTTTCATTTCAAATTCTTTTTTCAAGTATTCAGCAGTTTTCTGAAGCTCTCCAGGAGTTCCAATTAAATTCATATCATCAACATAAACTGCTATGATAGCAAATCCAGATTCTGATTTCTTAATGAAAACACATGGACATATAGGATTATTAATATATCCATCTTTTATCAGATATTCACTGAAACGGTTGTACCACATCCATCCAGATTGTTTTAATCCATACAAGGATCTTTGTAATTTTATCGAATATAAATTACGAGGTCTTGAGTTACATGATTCTGGCATTTTAAAACCTTCAGGGATTTTCATGTAAATATCTGAATCTAGTGAACCATATAGGTAAGCAGTCACTACGTCCATTAGACGTATTTCAAGTCTTTCCAAGACAGCCATGCTTATTAGAAATCGAAATGTAATTGTATCCATCACTGGTGAATATGTTTCATCAAAATCGATTCCAGGTCTTTGTGAGAAACCCTGTGCTACAAGTCGTGCTTTATATCTCACGACCTCGTTTTTCTCATTATGTTTCCGTATAAAAACCCATTTGTACCCAACAGGTTTGACATTTTCAAGTGTCTAGATTATTGATCCAGATACTTCACGTTTGGCCAATGAAGTCAACTCTGTTTGAATTGCTTCTTTCCATTTAGGCCAATCAGACCTTTGTCTACAATCATCGAGATTATGAGGTTCATAATCATCATTTATAATTTCAGTTGCCACTGTGTATGAAAATACATCATCGATGATTGTTTCTTCACGATTCCACAATTCTCTTGTATAATTTATAGAAATTTCCTCATATCTACATTATTGTATCTCTTCAGAGATTCTTTCCTCCATAGGAGATTTTGTCACTTTAGTAACTTGTGTCTCTTCAGGGACATTTAACTTTTCTGGAGTTAACTTAGAGAAAGTGGATTTATTTATTTTCCTTCTTCGAGGAACAATATCTTTTGAGCCAAATGGTCTACCACGCTTCTGGCATGTAATGGATGATTCTTTTGCTATCGTTTGTTTAGATTGTTTTTCTGGAACAATCACCCGTGCTGGTACATTAATAGCTGGGATGTATGATTTTGTTACCATAGTAGCATCTGTAAATGCATCTGGTAACTGATTTGCTATTGCTTGAAGATGTATTATCCTACGTACTTCATTCTCACATTGAGATATGTATGGGTCTAAATGAATAAGACTAGAAACTTTCCAGGAAAGTTCACGCTTCTCTTCAGAGGAAGCCACTCTTTTCCCTAATGATGGGAAATTTGTCTCATCACAATGGCAATCCGCAAACCGTGCTGTAAAAAGATCACCAGTCAAGGGTTCCAGATATCTAATTATTGATGGTGAATCAAGACCAACATATATTCCCAAATGCCTTTGGGGTCCCATTTTAGTTCTTTTCGTTGATACAATTGGGACATATACTGCACACCCAAATGTACGTAAATGAGATATGTCTGGTTGATGACCAAGTACAAGTTGTACTGGTGAATACTGATGATAAGCAGTGGGTCGAAGCCGGATTAATGCAGCAGCATGTAAAATAGCATGCCCCCATACAGAAATCGGTAATTGCGTTCGTAATAGTAAAGTCCTTGCAATTATCTGGACACGTTTAATGAGTGATTTTGCTAATCCATTCTGAGTATGAACATGTGGAACTGGATGTTCAACATCAATTCCAGCCACTTTACAATATTCATCAAATGCCTTGGAAGTAAATTCACCAGCATTATCAAGGCGTATGGATTTAATTGAATAATCGGGAAAATGAGCCCGAAGCCTGATAATCTGTGCAAGTAATCTTGCAAAAGCAACATTACGTGTTGATAATAAGCATACATGTGACCATCTGACAGATGCGTCAACTAGAACCATAAAATAACGAAATGGTCCACTTGGTGGATGAATAAGTCCACATATATCCCCTTGAATTCTTTGTAAAAATGATGGGGATATAAAACCAATTTTAGAAAAAGATGGTTTTATTGTTAATTTCCCTTGGGAACATGCAATACATAAATTCTCATGGGATAAAAGGATCTTTTGGTTCTTTAATGGATGTCCATGAGAATTCTCAATGATTCTACGCATCATTGTAGATCCTGGGTGACCGAGACAGTCATGCCAAAGTACAAACATTTTTGGATCTAAGAATTTCTGATTCACAACTGCATAAACTTCTACACTTTTAATAATAGTGTAATATAATCCAGAAGATAAAGCATGCAGCTTTTCTATAATGAGTTTCTGGAGTGAATTATAAGAAGTAATGCACAGTTATTCAATATTATCTTTATTCATAGTTTCAATATGATATCCATTCCTCCGTATATCTTTGAAACTAAGTAGATTCCTCTTGGATCTACTTGAATATAATGCATCATCGATACATATTTTAGTATTGTTTGGTAACAATATCGTGGCTCTTCCAGAGCCTTCTACTAGATCCGTTGGACCTGATACTGTATTAACATTTGCTCTGAGTAAAGTTAAATTTGTAAAATATTTTTGGCTCCGCAGAATTGTATGAGTTGTTGCACTATCAACTAAACATATATCTTCTGCTTCTAGCTTTTCAATAACCCCCAGTTTATCGTTTGGATTCATTTTGTATGCTTCATAAAGAAAAATAAAAAGCATATCAGACAAAGTGATTCAAAAAGTATATATATTACTTTGAGAAATATTTTACATGAACAAAATCACATAACACTACTACTATAAGTAGTATTTAATTGGTATGGACATTCTCATCACCAATTGAAGCAGCTGGCACGTCTTTCGGGTCTGAAAAGAAATCTGTAACATTGAGATGTGCAATATCCCTCGGATATGAATCTTCAATGAAATGAGTTTCAGGTTTCTTTCCCTTCCCACTGATTGATGCTTGATGCAAATCTACCAAGTGTTTAGGTGTTTTACATTCATTCGACCAATGATTATAACATCCACACCTAAAACAAACATTGTCGTTTGTATTAGACCTATTTTGAACATTTTTTCCCTTATACAGTTTGACATCATAAACATTCCACTTTTGTTGTGCGTTTTGATTATAGCCACCTGATCCAGGATTCCCACGCCCTCTTTTAAAATTACGACCACGGCCCCGGCCAATATTATTACCATAACCACGATCGCGATCAGGATTACGACCATTACCACGACCATGATCAAAATTACAATTATACCCACGGCCTCGACCACGACCACGACCACGACCACGACCACGACCACGATATCCGACAGTATTAGCATTCACTTCTGGGAATGCTATAGAACCAGTTGGGTGTGATCTGTGATTTTTTATTAGTAGCTCGTTATTTTTTTCTGCTACTAAAAGGCATGAGATCAATTCTGAATATTTTGAGAATCTGCGTTCTCGATATTGCTGTTGCAATATTATGTTTGAGGCATGGAAGGTTGCGAAAGTCTTTTCCAACATGTCCTTCTCAGATACTTCTTCACCACATAATTTCAACATTGTGGTAATTCTAAACAGAGCAGAATTATATTCAGAAACTGATTTATGGTCATGAAATCGTAAATGTTGCCATTCATATCTAGTATTTGGTAATGTTACATCATACTGATGATCATAACGATCTTTTAGCTCTTGCCACAGATCTTTAGGTTATGTGACAGTAAGATACTGAGCTTTTAAATTTTCATGTAAGTGATGACGAAGTATCACCATTGTTGTGGATTTATCCTGTTCATTAGCCTGGCTACCATCATCAATGGTATAATATAAGCCTTGGGATTTTAAGTATAATCCCGCATCAATGACCCAAGACATATAATTGTCTCCCGAAACTTGGAGTGCATCAAACTTCAGATTTGCAAGTTTAGCCATGCTTACAACTTCCTTTTTCTGTAAATTAAATTGTAAGTTTAATTTAGTGTGAATATAATTAAAGAGTATAATGAATTAAACAATTTATCTGGAGACACAGCATAAGCCAGTCTCATATATTGCATAAAAATAAATACTGAATATTTAAACAGTTTATCTGGAGACACAGCATAAAGCCAGTCCTGAGACACAGCATAAGCCAGTCCCGAGACACAGCATAAGCCAGTCTCATATATTGCGTAAAAATAAATACTGAATATTTAAACAATTTATCTGGAGACACAACATAAAGCCAGTCCCGAGACACAGTATAAGCCAGTCCCGAGACACAGCATAAGCCAGTCCCATATATTACATAAAAATAAATACTGAATATTTAAACAATTTATCTGAAGAGACAGCATAAAACCAGTCCTGAGACACAGCATAAGCCAGTCCCGAGACACAGCATAAGTCAGTCTCATATATTACATAAAAATAAATAAGTATAAATAAATAAATAAATCTAGAACTATATATATAGGTTCCGTTGACAGCATAGTCATCTTGTTATACGAAACTGTATATAGACCCAGAATGTTGAGATGTAAGTAAATCAGCCATCAGAGGATCCTTTCTACTTACATACAATCGTGCTGATAACGTGTTATAAAAGAATTTAAAGAAATAGATGAAGAAATATGATTAAGTGATAAATAATAAATGAAAAAGAGTTGTTATCAGATGAATAGAAGAGAGTTGCGAGATAGAGAGAAAAGAGATTAACACAATAAACAAGAGATGTGAGAGAGAGAGAATTTACTTTTAGAGCTTTTGAATTGATCTTTCAATAATTAGTTTACAAGTGAAACAAACATATATATAGGCAACCAATTGAGCACGTGGCAAATTGGATTAATTTGCTTAGTGACCAAGTAATAGGTATTAAAATGGTCAACTGTGGAAAAGCCATATATATATTATAATAATTAAAAAAAAAAAGTTAAATTTATATCATTCATATGATATGATATTGATCTCTAAATTTTTTTATTTATAATCTTTCAACATATATATATATATTTATATATACACGACTTTACTTATGTAAAAGAAATGGCACTACAGTAACCTTAAATTATCTATCACCATCTTTAAACTTTTAACAGAACTTACACTATCATCTTTGTTGCTTTTACATCCAGCAACATGAGAAACAACATCAATTATCTTCATATTTACACTATTTTTGCAGTTATGACAAATTGACTGAGGAACATATGACACAGAAGAATAAAAAGTAATACCCAGCCCTGCAAATCATTACATATTTTAAATCAAAGAGAAAACAAGGGATTTCATTACAATATATTAGACCTTTGAGATTTAACCAACAAAAATGTAGAATAAAATGTTGAGATGTCTCTAAACAATCATAGTAAAACATTTATAAAATAATAATAATAATAATAAATAACAGTAGTGCATATAAAAAAAAAAAAAAAATTCAGTAATTAAAATGTCATTGTAGTTTTTGTAGGGCAATGTCATGCCCTCATCAAACTTGTTGCAATACTATCTCTTAATTTCTTCACTTCTCGTGCTCCAGGTGTATTAGCATTGTGATTTTCTTCTTGGAAATCATCATCCCTTTCATTATCTTCTTCAAGTATAAAATCCGGGTCATTTTCAATTTTTTCAAAATGATGGTCATGTTTAGCATGTATTCTTATATAATTATGTATTGCCATGGTCGCGATAACAATCTTCACTTGCTTGTCAAACGGATAGCTAGGTATGTCTCTTAAAATCTCCCATCTTTTCTTCCATACTCCAAAAGTGCGTTCAATGACACTTCTAAGAGAAGAGTGTGCGTGGTTTAATACTTCTTGATGACCATTTGGTTGGCTTTCTCGACGAAAATCAGGTAGGTGATATTTCTCACCTTTATATGGTCCTAAATACCCATCCATTTGTGGATATCCCGCATCTACAAGATAGTATTTTCCTACAAAATAAAATTTATTGTATGTGCCGTAAATTAGATAATACCATACCTTTAGGAGGTTTATGAAAATTTAAAGCATGATTACGCATAGTTGTTAAGAAAATCCTTGCATCATGTGCGGTACCTTCCCAACCTGTAACTACAAAAATGAATTACATAGCGAAATTACATACCGCCATTATGTTTTGTGTTGGTGTTCCCTTTCTACCGACATATAGTATTTGATCTTCAGGAGGAATTGAGGCATGAACATGTACACCATCTATTGCACCAATACAATCCTAAACAAAATTACATGGAAATACATGTTAATAATATTCATAAATTTATAATAATTCAAATATATATATATATATATATATATTACCTGTGATAATAATTACCTTAAAGTGAGGCATATATTTGGAGTCTCTTAAAATTTCTTCAGAAATGTCCTTAAACTCAAGATCCATTAGTTTTATTATATCAATTGCAAAGAGACAAAAAGATATCTAGCATTTGACCAAAATATCTACTCACATACTCACCATAATGTTGAAATCGTTCTTATGCCAACCTATTTCCTACCCCATGCCCTAAAATATGCAAGCACATTCCTAATATCTCAATAGAACTCATGTTTCTTGAACCCTTCAATCCATAGTTGGCTTCCAAGTCGACACATAATTTTAAAAATACATGTTTCTCCATCCTAAACATCCTATGACATCGATTTTCATTTCCTTGTAATATCTCATTCACCCACATATTACCGGTTTGAATATAATTCATACACGGTTGTTTGTAAATGTATTTTAGATAATAGGATTCGATAAGACGTGCAGTAGCACATATAACAGCATTTTTATCATCTGTTATATCCATATTATTAGGTAACCCTACAAAAACAACTCAATTAATCATTCTAAAGATAACAAATAAAAAAACAATACAATACTTGAAGTGATTCATAAAGCACAAAGTCATCCCAACAAACAAAGCTTAATAGAATATATAAAAATCATAAAACAACAGCCTGTTTTATTTCTCAACAAACTAGAATCTTATAGGAAGTAATTTTTTTTCCATAACATGTAAAATTCTTCATAACATATCAAATACTTAAACAGTTAAAAGAAAAAAAATACTAATATGATAAAAATCAAATGTTAATGGGGCTGAGTAGAGTTGAGTAATACAATAATATGATATCCTAGTTAAGTGACTCTCGGGACTTCTCGTAACTAAGCCACTTAAGCATGATCTCAGGATTTTTCATGATTGAAAACATCTCTCTCTTCTCTTTGGCTAAAAACAAATGAGTCAAAAATAACCACAAGTCACTTCCGATCTCTACCCCAGGCAATGACTCAACCAACTTTATTACTTAAGAAATACCAAAATTGGCTTCTTTCTTAGTTCTTACTCTCAACTGCATCAATGAGGCGATCAATTTGTTGTGATAATTTTGGAGCACCTCCCACTTTCCCACTTTTTACAACCATTTTTTTACTTTTCTTCTTCTTAATTGCTTGTTTGTCATCTTCTTTAAGATTCCTCTTATTATTTTCCTTTTCCAAACCTTCACCATCTTCAGATTTTATTTGAATTAAGTTATTCACATCAAATGGAATGGCATGATCATCATCAAGAATTTGACAATCCTTTGATGGAAGTCCACTAGATGGAGGTGCCCATGCATATTCACCAGTAGCTGTGATGTTCATGAACAACCTATCTAACTTAGCTTCCATCTCAACGTCAATTCCTTCCTTACGAAATTTAGCTGCACCCAGATGTACCTACATATGATGATATCGTATTAACATATACCAAAATGCACTAGACAAGAGACAAAATTAATACCACCAAGATACACACCTCCAATTTACTCAGCCACCAATCTTCAGGTGCATCAATAGTTTTTAATTGAGCATTCCATCCAAGACCGATCTCTTTCCCAATGAGTTGCTTCCACAATTTCCAATCATTTTTTAGTGTATCCCACTTATTTTTCAATTGAAGTTTACTATACTCTCTTCCAGTTGCCTTATTGAAATTTACAATCATGTTATCACATCCAAGTTTCGTAAAATGAGTCCCGGGGCGACGCCCTGCCTCATCATCTACAATACACAAATCACAATATAAGGCTACACTGCAGTGTCCCATATAGCCTTACCCCTGGGTCCTTTATTCATATTTTCGGTACTGTTGGTTGTCTTGTTGATATTCTCCATCTAAATTAGTATTTACTTAATTAGAAAAACAAAATGCTAAAAGAAAAAAAAATTGGAAAATTGTTATTATTATAAACAACATGTGTATTCAAACAAGTATAAATATGTAGACAACTTATTATCCCTAACAACTGAGATAATCAAACCATTAACCTAACACATGCACAATAATGGAATATATATATTAGTTAAACAATGAACTGTTCAAGCAAATAAAATAAATAAATAAATTGAAACAATCAAACTGCAACCATGGACATTAATAAAATTAATATGTTAGTCTAAACATCAAACTATTCATGAAAAAAAATTGAAAAAAAATTAAAATTGAAACAATCAAACCTCACCCACGCCTGAGACATAATTGAAAGTAAATAAACAGTGCAGTAATGCATTTGTATTACACATGAACTTGTTTATTCAAACAAGATAAATTATACATCAAATCTTTTAATTATTCAATTCAACATAAAAATATAAATTTGATTTACTTGTGAAAGTTTCTTGAGAAAGTGATGGAAAATCTTCAAACTCAAAGCAAAGTTTGTGTTATGAATGAAAAAAGAACATTGAATTAAATAGAAATTAGGGTTGTAAGATATTAGAATAGGAAAAAAATAAAAGGAGAAATCTGTCCTCAAATTAAACTAATGAGGGCAATTTGGGTGTTTTAAAATATTCATTAAATCCTAAAATTGATTATTTTATAATTGTTTTTGAAAAGTAACCCCCTACCTCCTTCTTAAAATTACTGTCAAATCAAGGTAAATTCTTAAATAATCAGTTTGGGAAGGTTTTATCAAACATTATTTTCTTCCAAAATTATGAAATAAGTTGATTTTAGCTTATTAAAATCAATACCAAACTGGCCCTTAATCTCAATTTTCATGCTAGAGATTGATGATAGAGCAACTAATACTTGTTGATCTAGATATGCAACATCTCTCATTAATCCATTAAAACATTCTATAAATAGTCCAATCATTCACTAAAATTCAAATTAAAAATGTCTTCATGGTCATGCGCTCTAAAAGATGAGGAACAAAATGAGAAGTTAAATTAAAGATACATATGTTCCATCACTTCCCAATCAAGAAAACTTTAGGGTTTGTAAAATAGTGAAGCGGAAAAAAAAAACACACAAAAGAAAAAAAAAACATTGTTTAAAAATAAACAAATAAAATAAAAAAAACTAGGTTGGAGTGTATATAGAATTTTTTTTGTATTGTTTGGTAATTTTAATTTAGGTTAAAATTGTCATTAATAAAAAAAATTAAAAAATGAGCATAAATAGATAATTTATGAATCGTAAGAAGAAGTTCTCTTTTTAAAAATAGCTTTTGGTTGTTTAAATTATTAAAAATATGTTGACAGTGAATTTATAATGAAAGAGTTATGTGGTGGAATATCTAAAATTATAAAAGGTAGTTGAGACAATTCATATGTTTTTAAAAAGCTCAGAAAAAGCTTTTGATGATACGATTCATATATTAAAAAAGCCATTTAGAGTTTTGTCAAATAACCCAAAAAAACTTCAAAACAGCTTCTATAATTAAAATAACGCTTTTGGCATTTACAAAAGCCAAACCAAACGCACAATATCACTGATTTTTCACTTATCAATTTTTTGCTTCCAAATTTATCCTTATTAATCTTATTTATTTCTGTTTTTCTCTTCTCACACAACCCTTAATCATAATAATATTTTCTTTTTCTTCTCACGATTTAAAGAACTTTAGTAGCCATAAAAGCTAGTTGTTTCAAAACTCCACAATCTCCATTTGAAACCAATGTTTATTAATCATATTCAATCCTATTTTGACTTGTGGTCATATTAAGGTAAGGACTTTTTTTTTTCCTCTCGGAATTTGATTAGTTTTATATTATGTGCTTTATGAATAAATTGGTTTTGCAAACAAACCTAAACCAACTTAACTAATTGTTTAGTTTGATTAGATTGCATCTACCACGGCTAGAAACTATATGCATTTTACATGTGTCACAACCACCACGATATCCATATCTATATGCCCAAATGAGATACTCTCAAATTCAACACTAATTTTGTTAATTTACTTAGATTTGAATTATGTCTGTTTCGGCACATTTAATTTATGGTCACATTGATAGAGTATATAGATTTCATTATAAACTAGTTTTCCAACATGTACAATGCACGGGCTTTGTTAAAAAAATTATTTAAAATAAGTTGTGTAGTAAAAAATATACACATCCTATTTCAAATCTTTTAAATAATGCCACACATAACAACCACATGAAAATTATCTATTTTTATTATATTATATATGATATGTGATAATGTCACATGTCACCCCATATGAAAAATAGCTATTTTTATTAGATTATTATATTATATATGATGATATGATATGATATGATATGATATGATTTATTATATATGATATATGATTTTGTTATAAATTAAACAATTAATACATTTATTAAAAAATAATAATAATAATAATTAATACTAATAACAGTGCCACATGGCAACCCCACATGAAAAGTAGTTTTTATATTATTATGTATGACTAATGTGTGCATCGCACCGGCTTTGTTAAAAGAAAATTAGTGTCATATAGTTATAACATATAAGATAATAAGGCAAAAATATATAGATACTTCAATTTAAACCCCATAAAATTTAAAATTTTAAAAATGTATATATTAAATGAAGAAGCAAAAGTATAACATGATATATACATATATATATATATATATGTGAGTGGATATATGTAAAAAGATATAAATAAGTAAATATGTTCTTAGTGTGTCTTGAAGATGAACCTGATGCGTTTTCCGAAGCCAAAAAAGTGATACTCTTACAATTATATAATAAAACTAACCAAATATAACTAATTAATTAATCAACTAACATCTTTTAAAATTACTAAGGAAATTAATTAATTAGTTTTTTTTATTAATTATGATTAATTAATTATCAGAAATGTTTTTTAAACTCATCATATAGAGAAACCATCCAAAAACTATATATGGTTTAGTCATGTTTTTTTTAAAGGACAAATAAATTATAAATTCAAAAAAATGGAAATATTTATTACAAAAACTCTCCTAATCATCCAACTCACCGGTCTCTCATCTTCCTCCCCAATTTTATTTTATTTTATTTTATTTATTTTTTTTTTGGTCTTTTCAAAGATACTACCTTTGAAAATATTTGCAAACACAACCCACCCCATTCAAAATCATGATTTCTTCTTCTAATCAAAACCAATTTCATCGCAATAAATATAATCTCAACATATATATAAAGATTGAAGAAACAAACCATCAATGTATGATGAAACCACACAAGATGAATAGAAGGAAATAATCATACCTCAATTATATTGTCTAAAAAAAAAACCGAGAGCGTATAATTATCATTCATTCCAAAATTCAGATTATATCAAAATATACACTTGGAATTTAATACTACAGATTTTTTGTACTACAGTTGTTTATGCTTAAACTACATAAGCATCATGTAGTGTTTTTTACGATTACATATTACATCATAATTAGATGAAAATACAAAAACTCCTACACTTGACATGTTACTTCCAAATACATTCTTGCAAAGATCTAATTGAATCTGTCACATACAAGAAACCATTTATACAATCAATTAATTAGCTGGAGAAAAGAAAAATAATAATAATAATAATAATTTTAGATTTTCGTGCTTACCAATTCCATAAAACTATGAAAAAAAAAAAACTAATACATCAAGAGTATTTCATTTTGGTTTTGTTAGGTTTTGACTTGTACGTATTCCTAAGCGAACCATATATGAACCAAACAAGACTCAACTAATGTGGAGCTTCTTAGAGATATGGGATATGTTTGGAAGATAGAATGGTGTTATTTGAGGGAGGTTTGAAGACCAGAAGAACGGAAGACTGAAGATCATTTCAACATATGGATTATGGTTTTCTGAGCGATGTAATTTAAGGTGACTTGTAACGGTTTAGGAAACGGGTGCGTAATCGTGACCCGAATCGTAGTCAATCATAAAGAATATGTGAAACGGGAAATCTTCAACAGAAAAGGGAAGTGTTCTTTTGGGAAGTTCTTGTGCTTGAAGGAAAAGAAATACTCTTTACAAGAAGACTTGTCATAAAAGGAAATAATATTTATGTGAAACAAGTAAGTCTTATACGTTTAGAAGTAGGATTTCCTTTTATCTTAAACTCCCTGTAACTAGTATAAATATACCTAATATCTATGTTTTTAGATTTAAGGTTATGGAGAAAAAAGAACATCATGTAACATCACAGAGAGTGTGGTGAGATCCGAGGGAGACCCAAGAGAATATCTGAGGAGAGATCCAAGGGAATATCAGTGGATCAAGTTAGAGATCCGTGGGTGATATTCAGGAGAGACCTAGGGATATTGTAGGGGTACTCGGTGAGGATCTTATGAGTGATTTGGGGTTGAGGTGAGAGAATTAATCCTAGAGTATATGGTTGTAACAATTTATCATATAGTGGAACTTTCTCTATCGTCCTGATGGCCCGTGGTTTTTTACCCGATTTGAGTTTTCCACGTATATCTTGTGTTGTGATTGAGTATTCTCTCTCATTAATTATTCTGCTTATTGATGTTATTAATTGCTATGAGCTATGGGCAAGTATTAGGCATGACGTTTCTATGTTCATCGGTTCAGAATTATCTCCAATAATTGGTATCAGAGCCATGTGGTTTGGCGATAGCGGTGACAAGTCTTTACGGAGATCGTATGGAGGACTTGGTGGCATTGGGATAATGATGATCATGGTTGCCTATTATGATTTAGCAAAGGAGATACGTCTTAAAGGCGGTTTCGAACTCGTTAGAGTTTAGTGAAAGGAAGAATTTGATAGAGGAGAAGTTTGGCTTGTGGTGACAGGTACGAGTCATGGAGATCCAATCTAGGTTACACAAGGAGATGATTGACTATCAAAAAAAAAAAAAAAAAAAACTCCTGAGCGCAAAGAAAATAAAAAGTTTTGAACGCTCATAATCTCTGGTGTAGTCTCTGGTGTGGTGTGGGGCTTATCCGACAAAGCACTCCCAGTTTCTACTTTCTAGTAGCAAGTCTTTCACCAGGTATGTGATGCAAGGACAGAAGGTCTTTCACATGGTTGGGTGATATAAGGACATGTTTATCTTTTTGGCAATTTTCCCCACTGGCCATGAAAGAGGATATGTTGCTGCTAGTGGTCCATAATTGTACACAAGACATTGGTCATAAAGTGATGCAAGGTGTATGGTGGACAAATATGTTGATGGCTGATGAACTCCTTAGAAATCTGATTTGAGGAGTTGCACCACAGTTTCAACAAGTTATTTCGACGTGGTGTCGGAACAACGAACAAAAAAAAAATTGTGTGAAGAAAAATCTTAGGATGGTTTGTTCCTAAGTGGTTATACCTTGTGGTGGGGTATGATGATTCTAGGTGATGAGAATTGTGGCTATGGACAAAGGTCTTGAGAATTCAAGTCAAATGAGAGAATTGTTAGGTTTTGACTTGTATTTTTAAGCGAACCATATGTGAACCAAACAAGACTCAACTGATGTGGAGCTTCTTGGAGACGTGGGATACGTTTGGAAGATGAAATGGTATTATTTTAGGGAGGTTTGAAGACCAAAAAAATAGAAGACTGAAGATCGTTTCAGCATATGGATCGTAGTTTTCTGAGCGATGTAATTTAAGGTGACTTGTAATGGTTTAGGAAGCGGGTGCACAACCGTGACCCAAATCGTAGTCAATCATAAAGCATACGTGAAACGGGAAATCTTCAACAGAAAAGGAAAGTGTTCTTTTGGGAAGTTCTTGTGCTTGAAGGAAAAAGAACACTCTTTACAAGAAGACTTGTCATAAAAGGAAATAGTATTTATGTGAAAAAAGTAAGTTTTGTATGTTTAGGAGTAGGATTTCATTTTATCTTAAACTTCTTGTAACTAATATAAATAGACGTAATACCTATGTTATTATATTTAAGGCTGTGGAGCAAAAAGAACACAACGTAACATCAAAGAAAGTTTGGTGAGATCTGAGGGAAACCCAAGAGAATATCTGAGAAGGGATCCAAGGGAATATCAGTGGATCAAGTTAGTGATCCATGTGTGATATTCAAGGGACACCTAGGGATATTGTAGGAGTACTCGATGAGGATCTTGTGAGTGGAGTTTAGGGTTGAGGTGAGAGAGTTAATCCTAGAGTATATGGCTGTAACAGTTTGTCATATAGTGGAACTTTCTCTATCGTCCGGATGGCCCGTGGTTTTTTTACCCGATTTGGGTTTTCCACGTATATCTTGTGTTGTTGATTATTTTCTCTCATCTATTTTTCTGCTTATTGATGTTATTAATTGGTATGAGCTATGTGTGAGTATTAGGCATGGTGTTTCCTCGTTTATCGGTTCGGAATTATCCCCGATAATTGGTATCAAAGACATATGGTTTGGCGATGGCAGTGACAAGTCTTTATGGGAGATCGTATGGAGGACTTGGTGGCATTGGGATAATGATGATCATAGTTGCCTAGTATGATTTAGCGAAGGAGATACATCTTGAAGGCGGTTTCGAACTCGTTAGGGTTTGATGAAAGGAAGAATTTGATGGAGGAAAAGTTTGGCTTGTGGTGACAGGTACGAGTCATGGAGATCCAATCTAGGTTACACAAGGAGCTGATTGACTATCAAAAAAAAAAAAAAAAAAAAAAACTTCTGAGCGTAAAAAAAAAAATAAAATAGAATGCTCGTAGTCTCTGGTGTGGTGTGGGGCTTATCCGACAAAGCACTCTCAGTTTCTACTTTCTAGTAGCAAGTCTTTCACCAGGTATGTGATGCAAGGACAGAAGGTCTTTCACAGGGTTGGGTGATATAAGGACATGTTTATCCTTTTGGCAGTTTTCCCCACTGGCCATGGAGGAGGATATATTGCTGCTAGTGGTCCATAATTGTATACAAGGCATTGGTCAGAAAGTGATGCAAGGTGTATGGTGGACAAAGATGTTGATGACTGATGAACTCCTTGGAAATCTTACTTGAGGAGTTGCACCACAATTTCAACAGGTTATTTCAACATGGTGTCGGAACAACGAATAAAAATAAAAATTGTGTGAAGAAAAATCTTAGGATGGTTCGTTCCTAAGTGGTTATACCTAATGGTGGGGTATGATGATTCTAGGTGATGAGAATTGTGGCTATGAACAAAGGTCTTAAGAATTCAAGTCAAATGGGAGAATTGTTAGGTTTTGACATGTATTCCTAAGCGAACCATATGTGAACCAAACAAGACTCAACTGATGTGGAGCTTCTTAGAGACATGGGATACGTTTGGAAGATGGAATGGTGTTATTTGAAGGAGGTTTGAAGACCAAAAGAACGGCAAACTGAAGATCGTTTCTGCATATGGATCGCGGTTTTCTAAGCGATATGATTTAAGGTGACTTATAATGGTTTAGGAAGCGGATGCGCAACCGTGAGCCGAATCGTAGTCAATCATAAAGCATACGTGAAACGAGAAATCTTCAATGGAAAAGGAAAGTATTCTTTTGGGAAGTTTTTGTGCTTGAAGGAAAAAAAATACTCTTTACAAGAAGATTTATCATAAAAGGAAATAGTATTTATGTGAAACAAGTAAGTCTTGTACTAGAATCTCCTTTTATCTTAAACTCCCTGTAATTAATATAAATAGACCTAATATCTATATTATTAGATTTAAGGCTGTGGAGTAAAAAGAACACCATGTAACATCAAAGAGAGTGTAGTGAGATCCTGGGGAAACCCAAGGGAATATCTAAGGAGGGATCCAAAGGAATATCAGTGGATCAAGTTAGAGATCCATGGGTGATATTCAGGGGAGACCTAGGGATATTGTAGGGGTACTCGGTGAGGATCTTGTGAATGGGGTTTGGGGTTGAAGTGAGATAGTTAATCCTAGAGTATATGGTTGTAACAGTTTCTCTATCGTCCTGATGGCCAATGGTTTTGTACCCGATTTAGATTTTCCATATATATCTTGTGTTGTGATTGATTATTCTCTCTCATATATTTTTCTGCTTATTGATGTTATTAATTGCTATGAGCTATGTGCGAGTATTAGGTACAGCGTTTCCGCGTTCATCGGTTCGGAATTATGTCCAACAGATTTTGGTTTTGTAATAGGATATCATTTTTATAAGCAAAAAAATTAGGGTGAATGCCAAAAGATGCAGATATTATTAAATTACATTCGAGAAGATCTAGGAGTTATTCTTTGATCTTCTCAATCGTTTTTCAAAAATATTAAAATCAGCCACACACCAAAAGTCATTCATATGAATAAAAAGAGAATTTGAATGATTTTAAAATGATTCTAGAATTCTAGAAGATTAATGAGAAGTTAATGTCAGGATTTAATCGTAATTGAAATGATTATTATTGCATGGAATATTATTCCAGTTTTTGAGCCAATTGTATATGGTTAATTGGAATATTAATCACATGATTTAATTTTAATTGAAATGGATATTAATTTCCAAAGCTTATGAAAATAGAAGTCAAATCTAACCATTAATTCCAAAGCTTCTTCACGAACATATGTATAATTTTATTATATTATATATAATTAAAAACAATAAAAATAAATGGGTTAATTAGAATAACACATGTCAACCTTTGGTTAAAAAAAGATTAAACATGTCGCAACCATATCAAAAGTAAGAAAAAGTATATTATTATTATTATATTATATATGATATATTAAAAAAAAAAAAAAAATTTATAACATTTATAATTGCCATGAGTCGCGACCACATCATAAATAGGAAAAAAGGCTATTATATATATATGATTTTTGAAAAAATAAAAAAATTAATAACATTTATGATTGTCACGTGTTGCAACTGCATTAAAAGTAGGAAAAAGGCTATTATATGTGTGTGTGTATATATATATATATAGTCTTTCTACTGTCAATTTATTATGACGAAAAATGTGGACCATAGATTATGGAGAAATTTTGACAAATACATACACTTTGAGTCAAAGTATATAAATCTAATAGTCCACATTCTTCGTCCTGATATAAAAATATATCAGGACAAACTAACAATAGAAAAACTATATCTATATATGATGATTGTTATAAATTAAATAATGTCACATGTGCCCCTAGGGATTGATCTAGTAAGGGGAATGACAGAGACTTGGATGTTGGGCAGTCAAGTCTAATGGTAGTATTGTAGAAAAATATTAAAGAAATCGCATCCAATAGCAATAGTGAAAAGGCGGTGGCAGGGGCGGACCCACGTGTGGACCAGGTAGGTCCCGTGCCCTACCTCATTTATAAAAAATAAAAAAAAAATGATTCTATGTATATTATATATATAGATATTTGTTAAGAATTGTTGATAGCTGATTGCATTATTTTCTACACAAAGTGTAGCCCCTTTCCGTATCCTTTTGTGTATGTTTCTCGGGTGAAACCGGGGTTTTAATGTTTCATTTGAGGTTTTTGTAGGTTTTTCTGATAGCAGGGGTGTTTTGGCTCTAACTGGAGGAATTTGGGCAAAAAGCGCAAATATGGAAAGTCTGGGGGCTTGGATCAGGAAGCGCCGCAGTTAGAGCAAGCGACAGTCAAGCGACAGAGATCCTCCAAGGCTGCCGCTCATGAAGTGCCGCGGTCGAGCAACAGCGACGGAGAAGCGACAGAAACCCCTCAGAGCTGCCGCTCATAAAGTGCCACGGTTGGATGACCGCGGCAGAAGGGCGACAGAAACTTCCTTCGCCTGCCGCGGTTGTCCAACCGCGAAAATGGCAACCGCGGCAGAGCGGCCCTTAGTATTCCAGAGGGCATTTTGGTCATTTTTGGACCTCCTATAAATATCCCTTCTAGGTCATTTCAAGCCAGACCTCTCCAGCTCGAAATATTTACAGCAAGATTCCTTCTTGGCTCTCTCCTACTCACATCACCAACCCATCTCTTACAAATCCACCAAAATCCCACCTTTCCCTAAGATCCAAACACACCAATCCCACCTCTCTTCCATAGCCATCATCACTTCACCTTTTGAGCAAGAAGAAGGATAGAAAGAGAAGAAGATCCAAAGAAGAAGAAGCTCTCCATATAGTTTTTTCTAGACCCTTTCTCTTTTATTCTTATTTGTAGCCATGTATTTCTTATTTCACATCTATTGTATGGTTACTTGTTGTAATATGATGAGCTAAACTCATAGTGCTAGGATTTGATGAAACCCCACCCTTGACTATACACTTAAATGAATTGATTCTTGTTTTTCCCTTATGTGCAAGATTGTTGTTTGTATGGGTGTTTTATGTTCTTAATGCTTTTCAATTGATTGATCTCCTCTTGAATGACTTTTGTGGTGTGCTATGCACTAACCGGAGACGCACGCCACATGTTCGATAAAATGCTTCCCTATGCATGCTTAGAAAAGTAGACCTACTTAGGCTAGCGTATAGGTCTCACTTAGTACACCAAAGTTCGTAATGAACTCATTCGTACATTCCGGGTAATCGAAGGATAGGCTTGGGTACGCTTTGAGTGTGACTCACTCTACTTGACCGAGATTGTGGGTCAATAGAAGGGTGTACGAGTATACGAATTGCATGAGTACGTTTGGGGTTATGCAATCGAGTCTAACTAGAAAGTCAATCTAAGGGTGGGGTGTAGTCAAGTCCTAGCATAATTCTCTCCATTATCACATCCGTGTTTTATTTTGAGTTTTTCATTTCATTGCTTTAGTTTTAGTTTTAAATCAAGATATTTCACTTTGTTTGTTTTGAACCACCATCATTATTGATTGTTTGAATAGTAATTTGACTAATCAATTTCGGTAATCGGTCACTCAATTCCATGGGAACGAACTTTATTTTCCGTTGTGCTACTCTCCGACCTCGTTCTATTTCGAGTGTCACTTGAGTGATAGCCAAATTTTTGGCGCCGCTGCCGGGGATTGAGCGGAATGATTGATATCGATACTAGTTAGTTTATTGCTAATTTGAACCTTTTAATTTAGTTTGTGTGTTTTCTTCTTATAGGTACCATCGCTCTTGTATGCACCCACGTACAAGGAGCCAAAATCTTCACTTCTTGAATTTCGATCCGGAGATTGAAAGAATAGGTCGAAGGAATAGACGTGAGGCAAGGTTGAGAAGAGCAGAGATGGGTGATCATAATCCACAGTTAGGACAAATGGGTTTGCCTCCTGTGGTGAATCAAAATCAAGGGGAAGTGCGTCCTGAGGTCGCTCCGGTGCAAGAGGCTTTGCCTCGTGTTGGGGATGAGCGCACCCTACGGGATTACACAATGCCTAGAGTAGACCAGAACATGTCATCTATTCGCCGGCCAACAATTGCAGCTAACTCCTTTGAGATAAAGCCCGGGGTGATTCAGATGATTGTCACTACTTGTATGTTCAACGGTTTGGCGAACGATGATCCGAACTTGCACCTTCAGAATTTCAATGAGATTTGTGACACTTTTAGGTACAATGGGATTCCCGAGGATTTTGTCAAATTGAAGTTGTTCCCGTTTTCTGTGGGAAATGATGCAAAGATATGGTTGAACACCCAACCACCAAACTCGATCACTTCCTTTGATCAGTTGGCCCAAGCATTTATGAATAGATTCTTTCCACCGGAAAAGGCGGCCCGCCTTAGGAATGAGATCCTTTCCTTTCAACAGTTTGAGAATGAGAGCATCCATGAGGCTTGGGAGAGGTTTAAGGAGCTTCAAAGGAGATGTCCTCACAATGGCCTTGCAAGGTGGCAAACTTTGCAAGCTTTCTACCAAGGGCTCACGGTTTCAACAAGGAATTTGGTAGATGCGGCTGCAGGAGGATCTATAATGAGCAAGACTATGGATGCGGCTCATGATTTGTTAGAAGAAATGGCGCTCAACAATAGCCAATGGGGAACTCAGAGGCAAGCGTCAAGGAGGATTCCGGGTGTGCTAGAAGTGGATGAGTTGACGAGTGTTAAGGCTCAAATGGCGGCACTTCAAAACCAAATGAACAAGATGAGTGCCGGGCCTAGCAATGTGCAAGTTGCCCAATGTGAGTGGTGTTTGGGGCCGCACTCTAGCATAGATTGTCAAACGGGAAGCCCGTTTGCTTCAAGCTCATCCGAACAAGTGTCCTTTGTGAACAACCACCGGAACTACCAAAACCAACCCCAACAACATGCCAACCCAAATCCCATCTTCCATCCTTACTCAAATACATACCACCCTTCATGGAAAAACAACCAAAACTTATCATGGAAGGACAACCAACCCCAACAACCCCAACATCCACAAAACCTCAACCAAAGACAACCCCCCGGATTCCAACAACCTCACCAACAAAACTACCCGAACCCACCCCTTGGAAATCAAGTGGAGAGAAAACCTAACCTTGAAGAGATGTTCTCTAGAATGATGGGCAAGTTAGATACAAGGATGGAGACCCAAGACTTAGCCTTGAGAAAGCTTGATACAAAGATTGACCAACTAGCCCAACATTCACAAGCTTCGATCCAAAACTTGGAGATGCAAGTGGGTCAACTAGCTAGGGGACAACAAGGAAGACAACAAGGCTCTCTCCCAAGCGACACAGTGGTGAACCCTAAAGAGCAATGCAAAGCCATTGCATTGAGGAGTGGTAGAGAGGTTGAGTTACAGGATGACTTTGGAAAGGGAAAAGAAGTTGTTGTGGAGGAAGAGGAAGATGTTGAACAAGAGGTTGTTGAGGAGAAGAAGAGTTCTAGCCATGATGACATACCCATCACATCTAATGATACCCCTCCAAAGCCCCAAGTCAAAGCCTATGTCCCTCCCATACCATACCCACAAAGATTGAAACAACACAAGGATGCTCACAACTTTGGTAAGTTTTTGGAGGTGTTTAAGAAGCTTCACATCAATATTCCCTTTGCCGAAGCACTTGCCCAAATGCCTACTTATGTGAGATTTCTCAAGGAGTTGCTTTCTAACAAAAGGAAGTTGGAAGAATTCGAGACGATTGCTTTGACGGAGGAATGTAGTGCCATCCTACAAAACAAGCTCCCACCTAAGCTAAAAGATCCCGGAAAGTTCACTATTCCATGCACCATTGGCCAAACGGAATTTGGGAAAGCATTGATTGACTCCGGGGCAAGTATAAATTTGATGCCATACTCGGTTTTTCAAAAGTTGGGAGTGGGGGAAGTGAAGCCTACTCATGTCACTCTACAACTAGCCGATAGGTCAATCAAATACCCAAAGGGGGTCATGGAAGATGTCTTGGTGAAGGTTGAGAATTTGTATTTCCCAGTAGACTTTGTGATTCTAGAAATGGAAGAGGATGTGGAAATACCTTTGCTTTTAGGTAGGCCTTTCTTGAAGACGGCCGGGGCTTTGATAGATGTGAAGGAAGATAAGATGACCTTGAGGGTTGAAGACTTTGTTAGAAGAGAAATTCCCAAGGAACCCTTGGAGGCTTGTTTGGTTCATGGAGCCAATGAGAAGGATGAAGATGAGAATGTTGCGGAATATGCTCTACATTTAAATTCCCAACCCGTGAAGAAGTTTAGAGAAAGAAGGAGGTTTGAGGAGCTAGGAGAAGGGAAGCCTAGGCTACCCCCATCTATTGAAAAGCCTCCAAAGCTTGAGTTGAAGCAATTACCGGATCACTTGAGGTATGCTTTCCTTGGTGAGTCACTATCACTTCCGGTGATCATTTCGGCCTCCTTGTCATCTATTGAAGAAGAGAAGCTTTTGAGGGTACTAAGAAGCCACAAGAAAGCCATTGGTTGGTCTATCTCCGATATTAAGGGGTTGAGCCCTTCGATTTGTATGCACAAAATCTTGATGGAGGAAGAGTTTAAACCAACAGTGGGGCACCAAAGAAGATTGAACCCGAACATGCAAGAGGTAGTTAGAGCCGAGATCCTAAAGCTTCTAGATGCGGGTATCATATACCCAATATCCGATAGTCCATGGGTGAGTCCAGTACAAGTAGTGCCTAAGAAAGGAGGCATCACAGTGGTACCAAATGAGCACAATGAACTCATCCCGACACGGACCGTCACAGGATGGAGGGTGTTTATTGATTACAGAAAACTCAACACGGCGACACGGAAAGATCACTTTCCCTTACCCTTCATTAACCAAATGTTGGAGAGGCTAGCGGGGCATGAGTACTATTGTTTCTTAGACGGATACTCCGGTTATAACCAAATCCCAATAGACCCCGAAGATCAAGAAAAGACGACGTTCACATGTCCATATGGAACGTTTGCCTACCGAAGAATGCCCTTTGGACTTTGTAACGCTCCGGCGACATTCCAAAGATGTATGATGGCCATTTTTTCTGACATGGTGGAGAGGTACATTGAGATTTTCATGGATGATTTCTCTGTTTTTGGGTCATCATTTGATGGGTGCCTAGATAACTTGGGGAAAGTGCTAGAAAGATGTGAGGAGACTAACCTCATTCTCAATTGGGAGAAGTGCCACTTTATGGTGAGGGAAGGAATAGTGTTGGGTCATAGGATATCTTCTGAAGGGATTGAAGTGGACAAAGCAAAAATAGAGGTGATAGACAAGTTGCCACCACCAACTTCAGTGAAGGGTATCCGGAGTTTTTTGGGGCACGCCGGGTTTTATAGAAGATTCATCAAGGACTTTTCGAAGATTACAAAGCCATTGTGCTCCCTTTTGATGAAAGACGTGCCATTTGTGTTTGATGAAGCATGCTTAAAGGCGTTTGAATTGTTGAAGAAAGAGCTTATTTCGGCTCCAATCATGAGGGCCCCGAATTGGGACCTCCCCTTTGAGTTGATGTGTGACGCTAGTGACTATGCGGTGGGCGCCGTTTTGGGTCAAAGAGAAGAGAAGCGTCAACACGTCATCTACTATGCAAGTCATACACTTAATGAAGCACAAGTCAACTATGCAACCACCGAAAAAGAATTGTTGGCCATTGTGTTTGCCTTTGACAAGTTTAGGTCATACTTGGTGGGATCCAAGGTCATTGTCTACACGGACCATGCGGCCATAAAGTACCTCCTAGCCAAGAAGGATGCCAAGCCAAGGCTCATCCGGTGGGTGCTACTCCTCCAAGAGTTCAACCTTGAGATTCGAGACAAGAAGGGGACCGAAAATGTGGTAGCGGACCACCTCTCAAGGCTTGAAAGAGATGGCAAAGAAACGTGGGTGGAAGAGCCCATTAAGGAAGAGTTCCTGGATGAGCAACTTTTTGAGTTGCAAAGCTTGCTAATGCCATGGTTTGCGGACGTAGTGAACTACCTTGCTAGCAACATAGTGCCTCTAGAGCTAAACGTGCATCAAAAGAGAAAATTCTTCGCCGAATTGAAGTATTACTTTTGGGATGAGCCGCTCCTTTTTAGAACATGTGGAGATGGAGTGATTAGAAGGTGTGTCCCCGAGGAAGAAATGCTTGAGATTTTGGGACATTGCCACTCCAAGGAGTGTGGGGGTCATTTCGGTGCTTCCCGAACGGCCAGGAAAGTCCTTCAATCGGGTTTTTGGTGGCCGTCTTTATTCAAGGACTCACGGAGCTTTGTTGAGGCATGTGATCGGTGTCAAAGAACCGGGAACATAACGAAGAGAGATGAGATGCCGATGAATATCATGTTGGAAGTGGAGCTCTTTGATGTTTGGGGCATAGACTTCATGGGACATTTCCAACATCTTTTGGGAAGAAATACATTCTAGTTGTCGTGGACTACGTTTCTAAATGGATTGAAGCCATAGCCACCCCAACATGTGAGGGCAAAGAAGTGACTAAGTTCTTGAAGAGGAACATCTTCACCCGGTTTGGCACACCTCGAGCAATAGTGAGTGATGGAGGTTCTCACTTTTGTAACAAGAGGTTTGAAGCACTATTGAAGAAATACGGGGTGAAGCACAAAGTCACTACTCCTTATCATCCACAAGCCAACGGTCAAGCCGAAGTCTCTAATAGAGAAATCAAAAGCATCTTGGAGAAAACCGTTGGGATTAGGAGGAAGGATTGGGCAATGAAGTTGGAGGATGCCTTGTGGGCTTATAGAACGGCCTACAAAACTCCCATTGGAATGTCCCCTTTCCGACTTGTGTATGGAAAAGCATGTCACTTGCCATTTGAGATTGAACACAAAGCTTGGTGGGCAATTAAGCTCCTCAACATGAGCATGAAGGAGGCCGAGGAAAAGAGGTGCCTCCAATTGAGTGAGCTTGAGGAGCTTCGGCTTCAGTCTTACGAGAACCCAAGAATCTTTAAAGAAAAGACCAAGAGATGGCATGACAAGAGAATTGAAGCAAAAGAGTTGAGAGTGGGTCAAAAGGTGCTTCTTTTCAACTCTTTTCAACTCTAGATTGAAGCTTTTCCCGGGCAAGCTAAAAAGCCGATGGATGGGTCCATACACAATCACCGAAATATTCCCTCATGGAGCGGTAGAGATTGAAAATGACAAGATGGACAGATTCAAGGTGAATGGCCAGCGGCTTAAGATCTTTTGGGAGCTTGAGGATCAAAAGCTCAATGAAGTGATCCGGTTCCAAGAACCACCCTAAGCAAGCAAGAAAGTGAGGTACCATATTGTACATAGTAGTTTTAGTTTTGTTTTCGAATTGTTCTTTGTTTTATTTTTATTTCTTCACCTTCCTAGCACTTATTTTGATTGTTCAGATATGTTTGATGTGGTTTGTTAGTGTGTTGCATTGCAGTGGCCTAGGTGGAATTTTCAGCAGCCAAAAAGGGGGTCTGCCGCGGTTGACCTGCCGCGGTGGCACAATCGCGGCAGTCAAGCGACAGAGATCCTACTGGGTTTCTGTCGCGTGGTTGCCGCGCCCTTGCCGCTTAGAGACCAACCGCGGCAGTCGAGCGACAGAAATCCCAAAGAATCTCTGTCGCGAGGCTGCCGCTTGGTTGCCGCTTGAAGACCAACCGCGGCAATGCTGGACTTAATGAAGCGATGTCGTTTTGGGCTAAAACGTTGCCGTTTTGGTGCCGCGGTCTACCAACCGCGGCAGTCGGGACCGCGGCACCCTGACGAGTATAAAAGAGCATGCTTCAGTTAGGGCTTCATTCTTTTCCACTCCAAAGTTCCTCTCAGCAGCAGCAGCCCTCTCTCCCTCGTGGTCGACCTCTCACCGGTAACTCCCCTTCATTTTGCTTGTTCTTTTTAGTTGGATTATCCCCTTCCCCTCTCTTTCCCTCTTTTTGCATCCTAGGGTTGGTTTGGTGAAGTTTTGGGTGTATTTTCGGTGAAATTGGAGGTTGAACTTAATTTTGATTCGCATTTGGTGTTTGGGTCGAGGAGTAGTTATTATTTGATGCTTGTGTTGATGGTTTGAGCAAAATATTGCGTTTATTGCATATTGTGGTGGATTTTGGCCGAATTTTGAGTGTTTTGGGCGAAATTGGTGTGCAAGGAGGGTTTTAGAAGTGTTTTTCTGTGTTTTTTGTGTGTGGTGTGCGGTGTTTGCGTCTTGTGGGTGCCCGTGGTGTATCGGGTTGCCGGTAGTGTTGACTGAGCGCCGAAGTTCTGCCGGATTGGGGTTGATTTGTGAAGCGGCACGGTTTTCTGTGTGTCCAAATGGCTAGAACGAAGGTTCCCGCAGTGGTTGATGCAGCGGAAGACACAGGTGCTTCCTCAAGGCCGAGTAGGGGCGGGGGAAGCAGACGGCAACCCATTCCCCCGTGTGTGCAGAACCCAGACTTCCCGTCCCTTTTTGCTAAATGGGAGAAGAGGAAGATTATTCCGAAGAAGGGGATAGCCGTCATTGAATTAGGAGATACACCCATCCCAGGGATGATTGAGAGGAGAGGATGGCAGACTTATGTCCAGCACCCTCCTAGATATTGCAGACGGATAGTGGAGGAGTTCTATGCTGGTATGGTTCCTAGGAACTACCTCCTGGGTGGTGCAGTGTGGGTACGAGGCAAGGAGGTTAAGGTTAATGCCTCAGACATCAACAGGTACTACAGGACAGCGGTGTCAGTGGAAGACCGGGAGAGGATGTATCGGGGGTTGCCCAGAAGCGACATCTTTCAGAAGATGAATGTGGAGCTCGCCAACGCCCTGACAGATTATCCACTTAAGTTTTGGCACACCAGGTCTAGCCCGCTGAAGCAGTCAAAGATCCATATTGACCTGGCTTTCTGGCATGTGTTCATCTCTTACTCCCTGAGGCCGTGTGCACACCGCACTACCGTGGCCTATGAGGTGGCTCAGATTCTCTTCTGCTTGCGCCATGACGAGCCGATCGACATTGGTGCTCTCATCAAGATGGAGATCCACAAGTGCGCCAAGGATGAGAGCAAGAAGGAGGCCATGGGGTTCCCGAGCCTGATCACTCAGATTTGCTTGCAGGCAGGTGTTGACCTTAGTGCAGAAGAGATGAGGGAGGCTCCAGTGGACATAAGGATCAACCAGTGGTATTCCCTCTACCCGAGTAGGGGATTGCAGAGGCCTGAGGGGCACAAGAGAGCTCGCAGAGATGATATAGATTCAGGTCCTGGGTCAGAGGCAGAGCAGTCTGAGTCAGAGGCTGAGGGTCCAGATGCTGAGGAGCCAGAGCCAGAGCCAGAGCCAGAGCCAGAGCCAGAGTCAGGGCCAGAAGCTGGGGACGGTGCCTTGCTAGAGGAGGATGATGAGAGCAAGAGCAAGTGGACGCGGATGCTATCAGCACTGAAGCTCACGAGGAGGCTTGAGAAGAAAGAACGGGCTGCAGCACGGGATAGACAGATGACAGAGGTTAGGGCTATGAAGGAGGCCATACTGAAGGAGATAGCAGCTTCAGAGGGCAGGACTAGAGCCCTGATCAGTGAGGTTGAGGATGGGCTCATGCAGGACTTTGCTAAGCTTAGGACTGACCTCCACGTCTCCCAGTACACCAGGAAGAAGAAGGCCTATCCCTTCCCGCCAGAGCATCCCCGTCCGACCGGTGGTCCTGTGATTTCAGAGGAGGAGGCTCAGATGCGCATGGCAATGGAGCAGTCCCTGAAGGAGCAGGCTGATAGAGAGGCACGGACGAGCAAGGGAAAAGGAAAGTTGCCGGGTTCCTCATAGCCGCATTCCACCGCATTCCACCGCATTCCACCACCTTTTTACCTTTTTATGCTTGTTTTATTTTATTTGCTTATTTTTCAGATACTTTTGCTTACTTTTACATAGTTTCGGATATTTGTGCTTTATTTTTGGATATTTCATTGTCTTTTAGTTTTTAATAGTTATGCTTTTGAACTTTTAATTCTTGCATTATCTTTTTATATTATTTATTTTCCTTGCTTAGATTAAGTTTGTGACGTTGTATTGTGCCTAGTTTTTAGGTTTGCGGCGTGCTTTTTAGGGTTGCGTTTGGCCTCCCTCCCGCTTCTAAGCTTATATTGTCCAATCCGCTTATGTGCAAACATTGGGGACAATGTTTCGTTTAGGTTTGGGGGTGTGGCCATTCTTTGACCAATTTTGTTTGATTGTTTTGTGTGTGTTTGTTTTTTGTGAATTTTTTTTTCAATTTTTGCATGATTGTGTGTTTGGTCCGTTCTCTTGCTTCGAGCCAAAATTTTGGGGCATTAGCTTGCTTTATGAGATGTTTTTGGGTTGTGCCTTTTGAGGCAATTTTGCATGTGTTGAGCCCCTGAGTGTAGGAAAAGGTGGTGCTAGTTAAAGCTACACCACATTGCTTGCACGCATCTTACCAGACTCGAAAGTGTCTAAGTAATTGGGTATCGCGCTTAAGATGTCTAGATCATTAGTGGAGACTACCCGCGTGAGGCCAGAGCCTAAATAGCGTCCTTATGAGTGTGATTTAATTTATTGTTTCATCTTAAACACTCTTCTTGTAGATATTTAAGCATAAATAAAAGGACCTCACTCCATACTTTGGGCTTTAAAGAACGTCATGAAAGAGCATCGTCTTTGTTTCGCCTTTGTTTGCGTGCTTAACTCGTACCTATAGAGATGACGTAGGCTATGTGTGTTTAGTCACTACAAATATCCCAAACACGTCCCATGCCTTGTGTGTGTGCTTAAATTTCCTATCTATGTTGACCTACACACTAAACCCCATCACTATATCCTCCCATGTCATACACATCACCACATCTTCCATAAACACTAAACCATCCCATGTGCTACGGTTATGGCTTGTTATCGTGTTAAAAAGAAGCTCAAGGAAAATCAAAAATGTAAAAGTAGTGTGTACTTAGGCTAAGAAGTGTAAAGTGTGCAAGGATTAAGGCTTATTCTTGTTTTTAAAAAGAAAAAAATAAATAAAATAAAAAAATAAAATAAAAAATAAATAAAAAATAAATAAATAAATAAATAAATAAATAAATAAAAAATTTTAAGCCTTATATGCTCTAATGTGTAAAAGTTGCAAAAATAAAGCAACTTAAAGTTTAGCACAAGTTAATTGATTAAATAATTCATGCCTAGGCGCTTTAATTGTGATGAGCACCTAAATAAAAGTTTAAAGCATAACCGATAGCTAGCCAATAATACCATACCCACCTAGCCTCTCCACCACCAATTCACCACATCCCCACTTGAACTTTAGAGAAGTCCTAATTGATCTTTAGGAGGAGTTAAGCTTGTTGATGAAGGTTTCAATTGATGTTTGCTCTTGTTCTTAATGTCCAAATCCGTTCTTGTGGTCCATTTGTATTTGAACATTAGCGGTTTTTCAAAATTTGTCATATGCGTGTAAATTTGAAAATTCTTGTGCTTAAATTCCAACCGCATATGTTTGTAGAGTGAGCCTAGGTTCTGAGTGGTAAAATGAGAGAAATACGGAGAGGTGTAGAGTCGAGGCGAAATGCTATCATGAGACTCTTGTGTTCGATGCTTTTGAAGCTTTGTTCACTAAGAAGTATGGAATTGCAATCTCTCGTGTTGTAGCACCTTGGCTTGCACTTCCCAAGCTTGTTCTTAGGGGTCTTTTCATGCATTTGCCTCAATTCGGTTCGCCCATCATTGCATCTCTGTCTATAGTTGGCTCAGCAAGAATGACGTTTGTGGGTGCCGTTCTGTAAACCCTCACGAGACTTCACTCGTCCTACTAGGGATCGCCTAGGGGTTTAAAAGACTTATCTTGTGCATTTTAATTCTTTATGTTTTTGCTTTCTTTTGTTTAGTTTTTCTTTTTGTTTGCTTGTTTTGGTTTTGCTCGAGGACGACCAAAAGATAGGTTTGGGGGTGTTTGATTGCATTATTTTCTACACAAAGTGTAGCCCCTTTCCGTATCCTTTTGTGTATGTTTCTCGGGTGAAACCGGGGTTTTAATGTTTCATTTGAGGTTTTTGTAGGTTTTTCTGATAGCAGGGGTGTTTTGGCTCTAACTGGAGGAATTTGGGCAAAAAGCGTAAATATGGAAAGTCTGGGGGCTTGGATCAGGAAGCGCCGCGGTTGGAGCAAGCGACAGTCAAGCGACAGAGATCCTCCAAGGCTGCCGCTCATGAAGTGCCGCGGTCGAGCAACAGCGACGGAGAAGCGACAGAAACCCCTCAGAGCTGCCGCTCATGAAGTGCCGCGGTTGGATGACCGCGGCAGAAGGGCGACAGAAACTTCCTTCGCCTGCCGCGGTTGTCCAACCGCGAAAATGGCAACCGCGGCAGAGCGGCCCTTAGTATTCCAGAGGGCATTTTGGTCATTTTTGGACCTCCTATAAATATCCCTTCTAGGTCATTTCAAGCCAGACCTCTCCAGCTCGAAATATTTACAGCAAGATTCCTTCTTGGCTCTCTCCTACTCACATCACCAACCCATCTCTTACAAATCCACCAAAATCCCACCTTTCCCTAAGATCCAAACACACCAATCCCACCTCTCTTCCATAGCCATCATCACTTCACCTTTTGAGCAAGAAGAAGGATAGAAAGAGAAGAAGATCCAAAGAAGAAGAAGCTCTCCATATAGTTTTTTCTAGACCCTTTCTCTTTTATTCTTATTTGTAGCCATGTATTTCTTATTTCACATCTATTGTATGGTTACTTGTTGTAATATGATGAGCTAAACTCATAGTGCTAGGATTTGATGAAACCCCACCCTTGACTATACACTTAAATGAATTGATTCTTGTTTTTCCCTTATGTGCAAGATTGTTGTTTGTATGGGTGTTTTATGTTCTTAATGCTTTTCAATTGATTGATCTCCTCTTGAATGACTTTTGTGGTGTGCTATGCACTAACCGGAGACGCACGCCACATGTTCGATAAAATGCTTCCCTATGCATGCTTAGAAAAGTAGACCTACTTAGGCTAGCGTATAGGTCTCACTTAGTACACCAAAGTTCGTAATGAACTCATTCGTACATTCCGGGTAATCGAAGGATAGGCTTGGGTACGCTTTGAGTGTGACTCACTCTACTTGACCGAGATTGTGGGTCAATAGAAGGGTGTACGAGTATACGAATTGCATGAGTACGTTTGGGGTTATGCAATCGAGTCTAACTAGAAAGTCAATCTAAGGGTGGGGTGTAGTCAAGTCCTAGCATAATTCTCTCCATTATCACATCCGTGTTTTATTTTGAGTTTTTCATTTCATTGCTTTAGTTTTAGTTTTAAATCAAGATATTTCACTTTGTTTGTTTTGAACCACCATCATTATTGATTGTTTGAATAGTAATTTGACTAATCAATTTCGGTAATCGGTCACTCAATTCCATGGGAACGAACTTTATTTTCCGTTGTGCTACTCTCCGACCTCGTTCTATTTCGAGTGTCACTTGAGTGATAGCCAATAGCATAATGTTGTTAGTATGACTAGTAGTGGTTCAGTATTTTTAGACTAAGGTGCAAGGTTTAAGTCCCAGCTCAAGCAAATAGGTAATTCTTTCATTCAATTTTTTTCTTCTATGTGCCTTTTTTAATTCAATTTTATCTTCTAATTTTTTATATCTTATTTATTTTACCATCATTTCCAATTCATTTTCTCTATTCCGTCGTTGTCAATATCATAACTACCATTAAATTGTGTTTACTTAATTTAATTTAATTTTATATTAAATTATATATTATTTTGGATTTTTATTATTTCTAATAATTTTAATTTGATATACCTAACACGTCCAATCAATAAACCCAAAAATATCATATTTTACTTTATTGGATTAAAATAGTCAATCTATTACTATAATTCATTTTATTTTATCCTTAGTATTTTTATTTATTTTATAGTTTTAATTTATTTAGAATCAATAAATCAATAAATCAATAATTTACCAATATTTTGAAGAATAAAAAAAAAAATTAAAACGTGTCCAGTAATAGTTATTAATAAATTATTTTTGAATAAATTTAAATTGATTCATTATAAATGCAAAACAAACTTTCTTATTATAAAATTAGATGGTAATTTATTCTTTTAAAAAAAAAAATTTCATTATTTATGTTATTTTTCTTGTTATTATTATTATTTTTTAATGTTTTTTCTTGTTTTTATTTCTTTTTGAATGTAAAATTATTTAATTCATCTGAGTAAATATTCTATTTATTTTATTTTATCTATAAAAAAAAAAACTATTTTACTATGATCTTAATTTTTCAGTATTTTTTCAAATAATTGTGATTTTAATTTATTCAAGTGTCTTAGCTGATTAAAATTCCTGAGTCTGCCACTGGGCGGTGGACCCATATGTGAGGAAAAGAGTAGAACACAATTTAGAGTGCTTTTCCGATTCAATTCTGACTAATTCGACTAAATCCCAAGGAAGTGGGGACCGCTGCTTACTACTCATGGAAAGATCTTCAACTTAGACTATACGCTTCAGAGTCACTAACCATCGGCTCAAAACAGGATCAAGATTACTGATCACTAAAATTGGAAACTGAGTTTCATCAATTGACTCGAAAGAAAAGATCATATTGATGGATGGTTGAACGGACCAAAAGCACACTTTTTGGTGGAATATGTACTTCCCAAATTGATTTTTGCCTTAGATATTGGTTCGTCATCCAAGTCGTCTATAGATTCTGTTTACCGCTTGCCAAGGCCAAAAATTACTTAAGTAACCCTGCCTTGTTCCAATCCTCTATCGTCCTTATTCCCATGCCTCCCTCCTGCATTGGTCTACATAAGGAGTCTTAAGCCACGGGGTCAGACCTGCGATGGTGATCCAGGCTTGACCAGAAGCAATTATAGAGCATCATGCTTAGAGCTTTCATAGTGGCCTTAGGGAGCTTAAAAGTTGAGCACTAGTACACTTGCATGCTTAGGAAGTTGAGCTTTCATAATCCTAATGAACTCTACCCAGCTTGTATAGGAAATACACTTCCCACTCTTTTAAGGTCCAGCTCCATAAATTGACTCAAACACAACCCAAGCCCATTAGTCAAACCCAAATCATCCAGCCCAATATTATTTTATTAAAATAGTATATTCTTTAAAAGAAAAAAGAAACAAATGAATTGCTGCCAGCAAAAGAAGATAGCTGGAGCATTTGGGATTATAGGTGGCAATTAGAGGGGAAGAGGTGGAAAAGTTAGAATAAAATAATAATAATAAAAAAAAGAGAAAGTGGAGATTAGAGGAGATTTTAGGGCTTGTTTGGTTGGGCTTTTGAAAAATCTATATTCGTAAAAGGTCTACTTATAGTAGATCTAATTGAAATAGAGTTTTTGAAAAATAAATTATAGTTGTTTGGTTAGTAATTAAAAAAGCACTTTTATAGCAGTAGATTGTTTGGTTATAAAATCTCAAAAAGTCTACTAAGATATTAAATTACTAAAAAAGACATATTATTTATTTACTCTATAAAAAATTGAACTTGAAAGATTTTCTACATGTTAACTACATTTTCTATTGCACAATAATAATGAAATTCAAGACTTTCACCATATAAACTTAAATGATTAAAAAAAATACCAAAAAATATTAAATTTTCAACAAAGTTGAAGTATTGTCAAAGATTAAACAAAAAGAAAATGATCAATATCTCATACAAAGGTAAAAAGTTAAATGGAAAAAATTCAAAATTAAATAAGTTATCATCCAAGCATGAGAAAAGTCGCAATACTATCACGTTTTTTATCCATTTCATGATTAGGATGTTGCTCCTTGCAAACATTTTGAGTAGAATTCTCTTCTTCATCATCACTTGGTAGTTTATCCTTATCGTCATCATATGGCTTAAACTCTTGATCCATATTAGCATTAAGTCCTATAAAATTATGAAGAACCATTGAAGCAATCACAATTTTCACTTGTTTGGTAAATGGGAATCTAGGCATGTGATGTAATATTTTTCCATCTATTTTTCCAAACACCAAATGTCCTTTCAATAGTGCATCTCAAAGAAGAATGTATATGATTAAATATTTCTTTTTTGCCACTAGGATGCCTTCCACGTCGAAAATCTGGGAGATGATATCGCTCACCTTTATATGGCCCTAAATAGCCTTTCATTTAAGGATAACCTGCATCTACCAAATAATACTTGCCTACACATATAATGAACATTTCATTACATATAAATGAACATTTTATTAACTCAATATATAATACATTTATACAACAATATATGTAAAACATATTTTATGACATACCTCTAGGTGGATGGAGGAAATGTAAAATTTCTATACGCAATGCCTTTAAAAATATGCGTGCATCATAAGCAACACCTTCCCATCCAACCTATGCAAAAGTGAAGCACATATTACCAGCTAAAACTTCATAAACACAAATCTTAACAAATGTGTCAACATATAAATCATTCCAATCTGCCTTATTTCTTTTTTGGTTTTCTTCCACACTAGGTTTCATTCTATTAATATATATATATATATATATATATTTCATGAATATAAAAATAAACAAGCAACCAAAAAAAAATTCCATGTAATATTATATAAATTAAAAAAAAAAAAACTTCAGGTATATGCATGTCCTATTTTATAAATGGAATATAAAGTTTGTGTTCTTATTAAGTTGAGTAGAATGCATGATTTACATCCTAAATTTCTGACTATTTTTTTTTTTTTGAACAAATGAATTTATTAAGGCACCAAAGGCCAGAAAGAACCAAAACAGAGAACAGACAACAACAACAAGGCACCCCAGCAAACCACACACAGCAAATGCATCAAAACACACAAAAGCACGACAACAAAGAAGGGGACTGAAACAAAAACAGCAAACCACCAGCTACAACAAAGCCAAACCAAAACGAAACAAAAACAGGAGCAATACTAAACATGATAGTATGAATATACAAAAACATGACAGTATTGCAAAACTTTTGACAAAAAATAAAGTAATCAAAAGCATTAAAAAGAAAAAAAAATGAATCAAAGCCAGTAGAACAAAAATAAAGATAAACAATAAAAATAATAATGAAGAAAAAAATATACATACCGTTCTTCCAGTATGTGTAGAGCAAAAAAATAGCTTATCTGTGGAGAGCAATGGATAAAGAATATAAAAACAGGGTCCAGGGTTTTATTTTAATAAGGGTATTCCTGTAGAGAAGAATTATTCTTTGAATGAATGATTATTATTGAACTTGGAATTAATTTATACAAAGAGAGATTGTAGTTCTCATGTACAAGTAGACCTATGAATCCTAAAGCTATTCTAAGATAACAATGAGCTTAAGATAATTACAAGGAGTACTAACATAATTAAAATACATTATATACATTATCTTTATCTTTAACCTTATCTTTAACACGCCCACGTAAGATGGTGGGCATTTCAGAGACAACAATCTTGGACCGTAATAGACAAAACCTTGTCCTAGACAATGGCTTTGTAAGTGAGTCGGCCAGCTGATCGGTTGAGGCAACATGTGACACGCGAAGTTGTCCACTATGAACTTTTTCTCTAACAAAATGGAAGTCAATGGCTATGTGCTTCATTCGAGAGTGGGACATCGGGTTGGAACAGAGATAGGTGGCACCAATGTTGTCACAGTAGATAGTTGGTGGAGTGGTGGTCGGGATGAGAAGTTCGCGCAGGAGAGAGGAAAGCCAGACCACTTTTGAGGCCGTATGAGCCTCGGCTTTGTATTCAGCTTCAGTTGAAGACCTAGCAACAGAGCGTTGCTTGCAAGAGCACCATGAGATAGCCTTGGATCCAAGAAAGATGATGTAGGCACCAGTGGATGTGCGGTCATCCTGGTTGTCAGCCTTATTCGCGTCAGAGAATGCATGTAGTGATACGGGCGAGTCACGACGTAATAGCAAGCCATGACCGATCGTGCCTCGTAGGTATCACATGAGACATTTTGTGAGGGACCAATGACCAGTTGTCGGACGATGCATGAATTGTACAAGTTTGTTCACTGCAAATACAATGTCAGGATGAGTAAATGATAGATAATGTAAGGCACCAATTACCTGACGAAATTCAGTGGCATCAGTGAGAGATGTGCCATCAATGAGCTTGAGGTCATGGTCGGTTGGAAGGAGTGTAGAGACCGGCTTGGCATTAAGCATTTTTGGAGTGAGAGAGAAGATCAATCACATACTTTTACTGAGAAAGAAATAGGCCGGCCGAGCATGATAGGACCTTAACGCCAAGGAAGTAGGATAAATTTCTGAGATCCTTTATTGAGAACCGCCGAGTGATAGTTGTAACAAACTCATTAACACGAGTACCATCACTTCTGGTCACAATTATGTCATCAACATACACTAACAAAAAAAGAACACAATTGTTAGTATTAAATATAAACAGGGAAGTGTCTGAATGTGAGTTGACTAACCCATTAATGAGGAGAAACTATCGAAGTTCATTGTACCATGCCCGAGAAGCTTGTTTGAGACTATAAATTGACTTCTTGAGATGACATACATATGACAGATAGGCAAGATCTGCAAACCCTGGTGGTTGTGTCATGAACACGTTTTCAACTAGGTGACCCTGTAGGAAGGCATTGTTCATGTCAAGTTGACGAAGGGTCCACCCGCGCAACACTGCATTGCTCAATATTACCTGGATTGTAGTGGTTTTAACCATTGGACTAAACGTATTAGTATAGTCAAGACCCGATCGCTGATGAAATCCTTTGGCCACTAGGCGGGCTTTGTACCGTGAGATAGATTCATCCGGAGATCATTTTATACGGAACACCCACTTACACCCCACCACATTGTGTGATGAATTTGAAGGAACTAAGTCCCATATTTTATTACTGACTAGTGCATCAAATTCTTCTGACATAGCATGTTTCCATTCCTGACTTTTCAGAGCTTGAAAAACATAGATGGGCTCAACATGAGTGGGAGATAGAATACCCGTGAGAGATAATTTGGAGATGGGTTTGTGTATGTTATTCTTTGAACGGGTGACCATGTGGTGACTGTTTTCAGGGGCTACTGGTTTGATGGGGCCAGATGTGGTGGTGTCAGCTTGGTCGGCTACTACAGAGTGGTGCAACAACAGTGGAAGTTGGTATGGTGGTAGGGTAGGCTGGTGCGACTACTGTGTGGACTAGTGTGGTTACCGTGAGGACTAGCTGCACCAGTTGCCGTGAGGGCTACCGTGGTGATGGGAACGGTTGGTGTGTGTGAGGGCTGCTATATGGGAGCGATGATACTGGTCCGGTGGCAGTGATATATGCCGCAGCTATAGAGGGCTGCTCTGGTGAAGATGATAGTGCTGCAGCTGCTGCTCGAGATTTAAGAAGTTGTTGTCGTCGAGGGATCTCATGCATGGCTAAAGGTGACTATGAGTGAGCATATGAGACCGGGGTTGTGATATACGATGAATCATGGGACAACCATGATATGCTTATGGTGTTGCTAGACCTAAAAAGGTTGGTATGTAAGGTTTTGTATGGAAATACTAACTCAACAAAATTGATGTGTCTAGAAATAAATACGCGATCGGTTTCTGGATCCAAACAATGATATGCACTTTGTGACTATGAGTAACCTATGAAGATGCATGCTCTAGATCAAGACTCTAGTTTGTGGTGATTATATGGTATAATCCACGAATAGCATAAACACCCAAATATACATAATTTAGAGTACGACGGACACATACCAAATATTTTTTTCAAAGGGAGACAACATGTCTAATACTGGTGTGGGCATCCTATTAACCTATGAAGATGCAGGCTCTAGATCAAGACTCTAGTTTGTGGTGATTATATGGTCTAATCCATGAATAGCACAGACACCCAAATATACGTAATTTAGAGTACAACAGACACATACCAAATATTTTTTCAAAGGGAGACAACATGTCTAATACTGGTGTAGGCATCCTATTAATCAAGTATACGGTTGTGGTGAATGCATGGGACTAGAATGTAAGGGGTAGTGATGCATAAGTGAGAAGGGATAAGCCCGTCTCGACAATGTGACGATGACGACGCTCAGAGATGCCATTGTGTTTCGGTGTGTTGGGTGGTGTAGTGAAGTGGGAGATGCCATGATGCACTAGAGTTTTCCTTAAGGCTATATATTCACCACTATTGTCACTATAAAGTGAGATGATTGAGTGTTTAAAAAAAAATTCAACTAGGGTTTTAAAACGACTGAAAACATCATGAACATTAGATTTATTTTTTAAAGGATAGATCCACATATATTTTGTAAAGTAATCAACAAATAGCACATAATACTTGTAACCATCTTTTGAGATGATTGGAGAGCTCTAAACATCTGAATAGATAATTTTCAATGGTTTAGAGCTGACAACAGTTGAAACTAAGAATGGTAATTTGTGAGTTTTATTAATTTGACATGCACTACAAGAATTGCTAGAATTACTAAATGAGGCAATAGACAATACTTGAGAAAACACTAATTTAGACACTATTTTTTATGATGGATGACCTAAGTGATGATACCAGTCTGGGAGAGAGACTTTGACACTGGAGAATGTGATGATGGGGTTTTTTTTTTTAGTTTAGCATGAGATGGCCACTTGTAGACTCCATTCCTAGTCCGACCTTGCATGAGTTGCGCCCTCGTGCGAAGATTTTTCACAACAACAAAAAAAGGGTGAAAATTCCACGGTGACTTGGTTAGATACACAAAACTTAGAGACATATATCAGATTTTGTTTTATAGTAGGGACACATAACACATTAAATAACAAAAAAGATGAGTTTTTATTAGGCAATTTTAAGGAACCTGTGTATGTAATAGCCAAACCTGAGCCGTCATCGGAACCATCGTATGGAGAGTGCATGGAAAGGTTTTGTAAATCACTAGTGACATGGTGTGAAACACCTGAGTCGAGAAGCCATTCTGGTGTAGAGGAATTCAGTGTAGCATAATGTGCACGAGGCTGCCATTGCCTAGTCGGCTAGTTCACAGGAGGTCGCGGTTGGGCTAATGTGAAAGTGACTATGGTGCACCATTTGGCCGTGTGTCCCTGCTCACCACACAATTGACAAAAACCACAATATGGTTTACCTCTATTCGGTTGGCCTTAAGAGTTCGGATTTCGAAATTACTAGTTCGGTGGCTGTGTGTCCATCGGCATGCGGTTATTGCTGCTGCCATTGTTGTATGTCCGGCAGTAGACTTTGGTGATCGCTGGTTGGAGGTTTGGTGGTGTAATTGGCCGTGATGGGTAGTCTCTAATTTTTCGTTGTTTCTTGTATCAGGACGGCCTCAAAGTTGAGAAGTTTCTTGTGTAGTTCTTCAAAGGTAATTGCTGAGTCACGGGCGCAAATCGTAGCGGATAAGTCTTTGACTCATCACCCAAAAAGTTTAGGATTTTGACTGTCAAATCTTCAGGATTTTCTGGAGCATCAACCATGGCCAATTCATTTGCCACACCTTTTTCGTGTTGTAAGAGCTTAGTTACTGATTGTATGCCTTTTGTGATGTTGGTGAGGACGCCTTTGAGATGCATGATGTGTTTTTTGGAGGGCTTCGCGTATGTGTTGGCAAGTGTCATTAATGCACAATGAGCGGTTTTAGCGGAAGCAATAAAAGAGATGATAGACAAAGATATAGAGCCAATGATTGCATTTAGGAGTAATTGATCTTGCCTGGTCCAGATATGGAATGCCAGATTAGGTGTGGTAGCTTCCGCGGTTGTGATGGTGGCCGGTGGGCATGTATGTTGTCCATCAACAAATCCCATAAGATTAAAACCAATGAGGAGAGTAGGGAATTGTAGTTTCCAAGAGCGATAGTTTGTTGCTATAAGTTTCAGAGGTGCTTGGGTAGCGATGTTGATTGATATGATCGTGTTTGATAAGGAAGAAACATCATGAGATGAAGAAGAAGAAGAGATGATCATGACATTGTTTGAGGAAGAGGGGATGGTGTTGGTCATGGTTGGATCTTGGACTCTTTTGAGTTGTGGGAGCTCTGATACCATGTGGAGAAGAATTATTCTTTGAATGAATGATTATTATTGAACTTGGAATTAATTTATATAAAGAGATATTGTAGTTATCATGTACAAGTAGAACTATGAATCCTAAAGCTATTCTAAGATAACAATGAGCTTAAGATAATTACAAGGAGTACTAACATAATTAAACTACATTATCTACATTATCTACATCTTTAACTTCCATGTAAATAATAATAAACTAGGGATATATATGTCATATACTTTTTTTTAAAAGGTCTATTTCGAAAAGCTCTTGGGGAGGGGCTTTTGCCTAGTAAAGGTTTAAACTCTACTAACCTCTACTAAATTTAAAATAGACAATTTCAAAAGCCCAATCAAACAACTCTAAAAAAACTCAAGTAAAGGTTCGTAGACCTTTTGAGCTAATAGAAAGCCCAACCAAATAAGCACTTAAATCTTTTTATTGAGGGTCTGCATCTAAAGCAAAAAATAAGCAGAGAATAGGCAAGTGAGAGAAGAAAGGAAAAGAAGAAAAGAGAGAGGGAACCGAGCTTGAGAGATTGAGAGAAAAATAAGAGAATTAAAGAAAGAAGAGTGAAACAGAGAGCTTGAGAGAAAGAGAGAGAGATAGACGAAAAAGGGTTAAGGAAGATAGAAGATAGAAGAAACAAGATGTTATGGAAGGAAAAACATGTGGAAGAGAAAAACTTGGATACATAGAGACAAATCAGAAATTGAAGATGAAGAAGAATAAGGGAAGTGATAGACAGAGATAATAGAATATGAACAAAGAAATTCATTGCAGTCAGGTAAGTGTATCAGTTATGAATTTTGAGATATTGATAGTATATTAGATTATCAATAAATTCTAAATTAAGTATTATGTGAATTTAGGGTGAATCAAAAAGATATGAAAACAAAAATGGAACCCAAACCAGATTTGAGCATGGAGTACGATGAGTTAGACAGTTCTTAGTTATAATTAAGTTAATTCGTTTTAGAATTACATGAGCTAATTATTTAGAATTGGTTTTAAAACAAATGATTTATTCATTTGGTAAGTTAATAGACTCTCAGATTCTTAGATATAATTTTAAGATTTAAATTATGGAATATCAGAGATTAGTAGCTAAGACATATATTCTTTCAAGAAAAAGAAGCATGTTATAAGAAATCAGGATTATATTATGGAACAAGATTTAACTGAGTTTATTATAAAGAATAAATATTTTATTTTTAGATGAGAATATGTACTAGTATTTCCAGGTTCAAGTTTTTTTATGATATTTGTTTAGAGTAACTTCAGTAAAGAAAATGAGTATTCAATTATGATTTCAGAATTTTTTTTATAAGATATATATATATATATATAAGCATAGTTTATTCAAACAGATTTCAAAGATTTCTTAGATTTTTAAGAATCCAGATTCGTACCCTCCCCAGTAGTATCATTCAAATTATTGCCCTTTGGGGCTACTTTGCACGTGTATGTGGCTTTTGGGGCTTCTCTACACGTGTATGTGAGATCATTACTCTGTATGTGCGGTAATATCGCCATGTATGTGAGATTACTCTACACGTTTGATCAGATATCGACGTGTATATGAGATTATATGTATATATTATAGCTTTGCACGGGTGATCAGATATCACCGTGTATGTGAGATATGTATTCTGCGTGTGCATTCAGATTCTTTGTAATGTACGTGAGATTTTCCCCTGGGTACCAGTTTGGTAATGAGTTTCATATTATATATATATTTATAGATTATGAAAAGTACAGAAAATATTTGAGATTATCAAATATCAGATTTCATGTTAGATAATTTATATGTTATAAAAACAGAAAATATTTTATTATATTATGAAGCAATTAAAGAAAAATGTGTTTCATTCACAAAGAATGTTTTAATTAGCTCTATATCTCATATGTTATAATACAGTTTGAAACTAATATGGCATGTCTAATTATATCTAGAGGGGGTGAATAGATTTTAATCAAGTTAATTACCAATTTTTCTTGATTAGTCAACATTCAATAAAAACCTCTATCTAGTCAAAACTACAATCAAGTGTAAAATGCATAAATTAAATAACCCTTGATTTTTACGTGGAACCCTTCAACAAGGAAAAACCACGGGCTAGTATGTGCGTCACACACGAACTTCGAATCTACTATTTGTAATGGTGTTTACAACCTAGGTTGACCACGTTAAACCCTACACGGTCAATAACCCACTACTACTACTTAACATGCATTTAATAGCAAGCCTAGATCAATTTGCTTACAGACTAAGCAACCTTAGCCACAAGACTTAATTCTCACTAAAGAGATCAACAACCTAAATGAATATCATGATATTCAATAATGCAATTAATGCTAGGTTACACTAAATACTTATCTAGGATGAAAGATGACAATAATCACAATCCTAGATATCAATATTGCTATATGACATTGCATACAACATAGCTATCAAAGAATAAGCAATCCTAGGCAATAGCTATCAAAATACAACTCTCAATCGATCAACACAATAATCTCAATCTTGTAGATAGAATATGTTCTAAAAGCATAAAAGTGATAAATAAGATTACTTGTTAAGTGAGACACCAAATATGGATGAAATTAGTAAACAACTTACCAAGTAAAGTGTGTTGAAGAACACCCATGCATAGATGCATCCTAAATGATTATAAATGATGCTAGATGATGTTTGATGCACACAGATTTGTGTTTGAGTAATCAAATGTGAGTTCTTTAGTGATTTTTTCTCTTTGGAAAATATGCTTAGTCAAAAATATGTTTTGCACCCACTAAAAACGACCTAAAGACAAGTAACATATATATAGGATGTCAAAATGTTGCCACGACGTTTTGATAAGTTTTCAAAACTTTTGCCTTGATCTCTGTTCACCTGCTGTACGAATAGTGGGTGTACAACGGTTCGTCTGGGAAATAAAGAACATGTTCTTCGTGAACCGTTGTGCACAGAGGCGACATTAGGGCGACTCAAAGACGATTGCTCTAGGGTTTGAAGAGTCATTGTTCATCCGTTGTACAAACATCGGCTGAACAACGAGTGAACAACGATACACCAGCAACATTAAAGTCGATTAGGTGCCTCGTTGTATGTAAGGCGAGTGTACAACGGGTAAGAGAAAATTTGCTTAATGTCTTTCATGGGCGCTGTACGTAGGGCGACCTAACAGCGGGTGTACAACGCCTATACATAAAACATGTATCCTTATGCCTATCATGTTATGGCATTTATCAAATAAGATGCAATCAAATAAACATGCAGGAAGAGGATACAAGAACATGAATGCACATACATAAAACACACAACATACAAGAAGTAGAGATATGCATGAGTTGTGTGTGTGTGCAACTAGATCTCTTCAATGCAATTAAGCACAAGTGATTTACCTTTGGAGTTCTTATCATCTTGAGGTCTTGAGAGAGCCTTTGTTGAGCTTGATCACTAACAATTAGAAGCTAAGCTACCCTTACATCACAAACCCCAAATGTGGTTTGTCACCGAAATAAGCCAATCAAACTTGAGGAACTTACAAAGTTTTAGATTAAAGCTTAGATTGAAGCATGTTATGCCATATGTGCATATTTCAATATATCAAGGCTTTTCTATATTTTTTTTCTCATACATAAATGTCTAGTAAATGAGTCCAACACAAAGAAAGCAAATATTTGTTTTTAATTGTATTAAATTTTATGATGGGTCATAACACACAGATTTACATTGCACTTTTAAATTACATGATTGGAAATCTTGAAAAGCTAAAGTGATCCTATTAAGGAATTTTATTAGAAGCAACCTTGGTTTCATTCGAGTTCTTGTAAAGTTTTATAAATATTATGATTACAGTTAGTTTAATGAACTACGAGGGCTTTGATCCTTATTGAATATAAGATACGTAGGCGTTTGAGTTGTAAATCTCAAACTCAAACCCACCAGAGAAAGAAAAATATAAGATTTTCACAGGATTCGCTCGTACTCCAGATAGGAGTCGGGACAGGTCCTGTCAACTCCAGCCTGAAAGCTTATGATGAACTGTTTCCAAGAGAAGTCAGCAATCCCAGTTTCGAAGCCTTGTGGAGATTAGCACTAGCAGGAAGCCCCCAAGTATTTCAATGGTAGCTTAGTCAGATCAAGGGAATTCGAGGATCCTGCCAATCTTCCGCTTTAACCTATGCCTCGTACTTGCAAACACTATCGAGATCTTTTCGGTATTTATCGTCAACCCTGTGAGAAAATTAATGGAAACGTTGTAGCACCTCTTTCTTGAATACCTCATGCACTTGTATTTGAACTTACAGCAAAAAGGAGGACATTATCCACATACAATAAGTGAGAGATATATAACATAGGATTCACATGAGGTCAAACCACCTGGCCATCGTCCATCCACTGCACAGTTGAGACTAAGACTAAGTTGCTCCATTACTCTAATGAATAGATATGGGAAAAAGGGATCCCTTTTCTCCTCAATCAGTGATTGCCTCTCCTTATCAATTGATCTCCCTTCAGTTGTACACCTTCTGTTAGTTCGTCATGATATTTCTTTAAACACCTCAACACCCCTCACGTATTGGAAAGTGCATTATCAGACATCTCCTGCTGCCTTACTTCCTTTCATTCCATTACTCACCTCATACTAGAATTTTAAATAACAACAGCTAAGGTGAAATGGCAACTGGTTTCAATGGTACTGCATTTCCACTTCCTGCTCATACCGGTTATGTGGGCTAGTCGTTTCAACAATTTGATTGCCTTATTTAGCTCACCTCCCATCCTATACCAATATCTTTCTACCTAAATATACATTGCCTCGCTTACCATAGTTGACACTTACTAGGCGTTCATCTCACTCCCGATTCTATGCCTCTTTAATTTGAAGTAGGCACTCACTCTCTCTGATCTACGAGCAGCCTTGAAAGTAGACCTTATTACTGATCGCCTATCCTGCATTCTCGATTGCTTCAGTCGACATGAACTCTCATTAGAAGGGTGACATAGCATGAAGCGGCCCTTGCCTTCCGTTTGCTTACCCCTCGTTACAACCGCCTACAACCTTCCCTAAAAAGGACGAAGCATTGAGCTTTAAAGCCATGTATTTTCTATCCATAATAGTTTGATGAAAATCGATAACCGAGCTTTTGTCTTGATATAGACATGTTACCTCACTGAACTTATACCTTTATTTTCACCATATCACCCTTATTTCCTTCCTTCCCCACCTATCGCTCACGGAAAAGAATTCCTTTCTTTATTCTCCAGTCTTAAAAGAAAGCAAAGCTTGCTGTTATTCTATTCTTTACCTTTCAATTGGATATCTTATCGGACCAACATATTTTGCCTCTGTCGGCATGTGCACTGATAGATGCACCATAACTTCAAAGAAAACTAGTAGGAAAATCTGTTCAAGCTTACAAAGAATAATTATAATACATTCTTCTAAGTTATACAACTCTTTTATATGTAATGTCTTTGCATACAACTAACAAAAAAAGTTGCAAAGTTCTACAATAGTTGTACAAATATCTTTCTGTTAATACCTTCAAATGTTAATTGGAAGGAGTCATTGTAACATAACATGATAGTCATGATCTTTCTAACCGGACGCCTTGACTTCTATATTGTTTACACCTTTTGAAATATTAGATGCATATCAATTTAGAAATTTCACTGACTTGAAAAATTGACAAAATTATCTTCTTCTTCTTTTTCATGTTAATGTATATGTGGCAAGAGACTTTGAAATTCTATTTATTTGCCGTTGTAAATGCTAAATAAAATAGGTAGAATTTCACATAAGTCATACCTTTTTGGTGATTTGTCACCTTTATAAATGTCTTTCAAAATTCATCACTTTAGTCCTTACTTTTTCCAAAACTCATCATTTTAGTCTATTTGACCGAATATGTTAAAGTCAACTATTTTAAAACCTGTGAAAATACACTTTTGCCCTTATTACTATTTAATTTAGCTAAAATGATTATATTAGCTTTAAATTAAAATGAAAATTAATAAAATTCTCAATAATAAAATCTTAAATAAATATATTACAAAAAAATCTTAAATAAATAATAATAATAAAATCCATTAATTTTTTTTTTTTTTTTTTGTATTTTTGTCATAATGGATATTAATTTAGCTAAAATGATTATCGTAGCTTTAAATGATTTTTTTTCCATATTTTTTTTTTGTAATCTATTTATTTAAGATTTTATTATTGAGAATTTTATTGTTTTTCAATTTAATTTAAAGCTAAGATAATCATTTTAGCTAAATAAAAATCCATTATGAAAAAAATACAAAATAAGAAAAAATTAATGGATTTTTTAATTATTTATTTAAGTTTTTTTTTTTTTTTGTAATATATTTATTTAAGATTTTACTATCGAGAATTTTATTGTTTTTCATTTTAATTTAAAGCTAAGATAATCATTTTAGTTAAATTAAATAGTAATAGGGGTAAAAATGTACTTTCATAGGTTATAAAATAGTTGACTTTCACATATTTGGTCAAATGGACTAAAATGATGAGTTTTAGAAAAAGTAAGGACTTAAGTGATGAATTTAGAAAGACATTTATAAAAGTGACAAATCACCAAAAAATGTAGGACTTATGTGAAATTCTGTCAATAAAATATAATTTAATCAATTTCTTACATTTTATTTCATTACTCATTAGACTAAATAAATATGAAATAAATTTGTAACATAAAATGAAATAAGAAATTAATTTTAAACTTAAAAATTAAAATACATAAGTTGAAATAATAAATAAATTTTTAACTTAAAATATTAAAAGATGAATAAATTTGTAAGTCAACAAATTAAATGAAGTAGGAAAAAATTTAAGAAAACAATCAATTCATTCAATTGATTAATAAGTTATTTATTTTATATTTTTATATAAATTATTTTATTTAATTGAAATTAAAAAAATATATTAACTGGAGGCCTATTTAAGGCCCATAGGCCGCGGCCTGCCAGCACGGTTAACAGGCAGTGCCTCAGGCCCAAGCCAGGCCTCAAAATTTTTTATTATAATGGGTGGCATGTTTCTAACTTCAAGCTTTTTTGGGCCTGGCCTGTTAAGGACCCGACACACCCTTGCCGGGCCAGGCCAAGCCAAGCCGGACCTGTCCATATTGCCACCACTAGGTGGGCTTCACATTATATAATGCCTTAGAGGGGATCTCTTAGAACACAAATTATCCTCTAAGCCATTCATGCATTGATTCTTTTGTCCAAAAGCCATGTGATAGTGAATTTATGATTTTATTTATTTTCATCTCACTTTCATTTTTCGAGTTGAGTTCGTATTCAAATAGCCCCTTTCAATCACTTTATTCAAGGCAGGCTCAACCGTTTTTATGGTCGATTAGCCAATTTTGCATCCAACTACTTGTGTGTTCGGGTAGGCTGAGGACAATATATTGGATGAATCCAAGAATTTTACTTAGAGGGTGCACCATTAAATAATAATAAAATATGATAATTTTTTTTAACAATTTAAAGTGCAATAATCAAAAATGAAACATCACAAGTTTATAATGGGCATACCCTAGGCCAATAAAAAAACTTGTCTAAACAAAAAGTTTAAACATATAGATTCATATAATTTTTCAAACATATTTACAACTGTCTTAAACGTGGTCTCATCTTTTGAAAATGTTGCATGACAGTCTCTTTATCAATGTCATTAAATATGTCTTTTTCTATATAAACAACCAAATTAACATTCGTTCATTGATCTCCCATCTTGTTGTGTAGTCCAGTTTTTATAATATTCATAGCGAAAAATGATCTCTCAATAGTAGCAGTAACAACCGATAGAATCAATGTTAATGTCAAAAGTAAGTAAACCAATGGAAATACCTTGTCTTTCTTGTGGGCAACCATCATTTTTGCACAAGTCACAAACCCAACTTTTATGCATCACATTTTATTACTTTATTCTAACACTATTACAATAGAAGCCTATTTTCAAGCAATTTTGTTATAATACATGATTAGTGGTTTAATACAAGTAAATGTTACATTTTTCTACTCTTCACTTTTAACTACATAGCACATTCACAAGCTTTAAACACATGCCAATAAACCAAACACATGTTACACATGAGTTTTAAGCTTTTATTTTATTCAATTACACAATAGAAAATAAAAGGGACACAATAGAAAATAAAAGGGAAATAAATGATGAAAAAGAAAAAAATAAATAAATAAGGATCAATGGATTACCATTTATTTGTCAAGAAAATATATAAAACATCCTAAATTTCGGATTAATCTTTGATTTTAGATTAAAAGCTCTATTTTTTTTTCTTTCTTGAATTCGGGTTGTAGAGGTGGCCAAAGAGTATTTGAAAGTTTTCTATGTTATTTTGATAGAGTAAATGTGAGAGAAAAAACAAAGTGGAGAATTTAGGGCGCGTTTGATATTGTTTTTTAAATGGTGTTTTTGAAAACTTTTTTTTTAAATGGAAATCATGTTTTTAAAATGTAATGTGTTTGATAGTGTTTTTTAAAAGTAGTTTTTTGAAATGGAAAATGATATAAAAGTATTTGATTGTTGTTTTTAAAATGGGTAAAATAGTTGTTTGGAGGGAAAAATTGATTTGTTTTAAAATGATGTTTTTGAAAATGGTGAAAAACAATAAAAAATTATTTTTAACTTTTTAGTTCTACATTTTAAAAGATTGTTTTTTGTTTTCAAAAACAGTTTTATAAAATGTGTAAACAAACAATATTAAAGTTGTATTTTATTTTTAAAAATGGTTCCAAATAGCACTTTATTGTTGAGAAAGAGGGGAGGAAGAGTGAGAAAAGTAAAGAGAGAATGGCGAGTTTTGAATGTTTTTATTTTGTGGGTCCTTGACTTTAGTAGCTCTTAAATTTAATAGTTTTATTTTTTACATTTTTTTAAATTGTTTGAAAGTTGAAACTATAGTTCCAATCTTCCAGAATTCTAGAGGAACATTTTTTTTTTTTTTGAAGGAAAACAGAACAGAACACAAACTACAAACAAAGCCTAGCATCAGCCAGAAGAAAAGAACTAGCACTAGGAGGATAATCCTCCAACCAAAATCTATCCTCTTCACAAGAGAGGGCAAATTTTGCTAAGCTATGAGCAACTTTGTTCGCCAATCTAGGGACAAAGCTCACAGCACCACACTAAATCTAACAGAGCAGATTTTTGATATCATAAATAATAACACCAACCTCAGAGCACAAATCAACTGTACCATTAATCCAACCCACCACCACAGCCGCATTTGATTCAACCACAATCAGATTCAACCCAGCATTAATGGCCAACTGAATTCCACACAAGATAGCTCTCGCTTCGGCAATATGTGGCTGGAATGTGGCCACCAATTTTATAGAGCAAGCAGCCATAACCAAACCCTCTGTATTCCTGATCACCACACCACAACCCACCAAACAGCCAACTAAATCAATTGCCGCATCACAATTAATTTTATACTGATTCTGAATGGGAGGCCTCCAAACTCTACTTTGCACCCTAGAATTACCAACCGCAGCAGACAACACAGAAGGAGCAACAGAATAATCTTTAATAAATTGACAAGCCCAATCAATAGAATTCATACTAGCTGCAAAAGGAGACCCCATGAACACTCCTATTTCTGATAAACCAAATCCTCCACAACACCACACAAAGCAAACCCATATTTTCAGAGTTAAGATGATAGAAACAATCAAGAATAAACTCAAGAAAATAGACTTCCCCTTTATACCACTCTACCTTAATAGCTGGCCATAACAACCGATCATCCTTTAAAAGCCTGCATCCCAACCGACTCACTCTTACTCTTACACAAGGGGCACCTCGGATCTTCTAAAATTCTCCTCTTTTTCAAACACTCATTAGTAGGAATGAAATTATTACAAGCCCTCCACACAAAAAGCTTCACTTTAGCAGGCAATCTAAGTAGCCAAAGCCGTTTCCAAAAACTACTAATAGACCTAGAACCACCCCTTCACTAGACGGCCCAGGATCCGACAACATCGAACAACCCACCCTATAACCACTTTTGACAGTATAGTTGCCAGTTTTATCAAAATGCCAAAGAAGCGAATCCTCCTGCAAACAACTACCAATAGGAATGCTAAGGATTGCAGCAACATCATCAACACAAAAAATACACTTAATCAAATCCACATTCCATCCCCCCGACGGCAAAAGCAATAGAGAAACTGTGGCACCTTCTACCATTAAAGGGGGCGAAATAGGCTTAACTGTCGTAGGCCTAGGTAACCACCTATCTTCATAAACACGAATATTCGACCCATCACCCACTCTCCAACACGATCTAGCAATAATAATTTTCCTTCCCCACAATAAACTTCTCCAAATGAACGATACAGATGATTTCAATTCTGCATCCAAAAAATCCATATCAGAAAAGTAGCAACTCTTCAACACCTTAGCCACAAGAGAATTCTTATTCTTCAGGATTCTCTAGCACTGTTTAGCTAGAAGAGCTTGATTAAAAATTTCCAAATCTCTAAAGCCAAGACCACCTTCCTCTTTAGCAATACACAAATGCGACCATTTACACCAATGAATCTTCTTCTTATATGGACAACTACCCCACCAAAACCTAGCACAAAGCCTATATATTTCATTAATAAGACATTTCGACAATTTAAAAAGATACATAGCACATGAAGGATTAGATTGTAAGACCGCCTTAATCAAAATCTCCTTGCCACCTGTGGATAAAAATTTATCCCTCCAACCCTTAATTTTATCCCATACCCTAGAAGTAATGTCAGCAAAAATTCTCTTCTTGTGCCTCCTAGAAAAACAAGGGAGACCTGAGTACCTATCATGACACTCCACCACCCCAACTCCCACACCAGCCGCCAACTGATCACAAACTAGCCTAGAAAGAGACGGGCTAAAACAGATCACCGATTTATTAAAATTAACCACCTGCCCCGAGGCAATTCTAGAGGAACATTTTAGATAGATAAAAAAAAAACTTTGCAATTTTTCGTTAAATTGAGGTGGTGGGGGGCGGCTGCACCCTTAGCTGCCTATGTCCCTGAATAATAGCCGATGTGAGTTCGGCTATGCATTAGGCCACCTCTAATAGTTCTCTAAATATTTCTCCATTTTGAAGACTTAAAATAGAATATTACATTTCTATAAATTTACAACTACAATCATTCTCCATTTTACCATCTCTAAATAATAAAATATTATTATTTTACTTTATAATTAATATTTTAAACTTTCTTTAACAAAATTATTTTCTTTTAATTATTTAAGATAATAATTTACTCACTTTTTTTTAGTGGTGACCACGGTTCTAACCGGAACTGGAGGGGTGGGGAATCGAACCATACTGGTTGTTCCAGACCGATTCCCTCCTATTTCATTTTTTTAAATTGTTGGAGCCAATATTCTAATAAACTTAGTTAACGTATCTTTTTAACTTTTATAATATTTTTTTTAATTTATAATTTTAAATTTAATTTTTAAAAAAGAATCGAACCTTAGGAATCGTAATCGGTCCCATGCGGTTCTAGTTCCCTACGGTTCTGGTTCCGGTTCATTGTAGGTTTAGGTTCCCTAAGGAACTGGAATCGAACCGAACCGAACCGAACCGTGGACACCATACTTTTAATTTTCAATGTACTTTTTTTGTTATATTTTTGTGGTAATATTTTAATTTGAAGATATTAATGTTATTAATTTGTTTTATTGAATTATTTAAAATTAATTATTATGATATATATTAATTACATACAAAAATTGATGATTTGAAAACATTTGTTTTAAATTAAAATACCTAATAAAAGGTGTAATAAATAAAAAATTATAAAATTATTAAAATATAGTCAATATTAGACTCGTTTGAAAGATCTTAATAAAATATTTTCAATGTTATAATTTTTATAGTAATTAGATTTACGAACAAAGAGTTATAATAGATTATTTGATTTTTGTTAAAAATGTAAAACGAAAATTAAGGGTAAGATGGGAATAAACAAAAGTGAATAGTGAATTGAAGAATTGCTTTTTGAGTCTCCAAATTTATTAAATTCAATTCCAGTTTCTTCGCAATTCCCCTTCCTTCTGTAACTCGATCTTCACTTGACAGTAGAAGCCACCAATGGCTCTCAACTCCCTCCGGTTCACGCTCTCTCCACTGCGCTCAATCAGAAGCCTCTCCACTGTCAGATTCTCCATCACACTCAAACGCTACATCTCCGCCTCCTCATCATCTCTGCCGTCCGTTTCTCACACCCTGACCCCACCGCCACCTCCTCCTCCAAATCCAACCGTCCAAAATCTCTCCCCCCACAAATGGGAATCGTTACGGAAAAAGAAAGTCGTTATGCGTGTCGGCTACGTCGGTTCCGACTACAGAGGTCCAATTTTTATATATTTTTCTATTTGTTTCATTATCAACTTCATCGCATTTACAGTTTAATTGAATATTTGTACCCATCCAAATCTATGTGCATTATCTCCGTATTCATTTTTGCTCTCTTTTTCAGGTCTGCAAATGCAACGAGACGAGCATTCGTTTTCGAGTATGTTTGTTTCTTCAATTTCTTTGTTTGGTTGCTTTTATCAGGCTTAGTTTCGGTCATTTGAGTATCAATTTGTGTGATTAGAATTGAAAAAGTAAATATAAAAATAAAAAAGGTGTGCTGCAAATAAGAAGAATATTATTCGTATATTTGATTCGGTTCCTAAATGGGTTCACAAGATAATCATGATGTGATAAATTTTTAGACTTTTAATTGATGATATATTGTATGTGAAGTTTTGTAGTGGTGTAGTGAATTGTGTTTAGGACATTGACTGTATTCGCTTACTTCAATCAGAGAAACTAAGTTGCGTGGATGGGGTCTTGCTAAAAGCATTTCGATTTTGAAATGTAGCTATTGAAGGGGAATTGGAAGCTGCTATTTATAAGGCTGGTGGAATCCGTGATAGTAACTATGGGAATTTGAACAAAATTGCGTGGGCCAGAAGTAGTAGAACTGATAAAGGAGTGAGTTTTATTGGAGTTGATATTTGCTTTTGTTATGTTTAATTTGTATTTACTGATGTTTTAGTGTTTTTTTTTTCATTGTGGTCGAATCTTATAGGTTCACTCCTTGGCAACCATGATATCCTTTAAAATGGAAATTCCTGAATACGCGTGGAAGGATGACCCTTATGGCATTGGTCTTGCGGAACACATTAATGTTCATCTTCCCAAAAGTATCCGAGTTTTCAGCATTTTACCTTCACGAGGGTGAGAGCTCAGTTTTGGTTTCTTTATACTTTTTAAAATGTAAGAAGTTATCATATTTTTTTGTTCTCATATTGGTAACCCTGTTACTGATTTAATGATTTTTATGAGAAGAAATTCTCAAAAAACCTAATTATTTAAGGGTTTCATGTGCCATTTGCTTTTAAAAGTTTCTGAATTTCTGGATAGATTTTCCATTCTTATTCGAGAATTTTTTGTAGAAATGTCTCAGATCCTGTTTTCAAAACATGATTCCATGCTAGAATATGCTCTGACATGTGACAGAATAGGGACTTAAGGATAACTTTGGTGATTCAAACTGTTTTACTAAATTACTATAAGGACCATGTTGTTTTGATTGCTCTTAGATCTTAATCTACTAAATTTAAGTAGTTTAGAGTACAGTTCTGCTTCTTCCCATTTTCTGTAGAAACAAATGAGAAATACAAGCATATTGTCCATCTTAACAGAAATTTGAGAGTTTTTTGGTGTAGTAGTTATAATTTATAATAACAAATTCTATTTCAGTAATCCATGCCGCTCTTTCAATTTTTTGTATTGATATTTAGTTTTGGTATGCTCTTTCAGGAGCTTTGATCCTAGAAGGGATTGTAATCTCCGGAGATATTCTTACCTCCTTCCTGCTGAGATCATTGGAATAAATAGTCAGCTTACAACAGCTGAAATCGATAGTCATTTGTCAGATTTCAATGATATATTAAATGTCTTTGAGGTGTGGCATTATACTCATTTTCTTCTGTTTTTTTTTTTGGTTGTAAATTATTGTTGTCATCTCTGGTTACTGAAATAAATTCTCGCCTCAACCTAGTTGAGTCACATTGTCTAATTTTTGTTTTTTAAGTTGCAATGTTTTTGGTGCATATATTAAACATAAACATGTAGCACATTGTTGGGTTCGAATTTTCTCTTATGATTCCACCATCTGATGTTTCACACTTTTGGATGGTGAGCAAGAATTATTGGGACAAAGAAAAAATTTATTCATGGATCATGAACGTGGGGATTTTGTTAATTAAGTAGCTTCCTTCTTTTATATCCCTAAAAGGCTGGTTTTGTCCCACTTATGAACATACCTTGTTACAATTTGTTCTGTGGGGCACAGTCTGATGTTGTTATGGTGTAGATATTAGCTACTATAATAAGCTGGAGTTTGTTTGTCATCATTTATTTATATATGAATACTTTTTATAGGGAGAACATCCGTTCCATAACTATACGGTACGATCCAAGTACAGAAGACAATCCCCTAAGAATGGTTTTGTGTCAAAAAGAGCAAGATCATCTGGAGAGGCATCAGCAACTGAATGCCAGGGGAGTGATGAAGACGAAAATATTGGGGAAGATAGATCAATTACATTAGATGACGGAGAAGCAAATCAAAATTCTTTGTTGTCCAGTGTTATAGATGAACATCTGGTTGATAGCTGCCACAAACATGGAAACAGTTTGAAGGTTCAGAGTTCTGATTCAGCAGCTCTTGCAAGATGGCTGCATGAACCTGATGAGAGAGACAGAATAGGTGCTTCCCACTTCAGAAAGATTTTTCGGTGTTCTTGTGGGAAACTGGAGAAAATACTTGGATATGATTTTGTTGAAATTTCTATTTGGGGAGAGTCTTTCATGCTCCATCAGGTAATGTTTTCAAGCATTGCTCCAGAAATTTTTTTGGTTTCGTAATCCATACTGTTTTCATTATGTTCACTTACTAATTGTATACCCTCAATCATCATATGCACCCTAGATCCGTAAAATGGTTGGGACTGCTGTGGCAGTAAAGCGCAATTTACTTCCACGAGATATCCTAACCTTGTCGCTGGAAAAGTTCTCTAGGATTGTTGTACCCTTGGCTCCATCTGAAGTTTTATTTTTGAGGGGAAACAGTTTCTCGTTGAGAAAAAGACCTTGTGAAGTAACCAGACCTGAAATGCTGACAATAGTTGAATCAGAGGAAATCCTTAAGACCGTTGATGAGTTTTATGCATCCGTAATGCTGCCAGAAGTTTCAAAATTCTTGGACTCGTCAAAATCTCCCTGGAAGGAATGGGTTGAAAAGTTGGATGAGCACACAAGCATTCCAGATGATCAGTTGGTCAAAGTCAGGAATGCGTGGAAGTCGTGGAAAGAAAAGTTTGAGAGTCGAAACACTGTTGCATCAGTTATGAATCAGTGAAGCTAGGTAAACCCTGCATCTTATTTAATTGTGAATGATTTCCTTTTACTTTTACTTTTATCTACCCTTCTCTATCCATCCCCCGCTTCTGACCTCCCTAATTTTCCACAAAAAGTAATTTAAAAAAAATAAAAAATAAATCAGAATAATGATTGTGCAAAGCTCGTCTAATCTTTATTTTGAAGTGTGCTTCTATCATTTACCATACAACTAAAGGCTGATTATCCTTGGATGATTTCATGAAAGTACCTCTAAACCATGTTTGAAACATGAGACTAGATTGGATTGATCTACATGAGGTTGGATTAACCTAGAGTTGGATACCAATATACAATCTTTAGTTCTATTAGTTCAATATCAAACCTTAAACTGAATTATTTTAGCATATAGTCCAGTCTAGTTAAAATCCTGAACACCAGACATGACCTTAATGGTGTAATTTGTTGCTGCATATTGGTCACTAGAACTAAGGCATAATCTGGCGAACCAACTCTTGTTTTCTATATCATTTTAAATGAAAATCTTATTTTTATGACTGAATATTAGATGTCATATCACTTTCCAATATAACAGGGAGTTGCACAACATAGCCAATCAATGTCAAGGAGCTTCAAGCTATATGGATTTGGATGAATGTGATTGCTGAATCGTATCCCTGCAAAATGCTTTATGTGGAAAAATAGGATCAAGAAATTGGATGGAACTTGCATGGTTAACTGGACCGGGTGCTCTTTTCAACAAATTAAGGCATAAGGCATGGGCGTAGGGAGCAGAATGCTAAGATAAATTTATCTTAGTGATTGATGAGATCTTGTTCAGATGGCAGGAGCAATGATCTTGTGATTTCATTTTTGGTCATATAATGCTTAGGATTTACATTCTTTTGTAGAAATGCATTGTCATGAGATGTAGGTTATAATCATATTGCATCTTTCCTTGTTAAAGCAGAACAACCTGTACACCGGAAAGACATTTTTCGGAACCTGAAGTCAAGAGAGGTTTTCGTTATGCTTTTCTAGGGGATTATGTCCACATGGTATAGCATGCAATGATATTTCATTGAACCATTTGAAAATTAGTTCAGGTAATTTATCAAGCATTGATGTGTTTTCTGTTTTTAAGTTCAGGTTTTATCACATTTTATGTTGGATTGTGACATACAGAACAGTTTGATCAACTGTAAGTGTGGAAAACCAGTATGATCTATGCAAAAAATGTCTGTGGTGAGTTGTCAATTGAAAGGGTTCATTAAAATTACTGTATTATTTTTCATTTCCTTCATTTTTATCTATTTTGTCTTTTAATATCGGAAATATAAGATTCGTTTAAATTCTATTTTCATCTTCTGAAACATATATCTAGTGATAATTTATTGTTTGACCAACTTAACTAATTAGTATGTCCAATATAATACATTTAATCAAAATACAAAGCCAAAATTCATTGTTATCAATTTTTTAGAAAACATTTTAGTTCATTTCACTCGGTACACAAACTCAGATTAATTTAAGGATTATGTTAATGACTTGATGTGTGGCGACTATTGGTTCACTTCTTACTTCAACATTAAAAATTTAAAATATCTAACTAACCAAAGTAGGGATGGGTGTGGGGGCCTAATGGGGCGGGGGAGGGTACCCTCATCCCGTACCCTCATCCCCACCCTCATTCCTCAAATCTCCCCCTACCACCCCCCCAAAACCCATTTGGGGGGACTGGGGGTGGGGGCGTTTTGGGGCTGGTCCCCCCTCCCTTCCACTCAAAACCCATTTCCCTCCTTTCTGTTCAATTTTAATTCTAAATTTTTAATTTTCAATCCGAAAATTGGAATTTGAAATTTGGAATCTAGATATTCCAATTTGTAATTTAATACTATTAAAATATTCAATCCAAAAAGTAATAAAAATATAATACAAAATAAATTTTTTATATATAAATAAAAATAAAATAATATATATTTATATATATTTTATTTTTTATTTTTGGGGAAATGGGGTTTTGGGTTTCGTCGTGGGTACCTCCACCACCTCCCTCAAAATCTATTAAGGGGTAAAGTTTGCCCCCACCCCCACCCCTAAAATCCATTTAGGGGTAAAATTTACCCTCAAAACCCCATGTGGGCCCATCGGGGATGGGGCCCCATGGGGAAACGCCCATCCTTATACTAGAGACATAAGCTAGGAAGCACGGATACTTCATTTGGTGGAGGTAACTCGTATCGAACTCGTATCCAGTTCCGATACTTCCCGGATACTTCAGGATACGTATCCGATACACCAAATGGCGTATCCGTTGACTTTTTCACAAGTTTGACTGGAGGATACTTAGAGGATACTTGAGGGATACTTCGAGGATACTTCGAGGATACTTGGGGGATACTTCGAAGATACGTTTGGGGCAATATTATAATTATTTTAGTATAAAACGAGGTTAAATTATAATTTCAAAATTTTAGGGGTTAAAATGAAACTGTAAATAAATTTTGGCTTAAATTCCATTGACATGGAGAATAACATGATACTTAAGATTACAAACCTTTCACTTGATGAACCAGAGTTAGTTGCCGAATTATTTAGATCCTTTAACAACGTGAATAATGATAATGAAGTTAATTATGAATTTAGTAGCTATTTTATGAGTTTATTTTATGTATTATTTGGATTTTGTAATATACTATAACTTATGTGATGTATGTTTTATTTGGATTTTCAATTTTGTAATATGTTACAACTTAATTTGGATATTGTAATATGTTAAATTGTTATGGCTTAGGTTGTTATGTGACATGTTTTATTTGGATGATTGGATATGAATATGTTTTGATTTTTAAATGAATTATCAAATATCTTTTTATATATTCTTATTTTTTTTAAATATAAATATATATTATTTTAATTGACGTATCCTGCCGTATCCGTATCCTAGTTTTTGGAGATTTACCGTATCCCCGTATCGTGCCGTATCCGTATCCCGTATCCGTATCCGTATCCGTGCTTCCTTGGACATAAGTTACATAACTAGAATTTAACACCATAGTAGGCTATTTTTTTTTTCTTGAGTGAACCCTCGACAATACACCTACTACAAAAATGTTTAAAGACATCACTTGTAAGATATAGGAGGACATAGTGAGTACCATGTAAAATATATATTCTAAATAATTATGTTTAAAAAAAAATAAAGCATAAGAGAAAAAAAAAAAAGGAATGCAATTACAGTTGCACACTAATTAAGTTGTTTCCTACGAATTTTCAGTCTAATTTATCAATTATGACATTGGATCAATAGTATCAATAATCTCTCTTTTAATGTAGTCAACTTGAATTTTGTTAGAAAACCATTCTCCATCTTATAACGAAGTGATGTCATGATAATTTTCAAATTTGTTGAAAAACTACGTTGTTGTTGTTGTTAAAACATGAAGAGATTTGGTCAAATTTGATAATATCATGTTCATAAACTAAAATTAGACTAAGAGTGGTGCTATAATCGACACCCATTTAATAATCTAATAATGTCCTATTTTCAAAATGCTAGACATCTCACTTACAATCTCATCTTTTCTATCTCAACTCATATTGTAGCTGATGTGTCACTTGGTGAGCAGATACATGTTAATTGTAAGGGATAATTACCCCGGTGGTCATCAATTTGGGTCACCACTATCAAAATGACCATTAGATGGGGAATTGGTTTGAAAATGACAATTTTTGGCAAACATTGTTACACTAATGGCTATTCCATCAAACTCCATTAGGTTGCAGTTAAATAGGTGAATATTTTGGTAACTCTCTCTAAAATTACAAAAAATGATTGAGTGATGCTATTTGCAATCCACCAAATATCTTTTTACACTTCATTTTAAATATTTTTGATAATAACAATTGTAACCTTTATTAAAATTACTAAGGAGGACAATCCCAATATTCTTAGAATTCAACATTATTATTAATATTTTTTCTTTCACAAACCCGGTGGAGGGAAGCAGAAGAAGAAGGAATGGAGAAAGGGAAAGCAAAAGCAGAAGGTGAATAACATGGTTTTGTTCAATCAGACAATTTATGACAATCAATGATTTGATGGCAAGAAGTTCTATAAGGATGATAGCTGGCTGCTCATGCCAACCAACAAATCTACACGGCAATGACTGTATTTTTACCTAGATAAGGAGAACCTAATCGTACGTATTAATACAAGGAGAACACTATAATTGCTTTTTCGGGGATGACAGGTTGTTTCGATGCTTTTTCCTTTGAGAACTTGTGCTTAGATGCTCCATGGCAATGACTGTATTTTTACCTACATTTCTCCAGATCTTTTGATATTTTTAGTATTGGAAACATTATATTTGTACTGTTAATTATATATATATATATATATATATATGAAAGAATGAGATGCAATTTTTTTTATTTCACAAACCTGGGGATAGCATTGATAGGAAAGAATTGTATACAAATTGCTTTCATGGAAATTTGTATTTCTATTTTACTGCTAAGACATGAAATTAAATTAGCTTACAATTTGTATAATTTTTTTGTTAACTTTAAAATATATGGGTCAGTTTTGTGAACTGCTAAGAATTGAATGCGAATTGAAGCAACAGGGTATCGATGTGGAGGATCATGAATATGAACCAAAAGATTCAAAGCTTATAAGGGAGCTGGAGGCCAAGAAACCAAAACGTGGGTTGCCCACTGAAGATGAAATGGTTGCGTGAGTTTGATAAATTCATGAAAATTAATAATGGACAATATTAAAATAAAATAAAATATTTTAATTTTTTAACATGGATTGTAAAAGATAAAAAGGATAATTTTGGAACAAAATGGAGTGTCATTAGAATTTTTAAGTTTTGAAGATGAAGTGTTTTTAGAAAATGAGTGTCAAAAGATAAAACGGGATAAGAAAATCTCAAAATGATTAACATTTGTAATTTTAGAGAAAGTTACCAAAATGCCCACCTATTTAACAGTAAACTTAACAGAGTTTGACAGAATGACCATTGAAACAAATTATGGTGTGTTCAATATTAATCTAGAGCGGGGGGTGGGGGTGTGAATAGATTTTAACAAGTTTTACCAAATTTTCGTGTATGGTCAAGATTACGAAAATACCCCTAATAGATAATGTAAATATAGCAAGTGTAATATGGTGTGGAAAGTAAATGACACTTGATATTTACGTGGAAACCCTCACGAGAAAAACCACGGGCTAGTAAGTAAGCCACACTCGAACCTCGAATCCACTAATTGTGATAAATATTACAACCTAATCCCGGAAGTAATCACACACCTACCTAATCTCGGTATGAGTGAACCTAGTCCAATTGCTTGTGCATTAAACAACCTAATCCCGGAAGCAACACAAGACTTAGTTCTCAAATGAAGAGAATGCAACCTATGTGAATATGTGAAATACTCAAAATGCAACAAGAGCTAGGTAACCCTATATGCTTATCTAGGATGATGATATATCAAATAAAACAATCCTAGATATCAAAAACTAAATGACATATCATAAAGCTTAGCTAATCAAGATTAAGCAAAACCTAGATAGCTATCACAATACAACACTCAATCATGTCATCACAAATAATCTCTATCTTGTATCTAAGATATGATCAAAAAACATACAAGTGAAAAAGAGATGATTTGATATGAAAAAACACTAAAATTAGATGAGATTAGTGAAGAACATACCAAAAACGATGTGATGATGCAAAACCATACATGGATGAATCCTAAATGGTATGGATGATCCTAGATGAACTTTGATGAACAAAGGAAATGGTTTGAGTGTTTAAAGGTGAGTTCTTGATGATTTTTCTCTTGAAAAATATTCTAAGTGAAAAATATGATATTTGAAACTCTTAGGGCTGACTTAAAATCATAGACTTGTATATATAGAGGTCATAAGTGAAGTGAGGTCGTTTTGAAAAAACACATCAGGTATGGCCTTGTGCGCTGGTGACCTACGCTGGTCGACCAGCGCACCACCAGCGCAAAGCACAAAAATTGCACAGGCGCTGGTGGACCAGCGCTAATGACAGGCGCCACACCAGCGACACATCTCTGGATGAGTTGCACTGGACGTCCAGCGCACGACTAGCGGCAGACCACTGGGCAATCTGTGCTGGTGAGCTGCGCTGGTCTTGCGCATGACGACCAGCGCACAACACAGTTTCTTCATCTTCAAGCAAATGCAAGAGAGAGAGAGAGAGAGAGAGAGAGAGAGAAGGTGAGGACAATGCAACCTATTTCTAACATGATGAACATTTAAAAACATAAGATGCAATCAATATACACATGCAAGAAGAGAGATTAAATAAACAATAATGCATACATAAAATAAGAACACAACACATTCAAGAATAAGAATTATGCAAGTGTTGTGTGTGTGTGTGCAACTACTTCTCTTCATTGCAAGAAACACTAAGAAATATACCTTTGGAGTGCTCCTTCTCTTGAGGACTTGAGGGCCTAATCTACCCTTACAACAAAACCCCTAAAAATTGCACAGGCGCTGGTGGACCAGCGCTGATGACAGGTGCCACACCAGCGACACATCTCTGGATGAGTTGCGTTGGTGAGGGCTGCGCTGGACGTCTAGCGCACAACTAGCGGCAGACCACTGGGCGATCTGCGCTGGTGAGCTGCGCTGGTCTTGCGCATGACAACCAGCGCACAACACAGTTGCTTCATCTTCAAGCAAATGCAAGAGAGAGAGAGAGAGAAAAGGTGAGGACAATGCAACCTATTTCTAACATCTTGAACATTTAAAAACATAAGATGCAATCAATATACACATGCAAGAAGAGAGATTAAATAAACAATAATGCATACACAAAATAAGAACACAACACATTCAAGAATAAGAATTATGCAAGTGTTGTGTGTGTGTGCAACTACTTCTCTTCATTGCAAGAAACACTAAGAAATATACCTTTAGAGTGCTTCTTCTCTTGAGGTCTTGAGGGCCTAATCTACCCTTACAACAGAACCCCCAAATGTGGTTTGTCTATGAAATAAGCCAATCAATTATTAATGTTACAATGTTTGCCAAAATGACCATTTTGAAACCAAGTCTCTATCTAATAGCCATTTTGATAGTGGTGACCCAAATTGATGGCTACCGGGTTAATTATCTCTAATTGTAATTTATCTAGAGAGAGACCCATATATCCACTCACCAATTGCTGCATATCTACTCACCAAGTGACACCTCAACTTTCACATGAGTTGGGATGGAAAAAATGGGATGTCTAGAATCACTATTTTCAAAAATTTTGGATTTTATAAAATTTATTTGATTTTTTTTTTAAAATTACCATTTTTATTTCTTTTCCAAACTTAGCTCACCCCGATATATCTGCTCTCCTTAAGCTTCTTTTTATTTATTAATTATTTTTTTATAAGTTCCGTACTTAGCAGCTTTTTATTTTCTTTCTTTCTTTGTTCTTCATTTCTTTTACTCACCCCTGCACCCCTCAATAGATTTTCTTTTTTCGTTTTATCATATATTAGGGAAGAGAATATATGATAAAACGAAAAAAAAAAAATTCGATACAACAAAATTGATAATTTTATATTGTGTGCACTAGAGGGCCAAAAAAAACCTCAGTGACATTGAAAGAAAAAAAAATAAAAATACAAAAAACAACTTCAAATTGCTTTTATATCATGTCATTCTTAGTTTCTTCAATAATATTAGCTGTATGGAAAATAAATAAATAAATAGAATTAGGGTTTAAAATTGTTACCATATAAGATATGATATGATTTGATATGGTGCATTTCCTGCTATATGGTCTATTTTTTTCTTAGAATAATAATTATGTACAATATTAGGCCTACATAGGTCTATAAAAGAAAATCAAACCATGAACTAATTCTATAATAAAGGAAATACACCATATAGGAAATAGATTATATAGAAAATGCACCATATCAAATCATATCATATCTTATATGGTAACAAAATCTTTTAAAAAAATTAAGTAAACATGTTGTTTGTGGATATGGAGTTTTATTAAAATTCATTTTGTAGAAGAGTTATTATTGAATTGTATGTGTCAATTAGCAATTTTGATAAATAATATATAGATAAAGAGATTTTCTTATTACTATTCAATTTGATTTTTTCACACCCATTTCTAGAGACACTCCATTCTAAAAAACTTTTACATGTATATATATGATAGTTCTCCTATCAGGCCGTCCTGAAATTATAATTTCAAGACGACCAATCTCAGCCACATGTTTTATTAAGTTCAAATGTTTGCTGATGTTATGATGGATTACTTACATGATTGGAATATCAAACACGTGTTATCTACTTTAACTATTGATAATTGTAGCACCAATAATGCTATAATTCATATCCTCTTAGATAAGCTTTCTGATGTCTCACTTTTGTTGAATGGAGACATGTTCCATATGCATTGTTTTGCACATATATTGAATTTGATAGCGAGAGATGGGTTAGATGTGATTAATGACAGTATTGAGAGGATTCCTGCTAGTGTTTCTTATTGGACATCATCACTTGAAAGTGAGATTTTTTTTTTTTGAGACTGTTAACCCATTAGAGGTTAAGAGCACTAAAAGTTGTCACTTGATTGCAAAAAGAGGTGGAATTCTACATGATGATTCACTCTACTTTAATGTACACAAATATTTTTTCTTGTTTGAGACAAAAAGATTCATAGTATAAAAATGTGTCAACGGAAAATGATTGGATGTTGGCAAAAGAGATCATTGATAAACTTGATATGTTCTATCAGGCCACTGAAGAATAGGAACCAAATATTCAAAGGCCAAAAATTATCTACCAACCATATGTGATATTAGGGATGCCATTAATGAACAAAGCACATCCACATTTGAACAAATAAAACTAATGGCATCATTTATGGCACACAAATTTGATAGCTATTGGAGTAGATTTCATGGTATTATGGTTGTGGCAACAATTTTGGATCCTAGATACAAAATTAAAGTCATGGAATGTTACTTTCCTTTGCTGTATGGAGATGGATCTTCTGATGAGATTATCAAGACAAGAAGTTTTGTTGAGGATGGTTGGAGAGTATGAGAAAAAGTCTAAAGCAAGTCAAGCTTCAAATGCTTCATTAAGTAATCTTACCCATGTTTCACCATCTCAATCAACAATGGGTCCTCCAAAAAAAAAATTATCTCAATTTGATCATTATGTTACCGAGGTCCCTTGTACTACCATTCGTGTGAAGACTGAGTTGGAATATTATTTGGAGGAACCTGTCATTCCAAGAACTAAGAATTTTGATATATTGACATGGTGGAAAGTAAATGCATCTAAATATCCTACTTTGCAGTGCATAGCTAGAGATATTTTGAATATTTCTGTATCTACGGTTGCATCCGAGTCGGCTTTTAATGCTAGCAATAGATTTGTGAGTCCTTGTCGTAGTAGGTTATATCTAAAGACATTAGAGGCATTAATGTGTGCTCAAAGTTGGTTATGGTCTAAATTTAATGGTATAAAAATTATTACATTGTTCATTAAAGTTTTTATATTAACAATCATTTCTTATTTTATTCTAAATCATATATTTTGCTTCTAACTAGATTCGGCTTTGGAAAGAAAATTTGAAACTTATAATTTTGAGGAAGATGATGATGGATGATGATGATGAGGTAAACTCATTTTGTTTTCATATGTTTATTACTATTTGATCTTATTTGAATATATAGTAAATTGATTTTAAATTTAATGGTGTAGGAATCAACAACCATATTGTGAAAAACTTGAGTGATGCAACTTTGAAAGTGGAGAGGAAAAGAATTATGAATGTCATTGATGATCATTGATTTATTTGTTGTGTAGTTGTGTTTGTGGTAGGATGATATTTGTGTTATGTTTAATTTTGGTTTATGACTTTATGGATTATTGATTCTATCTTTGTGGTATTTCAATTATTTATTGTGTAGTTGACTAGTTGTGTTTGTGTTAGGATGATATATTAATATTTGTGTTATTTTTAATTTTGGTTTATGACTTTAAGGATTATTGATTCTTCTTTGTGGTTATTTCAATTATTTCTTATTATTAGTTTTTAAGCAAGAAATTATTGAATTAAATCGGGGGACAGGTTTGAGTTGTGAGTAAAAAGGAAACAAAATCACAAATTACAGGTTTGGCGGATTTATGGGTCCAGACCTGGACATGAGAAAATTCACGGGTCTGCAAGGCGAGTATGGGTCTTTGTCTGGGCCTAAGTCTAGGTCCAAAATGTTTGGTGGGTCTGGGTTTGGGTCTAATCAGACCCGACCCAAACCCAATCCATTGTCATCCCTTCTTGTCACCACAGGCCAAATTTCCTCTTCCACCAAATTCTTCATCATCGCCTCCAAGATGTATCTTCATTGCTAAACCACTCTCGGCAACCATGAAGTCAACATCCCAATCTACCAAGTCCCCATACTTTATCTTGTCCAGACTTAAAACCACCATGGCCACTATGGCTATAATACCAGTTGTTTGGAAAAGTGAAGCGAAAGTGCATGCTTAATATACGCCACATAACAAATAACATATATTAGTAAAAAAATAAGATAAGAGAATCCAATCGAACCATACAAGATTTTATGTGGAAAACCCAATATAGGGAAAAACCACAACCGTCAGGACGATAAGAGAAAAATATCACTATGTAGAAAATTATTATAACTACACAATTCCAATATTCTTTCTCTAACCCAAACCCCAATTACAACTGAGCCTTATCGACCCCAAGCTCAGAACGGAGTTTACATCCTAGCCCTCAGCTCTCTCTAGGTTCCTCCTGAGTGCACCTCTATATATTCCATTAATCTCCTCCCAGGTCTCCCTCTAGATATTCCTTGGGTCTTCCATCCTCGGACATTCCTAGGGTTTTCCTCCGGATATCCTTAGGGTCTCACTCCAGGATTAAACCACTCTATGATGTTCCTAGGTGTCTCTCTAGTTTCTCAAATTGTTATTAATCAAAAAATAAGTCTCACTATTTATTGGATCACTATTCTTGGTCTCTAAGGAATAAGATCTCATAAGTAATTAGAAACCACCTAACAAGTTTTTTCTAAACAAGTAATATCAAAACAAAACTTCACTAATAAGAAAACCAACTCCCCACATGTTTCCCATGTCTTTCAGAAGTTTCACACACCTTCATAGGCCCCAAAAACACACCCTACTTGCCCAAATACTTCTGGCATGCAGCAACATGCAGGTGCTGCGCAACAATTTTCTAGTGGCTTGTACGGGCATGTCCAGGACCGGATTCCATTGTCTTTTTCACTGTTGAATTCATCTCAGACTTCTCTTTCCAACACCACATGAATCACAATCATCCAAATTATTTTGGACCACTTTCGCATCAAATGAAGTCATTTGGTTCACTTGAGAATACAAGCCAAATCCTAACAATGGCTGTAACAAGCTACTGGTGTTCCAACCTGGTGCACACCACAATCCGCAGGTTGCATCCTAGGCCATAGTTAGGCACCCCAACGCATCTGCTTGATTTTTGAGCATCCCAAAACATGACTAGACGACTCTAAAACCTATCGTATAATATACAGTTGGAAATGTATGGATGTCTACTTTCTACCTCTTTTTACGAAATATGCTTTGAATGTTTGTGGAAAGAGTTATGGTCATTTGAGTGACCAATGACAAGATTTTGAATGAAACAGAGTTCCCCTGTTTCAGGGTCTCTTTGGAGACTTCAAATTATTCCAAAACGGTCATAGAATTTTATAATATACCATTAGAAATATATGAGTGTCTAGTTTATCAAAGTTTATCAAGAGTTTTTCAAAACTCAATTTGAATCTTTGTATAAAAAGTTATGATCACAATGTAAGTCGCGCAGCGGAAAAGAGTTGTGAAATTAATCAAGATAAATAAGAATGATAGGTTTCAAAAATTTTCTATCGTCTTCTTAGGACCTTTTGTATATACACGAATATGAGGAAGAGGTTTGTTTTCATACCTTTGAAGAACATTCCTTCGTTTTCTTTTCGATCCTTCTTTTCGATCCTTTACCACTAAGCCTTCTTAGCTATGTCTTGCGATTTAGCAACTGTGTGTGTGGGCACGTCACAAATTATGGGAGCGGTTAAATGGAGGCTTGAGAGAACTGGAAGACAACACCTTGCTACTCTTGATGAATTTGATCAACCCTTGTATGAGAGATTTTTTTTTTTCTTTTTCCTCTATAGTTGTTGCCCACCTCTGTTCTATGTAGGGCTCCGAATAGCTTATTTTTCTTGACATGTGTATCTTATATACTAGGAACTTAGGGTTTAGTAACACAAGTTAAAATAGGATTCTAAATCCTTTTTTAATTATTACTTTTTACTAGGGTTTAAACCTTTGATCTATTTAGAGTAAATAAAAATAATCACTTATTATTTTATTTGCTCTTGTCAAGGTTAGAAACTGAAAATTCCATATGACAATTTAATAATTCTTAATTATTAATATGTCAATTAAATAATCATATTATTTAATAATATTTAATTCAACAATTAAATAATATATTAATTAAATAATCACATCATTTAATTAATTCCCAAAATATATTTAAGTTACTTTCGTATCACAATTAATTGGACCATCCAATTCTCCGTGAGTCTTTATTACTATCAATCATATAGGGCTAGCAAGGGACCTAATTGACCCACAGTTTTGAGCTCCAATAATACTTGGAAAAAATTAATTAAACTCTTTAATTAATATTTCGCAATTATTAACCTTGGAGTTATTCCATTTAAAACTTAAGGTTGCTCAAAGGTTGTACTCTCGTAACTGTAGATGTTTTACACAATCAATTTTATCAGTGTTCATTGATATAACTATTACATATGGTATGATCCTCCACAAGTAGTTCATAAAGTCCGTTATGCCAATCTAATTATATCTTTTCCTTTAAGTACCATTGATTCTCTTGAATGATTATATCCTCTATTCCTTTACGGAAGAAGGAGAGCGCTCTTAATCGTTCAAGCCCCGAATCAACCCTTAAGGGAACCACTTATCTACTGAAACAAATTATGGTGTGTTTAATATTAATCTAGAGGCGGGGGGATAAATAGATTTTATCCGATTTTATCCAATTTTCGTTAATAGGCAAGATTATGAAAATACCCCTAATAGTCAATACAAATATAACAAGTGTAATATAGTGCGGAAATGAAATGACACTTGATATTTACGTGGAAACCCTCACGGGAAAAACCACGGGCCATTAAGTTAGCCACACTCGAACCTCGAATCCACTAAATGTGAGAAAGATTACAACCTAATCCCGGAAGTAATCACATACCTACCTAATCCCGGTATGAGTGAACCTAGTCCAATTGCTTGTGGTTTACGCAACCTAATCCCGGAAGCTACACAAGTCTTACTTCTCAAAGAAGAGATAACAAGCCTATGTGAATATATGAATACTCAAAATGCAATAAGAGCAAGGCAACCCTATATGCTTATCTAGGATGATGATATATCAATGAAATCAATTCTAGATATCAAAAGCTAAATGACATATCATAAAGCTTAGCTAATCAAGATTAAGCAAACCTAGATAGCTATCACAATACAACACTCAATCATATTCATCACAAACAATTTCTATCTTGTATCTAGCATGTGAACATAAAGCATACAAGGAAATAAAGAGATGGCTTGACAAGAAAGAAACTAAAATTAGATGAAGTTAGTCAAAATCTTACCAAGCAAGTTGTGATGATGCAAAACTAGCCATGGATGATCCTAGATGAACTTCATGAATCAAAATGAATGCTTTGAGTGTTTAAAGGTGATTTCTTGATGGATTTTCTCTCAAGTGTCTCTCTTTTAAGTTTAGGGTTCTTAAAAGTCAAGGAACTAACTTTAGAACCAGTTATAGGCATTAAGAATAGGGCACATGAAAAGACAAGTTTGCCCCTGTACCGCACGATCGGCGATTAAATTCGGTGGCCAGACCGCCGATTATGACCACCGAATTCATCCCGAGAGAAACAGGGGAGAAACGGCAGTTCTATACAGCGGTTCTATTCGACGGTTTTGAAACCGCCGAATAAACAGCAGAACCAAACCCGAGAATAATAAATGCATCAGGTATGATCGGCGGTTTCGGATCGGCGGTCGTGGCCGCTGATCACAACTGCAGAATTAGACTAGAGATCTCTGGTCTAAAACGACGGTTTCATTCGGCGGCCAAGGCCATCGATCTAACCGTCAATTCACCAAAAGTGGTGAATCCAAGGAGAAAGCCAAGGCAATCACCAAGAGCGGTCTTCGTGCAAGACCAAGCACACTTATATGCAAACGCGGATGTTTCCGAACATCTAAGGAAAACGAATTACAAGACACAAACACATAACAAGATACAATTCATAAACGTGTATGTGTGAAAGTGACATGTGAAGAGAATGCACACATACAAGAATATGTAAAGTGAGTGTGTGCTACTAAATCTCTTCAGTGGAAAATAAGCACTAGAGTTATACCTTTGGAGTGCTTGTCACCTTGAGGTTTTGAAAATGGCCTTTGAGTTTGATCCTTAATCACCTAAGCTACCCTTACAAAACAAACCCCAACATGTGGTTTGTTCACGAAATAAGCCAATCAATATGAGAATCCTTACATCTACTTTTCGCAAGAATGAGTGGATTCCACTATTGTGTGCATACCTTCCCAGCCACAAGCCAAACTGTGATTCCAAGATACGGAGATATTGACCGAGTACTGTTATTCCGATCTCACCAATGGTAAATCAAAAACTATAATCTAACTTAAAGGAGTCAGTAAGACACTCAAGATTCATATCACCCATATATAGCCATCATTAGTCGATATATATGAATCTTTTCAACTAACGGATCTTAGTGACAAATTCATATAGATCGTGACCCAGTCATATGTGATCACATTATATAAGGTGCCTCCATTTTTATAACACCATATAAGTAGTCTAGGATAAGATCACCGTAAAATATGGAATGGACTGCAACTATAGATTAATCACAAATAAAATACCCAGCTTTATTTGCATTCTACGGACTATTTAGATTGCATGTCTCAAACTGAATTCCTCTGTATATTACATTTTGAAATTCCCTTAAAGCAATAGTGTTTTATACTTAGAGGGGGAGCGGGGGTGGTGGGGGGTGGTGAATAGGTATAGTCCCAAATTCTTCAAATATTCAAAAATGCGGAATATAAGAATGAAATGAATACTTGAAATGATACAACAATTGTATAATATGAATCAATTCATGTAAGCATCAATATACAAAAGAATCGATACAAGTAAACATATGGAAGATAAGGAAATATAAAGCGAAAATGAGACACAATGTTTTTACGTGGTAAAACCTCAAAGAGGAAACATCCACGGGTTGAATCCACAACCACCGGCAAAGCAAATCTACTATACGAAAAGGACTTACACACTCAAAGCTATTAACACTATGATATCCACTTCAAGCTATCAAATCCTAAACAACTCTCGGGCTAGTGATTCACAAAGTCTACTTTCTATCCAAGATGTGTCCTACACCTCTAGAGAGCAACTCCCTATCCAAGGCTCTCAAGCCTCTAGGAAGATTTCCTCGCTTAGCAATCTAGATCCCTAGGATCCCAGTCAAGCTACCCAAGCTCAACCATCCGGAGTACGCAACTCCTTGCTAAGACTTTTGCTTAGTTATTCAGATCCTCTTGATCCTAACTAAGGCTTCTTGCTTGGCTATCCAGAATCCTTTCCTAGCCAAGTCTTCTTGCTCAAGACAAAGCTTCACTCACTTTGCAAGAGACTTCAACCTTTCACAAGACAATGATCTAAGTGAAGTGCACACAAGCAATATGATGCAATCACAAACAAATAGAGCAAGTAGATCAAACACACTCTATGAACATGCAACTAGAGAATCTAGAATAAAGCTATCACAACTCAATCACAAAATATATCTAGAAACCTAAGCATGTGAATTAACATCATTCATATTACTTTTCATCAATCAATTAAGAAAATTAAAGAGATGATCAATAATGAAAGTAAGAAGAAGATGAATCACTTACAAACAAATAAAGCTAGATAATCAATCAAGCTCTATGAACATGCTTACATACATTCTAGGATATGCTTTCAACAATCAATCACAAAAATACCTAGAAATCAAAGCATGTATATCAATAAGAACAAGGTATGAATATTCAATATATCACACTAAAAACCTAGTTCTTAGCTCATGAAATTGAATCTAGAAGATAACATGAAGCACATCATACAATCAATTTCTAGAAGCAATTTCAAGCAAAATCAACTCTAGCAAAAATATGTTCAAGAGAGATCACAAAGCTAAACTCAATTAATTAATCAATCATACAAACCTAGCATATGATCTAACATACTTCTCAACATATTTCAATAATCAATTAGAAAGAATCAAAGAGATAATCAAGAGAAATTGAAAGAGAAGAAGTTTCACGTACAACACTTGAGTCTCGGACTGAAATCTGCCAACTGTGAAAACTCAAGAACTCAAATGATTGTGAAAATGATTGGGGTTTGTAGCTCTCTTCAAGACCAACAATTTTGGCTTTTGGATCACTCAATTTCGAGTTCATATGAGAGAGTTATGATCAAAATAAGAAAATGAAAATGTTGAAGAATTCTGCAGAAATTTCTTCAAGTTATTGGAAATGGAGGGAAGAGAAGGCATTTAAAGGAAGAAGGAAAAGGGGCATTTTTGTCCACAAAAATTAGGCCAAGCCAGCCATGCCTACGTGTGGGGCGCGTGTGCCACACGTGGCCAGAGAGCTGGCTGGGCCGTGTGGCACACGTGGTGGCCATGCCATGGCCTTTGGCCAGCTTGCTCCTCTTGTGCACCTCGCACGTTCTTCGACCGTATTCAGTCATCCGAACTCCGAATTCGAATCTGTTTTCAGATTATGAACTATGACTCCCTCACGCACAATAAAGACTATGAAACTTTGACAAATGGTTGAGAATTCATCTCGGAAAATGACGACGAACACAACTCAACGAATGAGAATGCAAAGTAGCATAACTACGTCGTATGGACTCGAAACTTAACGAATGAGTAACCGAAATGACCGAAACTCAATAAGGAATCAAATAAGATCATGTTCAAGTCTAAAACACAAGAAACACAAACAAATAAACACTATTCAACACAAACATGCCATATCTAAGCGATAGTGAGAAAACATGCAATTCTACAAGATTGTCAACAATGAGATAAATGCATGTGCATACTAAATGTGTGTGAAAGTGTTATACCAAATGTTTGAACTATGATGTAGGGACACACATATATGAATTGTGTGTGTGTGCGCTTACGCCTTGCAAGAGGAAGAAGAATCTTGATACCTTAGCATCCAAGTATGTGAAGTTCCCCTTGAAGACGATATTTGCACAAGATGTTACTTCTTCACTTTTGAGACTCCTTTCTTTCAAGAAACACCTAAGCAACTACTAATACAAATAAAGTGAGTTTTGCAATGGAATCAAGCCAACACAAATAAATGATCTTACACATTTATATACTCAGTTTGAGATTACATCTAACAATCTTGGATGTTTGCATATATAATATAAGCGTATGAATTAATATATTTGAATGAATTCTTTTATTATTGAATTTATAACATTTACAAATTAGAAGTTTTAGGGCATAAATCCCAACACACAAGACTTTACAAAGCTAAGTTTTGAAAAACATTTAAACCATTGAAAAATCAATCTTTTGAAACTAGACACTTAACTCCAAACAAACACACCACATCTAACACATATCAAATAAAACAAGTTATCACATGATAAAATGCAATGCATGATCATACAAATTAAGTGTGTGTGAGTGCGTTAGTATGATAACCAAATCGCGATGGAACGTCGCAAATAAACACAACACAATCGAATAATGCAACAAGCATAGATATCAATCTAAATTCTTAGTGCATGAATATATTAAAAATATGTGTGTTTAAGTGTTTTACAACGATGTAGGGACACAAATATGCAAATTGTTTGTGTGTGCATCTAAACCTCTTTCAAAGATCAAGTCAAATAGATTACCTTTGAAGCTCAGACTTTTGAAGATCTTGGAATGCCAGGAAAGTTGTTGATCACGATGATGCAAACATTAAGCAACTAAACTCTGAAACTCAATATATTATATAAATATATTATAGCGTGCGTATCTAAGAGGGGGGTGAATGGGTTGTTGACCCGTTATTACCAAAATTTTCGGATTTACCAATATTACAAATATAACCCCAATTCACCAAACAATAAAATCAAGTATAAAATGCGGAATTTAAAGAATACTTGATTTTTCTCAACAGGGAAAAACCATGGGTTGTTATGTGCGCCACACATGAACCTCGAATCCATTAATTGTAATGATGTTTACATCCTAGGTTGACCTCAACCATTCTTGGACTATAACCCACCATTACTACCTACAGGCCTATAAAAGTGAACTTATTCCAATTTGCTTGCACTACACATCAGTAGCCACAAGACTTACTTCTTAATGAAAAGATCAATAAACACCTATGTGAATATGCAATGATATTCAAATATGCAATTAATGCTAGGCAACACTAATGCTTATCAAGGATTAAATGATGACAATAAATTCAATCCTAGATATCAAAATAGCTATATGTCATGGCATAAAGCATAGATATGTATATGATAACCGATCCTAGGTATAAGCTATCAAAAACAAACTCAATCAAACAATGAGATCAATTTAGCTAGATGTTATATAAACATGAAAAACCTAGCTATCACAAATAACCCAATCAATCAACATATAACCTCAATCTTGTATGTAGAAATTAATCTAAAAGCATACAAGTTATATATGAGATAAATTGCTAAGTAAAAACACTAAGATTAGATGAAATTAGTGTTCAACTTACCATACCATGTGTGTTGAAGAAGACCTATGCATTAGCACATACTAGATGATCCTAGATGATGCTTAGATGATGATTTATGCATAAGTAAATGAGCTGGGAGAGTTAAAGAAGCAATCTTGGTGTTTTCTCTCACTAGGGAACTCTTAATCTCTCTCTAGGATTTTGTAGTTTTTGTTCCTTGAATACAAATGAGAGGAAGAGATGTATTTATAGTGCTTAGATAATAGCTCTATAACTTTCGTGAATTTCCCTTCAAAAATGAGTCAAATCGGACTCCAAATGAGTGAGATATGGTCAAATTAAGAAATAGGAGCAGAGCAGTGCGCTGGTCCATTGCACTTGTATAGACCTGCGTAGTTACCAGTGCACTGGCAAATCAACACAACATCTTGATTTTCGAGCGCCCCAAACCATGACCAAACGATATCGAAACCTTTCGTATGATATACCATTGAAAATGTATGGATGTCTACTTTCTATTCCTTTTTATGGAATGACATTTCAATATCTGTAGAAAGAGTTATGGTCAATAAAGTGACCAATTGTTAGACTTGGAAAACAGCAAAGATGCCATGTTTTAGTGGTCACTTTGGAGATATCAAAACCAATCCAAACGGTCATGAAATATTATGAATAATAAACTGTTGGAAAGGTATGAGTGTCTAGTTTATACAGAAATGTTCAAAACTCATTTTGAAACTTTGTATAAAATGCTATGGTCACAAGACCATACAAATCTCAGTTTTGAAAACATTTGAAATATTGAAATCCAATCTTTTGAAACTAGACACATCACTCCAAACAACAAAACCAAATCTAACACTTATCTAAGAGAAGAATGAGACCTTCTCAAGTGGTCAACCATCGCGCTAAGACATACACACCATTGTGCAAGCTCGAATGTTTCTGAACATACTTCGGGAAACGAATTACACCACATTTAAGACTAACAAACATGAAGTGCAAGTGTGTGAAGTGAAGAGTGCACACATAAGAATTGAAGCACAAATGCAAGATGAATAAAACATGCATGCATGAACAAGTGTGTGTGTGCAACTAATCTCTTCAAGAGGCAAGTCAAGTGATTTACCTTTCGCTCTTACTCTTGAAGTAACCGGGATGCTTGGAAGCTTGCCATGATAATCATCAAGATGACCTAAGCTACCCATTACATTGACATCCCCAAATGTTGTTCGACAACGAAATAAGCCAATAAATATGAGGACATACAAAAGCACCACATTGGTTTGTCACAAAAATAAGTCAATAGCAAAATACTTGTCCTTACACCCTATAACCCAATTTTGTTGTAGTAAATAAATCAAGATATTTGGTTTCTTGAATTAGGAATCAAATCGAATCGACAAACGGGTATGAACTGAACAAAACAGGTAATATCAAGTAGGTTTGGTTCGAGTCAAATTGGTTTCAATCGATTACTTTCCCATGCGGCCAACGTGTAACTATTTGGGTTTCGTTTATAATGTGCTAGCTGAGTGCATCTATTGCTTAATTTAGACCAATCCAATCCAGGTAGACCCCGACTTATAGTGTTATTTTCAAAAAGAATAATAATGGTAGGCATTTGAAATAAAGAAGAAATTCTCCTTTCTTGAATTTTAAATAATGGAAGAAGCAACTTTTGATAAGTTCTCAAAAGTCATTATCCAATGCATGTACAAAACCTCAATATTTAAAGTATGTAAATCCAGCTGCTGCTTGGTTATTGCCTGTGTCGCTTTTTTGGGAGTCCTGTTTTGGCTCTCTGTCTTTGTACTTAGTGGTGCTTATTTATATACAATGCTGTTTCAAAAAAGTACGAAGCTTACAGTAACTATTTAACTGTATAGTTACTGGAAGGAATTAATTAAATAAATAAAATATGTCATTTAATAACTACCATTAACAATACACGGCATGTTTGTTTTATTGTATTATATAGTATAAAGACTTTAAAATGTATTAAAACAATACAATCCAATGTTTGGCAACAACTCAGTGCTGGATTAGTTAATACAAAGCTCTCCATCTAATACATTTCCAGCTGCACTAAATAATACAAGGGATAGAGGTGTGTTTAGCTTTTATTAAGCTGCCATCCAACTTTTTCATTCATTTTATATTTACTTGATTGTATTGTAGATAAACTGGTAATTACGGCTTAATAAGAGTTTTTCAAAACAATAGGTATCATATTCAAGCAATCAATTTAATGGAATGACATGAGAATAAATCCGATTTGTCTTCGTTTTATCAATTTTCGTAGACAGTAAGGTGTTTCCTTTTTCTTTTTAGCAAACGTTTCTAATTTTCTGCATAAATCTTCAAGTGCTATAATTTCTCTTCAAGAATTTTTCTTTGTGAATCTTCTGTATCAATAGTGTACCATTAATTGTTTTACACATATATAAAAGCAGATTTTACTTGCATGCATGTTGACATTATCCTCTTTGTATGTAGTGTTTCGATTTCACCAAATAAAAAAAAAAAAAAAAAGTTCAAAATCATTATTGTTGTAAATCAAAACAATTATGGTTCGAATCTGGAAGAGACAAAAAATAACAAACATAAACCCACATGTTAATTAACAGGTTAGGGAAATTAAGGCCTGTGTTTCACAAGGTGTCCTTAAGACAGTTTCATTGTGTAACACCGTATGTTTATATCGATTGTCTCCCAGGATACTATGATTCAACTGTGATCATGCATAGCACAATCACTCTTAGCGAACTCAAATTGAGTTTCAACTTACCAAGAACTGAAAAAGAAAAGAATAGGAAAGATAACAATTATTTTTCTTTGTATTTCATGATTTCAGAATATAATTCTTTGAAGAGTACACTAGGGTTTTATAAAGAAAACCGAATCAATAGGAATGATATGGAAATACTTGATAATCACATTTTTAATGATAAAGGAAATTAATTAAGGAATAATCTCCAAAAGATCTATTCCTAATTAAACATTGATTCTGTTTTCTTAGTGATCAAGTAAGTATTAGAATCCAAAACAGAAATGAACTCTTTCCTTATCATTAAACCGTTAACAGCAAAAAGTTGGTTGTACTCTCACGGTCCAATCGATGCGACATTCGTATACGTAGGACGTGCCCACCACGAGTCGTCCAACCAAAGGTTCGAGGTCCATGATTTGCAACTGAAGGATTATTTTGAGACTCAATTTCTCATTCACCCATTAATCATTTTGAGAGTTTGAGTATATCATTTCGATGCTCTCATAGAGAAGAATTTGATATACTTTGATCTTCCATTTTTATGGAATCGATCATACTCAAACAACGCTCTCAAAATGCGTGTTTATCACAAATTTTCCAACAATCCCCCACATGAATGAAATTGACCTAGGAGACACGAGAGATGACTTTTGGTAAGTTCAAACGGTTGAAATTTGCATAGGATAGGTAGGTGCCAGATTTTTGTGTATATTTGGGATGTTAGATTCTTACACCAAAAATCTGTAAGCACTACTGTTATGTGCATATCCAATGAAGATGCAATCGATGGTTTTCAGACATATTTTCACCTTCTTAGGTGTAGGTACGGCCATTTTGGCAAGACACCCCCACATTCTTAAGAATTTATAGGAAGACTTTCTTTCTTTCCATAACTCATATGGTGTCTCGTCTTCTTTCTTTTGAGGTACCTTATTTAAAAGGTAATTGCTAGACAATATAGCTTAACCCCACATGTTCTGAGGCAATCCATAACTTATCAACATTGCATTCATCATTTCTTTCAAGGTGCGATTTTTCCGTTCAGCAACACCATTGAGCTGAGGGGAATACTGTGCAGTGGTTTGATGTATGATTCTGTGATGTGCACATAATTCACCAAACGGTGCTTCATACTCACCACCTCGGTCGCTTCTCAGCACCTAAGGATTAGAGAAATAGTCGATGCGGCAAGAAAAGACTTAGAGTTCATGAAGCGAAGGGATCGTCACAAAGGCAAAGGGCATTAGTGGACATTTTTCAGGTGTCGGATTTTGGTGAATTTGACCCAATTTCGTGTGTCAATGGGCCAAAAAAACATTGTCACATTAGGTCATTGGATTTTAGCCGAATTCCATCGTCTCAGCCTTCGAAATCGCATTTATGCCGTTTTTGGTAATATTTGATTTAGGAATAATTTCTTCTAGGGATTTTATTTTAATATGCCATTTATGGCGTTGAGTCTTATTTGGGTAGGAGTTTCAATTTTAGTTGTTTTCTCAATTTTTAATTTTTTCCTTTTTTGAAAAAATTGATTATTTTATTATTATTTTTATAGCTTTTTTGGTTTTCCTAGTGTTTTTAGGGTTTTTTAAATTTAAATTTTTTTATTTTTTAGTTTACCTATTTAAAGGCCTTGTACTCTAGCAAGGATTTTTAATTTTCGATGATAAATAAAAATTAGAGAATATTTTTTTTGAACAGCAGTGTTTATTCAAAAAACGGCCAAGCCGAAGAGCAACAAAATAAACCACATGCCCGTAGGCCTATAGAACATGCAACTGATAAAGCTCCCAAACAGAAAAAACATAGAACCAGACACCAAAACACTAAACTGAAAACTACCCACTAGCAAACGTGAAACAAGCAACCAAAAAAAAAAAAAAAAAAAAAAAAAACCGAGGCCAAGCCACCCAGAAAACAACCCAAAAACGAACTACAGAAAATGAACACAAACCCACCAAAACACTGAAGCAGACCCAAGCAGCACTAAATGCAGCACTAATTGTTGTTGCACGCTAGAATCCCCTCAAGCTTACTAAAGGTTCTAGCTTTGATCCTCCTAACAATCTCCTCAACCATATCCCTTTTTCTTCCATTAAAATCAAAGCCTAAGACCTTTCTGGCTTTGATGACCTTAGTGATATCTTCTTTTAAGTTCCAAGATGCCTTCATCACCTCTAGAACTATGTTTTCCTTTCCGAAATCTTGATTAAGGTCAAGAGCCGTAGCCTTCGAATGACTCGTTAACATACCATGACTCTTGACGAAGTGATTTTTCTTTCTTCCTATTCTTTTTATAGGCCGGTCATGTTCTTTCTTCCCATCCTCTTAAACAATCCCATCTCTCACAACACCATCTTCATTGTCCTCATCAAAGCTTCTTCTGTTTCATCAAAGCTTCTTCTACTTTTACACGCTTCAAAAATGTATTTTGTTCTAGCTGGACCAAGTCAGCCATCCTACCATTATGGGCCTTCATTTTAAGGCTTTGAGTGGGTCTTTCAGACTTCGTACTAGCCCTCTCAACCAAGGCCTGACCAGGCCCATCAACCTTCAAGCCACTTTCCTCATCATCAACCTGTTCCAAATTTTCACCCCTCCCAAAACGAGAATCCAAAGGCAAGCTAGAATCAGAATTAGCATTAGGCGAAATAGAGCTGACATCTCTAGCCTTTGCAGTTTTTTCTATCCCATCCTTGCTAAAGCTGACTCTCATATTACCTTTATCATTCTTAAGCTTAGAAAAGGCACTTTTGATAGCCAAATTTTCATCCATCCTACTGCCATTGCCTTTCTTGTTTGAATTTTGAATCTGAAAACACACATTTGCCAGCTTATTACTTTCAATGAGCTATTCTCTGTCCTTCTCGTCGATCAAGACCCTTTCCATCAAAGGAAAGATGAAGGAAGTAACTTCACCATTCATATTTCCAGGACCACCAACTGTCTTATCCAAAACAGGCAAAAAATTCAAAACAGAAGCTAAGAATTCTTTCTCCAAACCCAGGAATCTATCCACCAAACCATGTCCACCAGAGTCAAATCTTCATTCATATTCACCATAAATCGCCAGTCACCTATTTCAATCTTGATTTTCCTGGAACAATGATGATCTCAAGGGATTGAAACCAACATTTGACCTTTATCCAATCTTCTTCTTGATAAAGTATCCTCTTCAATCAAAAGAGGTTCCCCTGCCATCCAGCCCAGTTTTTTGAAAAAAGGACCCTAGAAATTAGGGGTGTGCCGCGGATCGGATCCAATGGATTTGCTATGATCCAAGATCCGATCCGATCCGATTGGATCGAAGAAATTGAAATCCGATCCGATCCAATTTTATAGAGGGATCCGATCCGATCCGATCCGATTACAAAATACTTCGATTCGATCCGATCCGATCTGATATGATCCAATGGATCGAATTAATATAAAGTCATTCGTAATATATAAAAGTTATAATCTGAAATAAATAAAATCAAATAAATTATTTAAACATTACTAATTAACTCAAATAAAATTAACATTAAAAAAATACATAACATAACTTGTAAACTTTATATAATTCAAAAAGTTTATAACATTATTTATCAGCTCCAAATGTAAACTTAATAAGTCATGATGTTAATGAAGAAGAATAGAAGAAAAGAATATGGTGGATTGTTCGCTGTAGAGAAATTGAGAAAGAAAACCCAAAATAGTAATATTAAAAATTGTATTTTGGTTGGGCCTTTATATTAGAAAGTAGTGGATAAAATAAATTGCCCAATATAAAAATAAGACCTAATATTTTAGGCGGATTGGCAGATTCGGCGGATTTCCAAACAAAAATCCAAGATCCGATCCAATCCAATGAATTTTAGAATTTAGTATCCAATCCGATCCAATCACCTCTTTGGATCCGATCCAATGGATCGTATTGGATTGGATTGGATCGGATCCTACACACCCCTACTAGAAATTTAATGGCACTCTCGAAATATTAACCCAAACTAATCTTATTGAAGAACAAACGATTCAGGGCAGCTAAACATTGAAGAAAAACAATTGTCACAGAAGAACCTATTATTAATAAATCCTCCTTTGTCCCTTTCCGATTCAAAGAATCATATGATATTTTTGTCATCTGTGTAAGTAGAAGAAAACAAGAATCCTCTATTTTTCAACCAAGGGTTCACAGTGGTCAATTTCGAAAAATCTTTTAAGACACCTATAGCACATCTTTTAAACCATTCCTCCTAAAACTGGAAATTGCTCAAAGACAGTGTTAAGACCTAGTTTTCCTTCCCTTCCTCCACAAACCGGGTTGTTCTTTGGTCACCTTTCAACACTTCAGCATCATGAGTTTCGGCAGCTGCTCTTTTCCTACCATTTCCTAAAGCTGGATATCCATCTTGACCGATCTTCCTCCTATTTTTATAAAATTTTCTCTTTATCTTCCATTTATGAACCTTTGCAAGGGTCAACGTATTTGAATCCTATTATCCTAGTATCAGTGCGTGGATCAACCGAATAATAATAGATTGCTTTTCGAATTGTTCATATGAGTTTTCTCATAGAAGCTTCTGCTACATCAATAGTCAATTTAATCTTTATTTCATTTACTATAAAAATAGTCCATTTTGTTTCAATTTGTATCAAATTAGTTTCTCTAAATGATTTCCATTAGCATTTTCATTAATTAATATATATATATATAGGGGCAGGATCCATGACCCTATTTTTTTACACAATTTTTGACATAACTTCTTGGCAATTAGATCTTACTTATTTTAATGGATAAGATTTGTTCTCTTTTTCTTTCATTATTTATTACAATATTGTATCTCTCACCTAATTAATAGCTCACCTCTCCAAAATATTATTATTTTATTTAATTCTCTCACCTTATTTAATTTTTTGTCATTAATTTTTTTTTTCTTTTCTTTTTTCCTTTACATGTTTTTTTTATATTATTTTGTTTAACCTTAAATCAGAATATCATTAGACTTTCACTCTTCAATCTTTAAAATCTTTAATTTTCCTGTCTTTATTTTATTTTTCTTTCATTGGATTAGTTTCAATTGATTTTTATCATATTCAAAAATGTCAAAAATTTTGGAATTAGAAGACTTATCAACAGATGCTCATGGTTTATCTAAGGTATTTTTTTCTATTCTTCAAATTTTTATATTTATTTAATTATTTTTTTTATCTTGTATCTTCTTGTTTTCTAGTTAATAATGATAAAAGAAAGATTGAAAGAACAAATATTTTGGTTCTTTTGGAATTTTTTATATAAGGCTGTTACAATCTTATTAAAATTTTCTTTGTAAGATTTGACATGTTAGATTTCTTTTTAATTTTTTGCTTTGGAAAAAAATTGATTTAGTTTATTTTTCTTCTTTTCAAATAGATGTGATGATATCTATTTTTATAAATAGATTTTATGATAGTTAAATCTATATACACTAGTCATATCAAAGTAATTTCTAAGAGGAGAGTGATTACATGTATATAATTTTTTATTTTAGATGAAGTAAATTGAGAAATAAGAATAGTAAAAAAAAAAAATAATAAAAAAAATAAAGGGATCTTAAAGACTTAAAAGTGAGAGTGATATGTTTTGGTTTCATAGAAGTAAAGAAAAAAAAGAAAAAAAAAAAGGAAAGAGAAAACCGTAAAGGAAATAAGAAAAGAAAAGAAAAATAAATTAAAGACATAAAATTAATTAAGGTGAGAGAATTTAATAAAATAATAATATGTTGGAGAGATAAAGTATTAATTAGGAGAGAGACAATGTCTGTAATAAATAAATAAAGAAAAAAAGAATAAATCATATTCATTAAAAGAAGTAAGATCCTATGGCCAAGAAGTTGTGTCAAAAATTGTGTAAAAAAAATGGGGTCATGGATCCTGCCCTATATATATATATATATAACATGACACTTAGGGCTCGTTTGGTACGCCGCACTGTATTGTATTATGAGTTTAAAATGTATTAGAATAATACAATACAATGTTTGGTTTATTTTGGACTGTTTACTTTATTGTATTATCTAATACATTTTAATTGGTCTAATACGGTGGATATCGTATTATCTAATACAGAATAGAAGGTTATATTAGTTAATACAGCATAATACAATTTAATACAAAATATCACCAAACACAGGATTGTATAAGAATAATACAGTCCAATACAATCCAATCCAATTCAATGCAGTTCATTAATTGATTATATTATCCATATATTAAAAATTGTAGATTTATTTTTAACATTATAAAAAGTTCCTAAACCAAAAAAAAAAAAAAACAAAAAAAAAAAAAAAACGAAACGAAAATTATTTGAATCTACTAGTATCAAGATATCTTCATTTAATTTACTAGCACAAAATTTAACGATAAAACTCTAGACGGACTATTTTAATCCAGCATAAAGGAAAAATGACTTTTTTTTTTTAGTCAAATTAAACAAGATTATCTCTTATGCATAATAAACAACATACACAAAATTGATAATTATTTAAATTATCCCTATTTAGATAATACAACAAACACAGTTATTCTCATTTTTCACTGATTAATTTCACTCCAACTTTGGATAGCTTGCAGCACTGCTGCTTCAACCTTTTGAGCATCAACCTTCTCGGCTTCTTTCTGAAAACATATTTAAATAATTTCAATTTATGGATGAAATATAAAAATGCCCTATTAATGTAGTTTTAGCTATTACGGTAAACAATTATTGTTCTGACCTGTAAAAATTTAATTCGAGATATAATGTACATACTTCTATTAATGTATCCCTTTAGTGTACAATCATAAATAATTTTATTTTTATTTTTATTTTTATTTATTATTATTATTTTTAAGATCGTATGTAATCAGTTCTAATTAATTATTTCACGATGTTAATTGGAACTGGAACGAGTTCTAAATATATAAACATATAATTTTTTTTTTCAAGGTATATTCGAATGAGGGAGAGTTGCATGTGATTTTATTTTTGTGCAAAATGAATTAAAAAAGAATTTAGTTTGACTTGCTTACTTTTAGTACTCCAACTGCTTCTAGAAGAAAACCATTTGAACAAGAAACCCTAGCATGAAGCACATCAAGGCCAATTTCTTCAAAAGCTTCCAATATGAATACAAGCAACCCCCTGCAACTGCAACTACTCGCATTGAATACCTTGATCAAAATGCTCTTCTCTCCTGCTTCTACTCTAATCTGCTGATCATCATTTTATTTATATAAAAAAAAAAACCAAGTTAAATACCTCTGGATAAAAACGATCAAAATTAGTATATAAGATCAATCACATGAAATTATGTCTAATATAAATATATTAATGAATGTATAGAGAGTTTAATGTATTATGTATATATAGCTACCAGAGGCGAAGGGGTCTGCCGATCAGTTGGGACTTGATCTGTCGCGACCATGTTTTGAATATTTGTTTTTTCTGTCTTCTGCTTAAGTTCTTGGATGTACTTTGATGCAGCTGAGGTTTTACTGAGCTGTGCCTAACACACAAATAGAAATTGGAAGACAATCATTAGATCACATTCATTTCTTGATGGATTTTAGAATAAAGCTGTTCTTTTAAGAAAAGAAACTCCGATACTAATTAAATTAATTTTTGAATAATGTAAAGCAAATTAATCTGTTTTGAGAAAAAGAGAGAGAAAGAAAATTAAATACAATAATGTTTTGAAATCAAAGGAAGCAACATCAGGAAACTAAGGAGATAAAATGGTATCATTGATCATGTGAATAAATTAATGAATAAAATCCATGAAAAAAGGAGAAAAAAAAATGATAGAAATTAACGAAGAAAAGATCAAAAGAATAGAAGTTCCAAAGACAAATAGGACTTTAGATATCAGTAGATAAATTCTAGGTTTAATTAAGAAGAAGATGAGGATATATCGCGATGATAATTCAAATTAGACAGGAAGCCAGCAGCCAGCTACAATGAATTACCGCATGAGAGTTAGCGATGGAACGAAGAGGTACTTGCAGCTTCATCATATACATGAGTACTGCTGCCAACTTCTTCTGCTCTCTACAAACCATGATCTCTCTCTCTACCTGATCTATATCTGCCAACTTCTTTTAGTTTGAGTTGCTTTAATTTAATATAGAGAAGAGAAAACTCAGTTTGAGGTTTACACTAGAGTTAGGATTATCTCATTGTCCTTGTTTTTCCTTGTTTTTTTAATTTTTTTTTTTTATATATATTTTTTTAAGTGTAAATAAAATATTCACTTACATGAGAGAGAAAGAAATCAATAAATCTTAACCGTATTTTTTTCATTTATACTTATGTGTCAACCTCTAATGTAAAGCTAAGGATAAAAAAAAAAAAGACAGGAGATAATCTTATACACCCAACCCTACTAACTCGATACAAATCCACTTGTAAAAAAACGATTAATGGATTTAGCTTTAATAGGCTGGGTCATTAATGGGTTGAGTTAAACCCATTAAAACCCATTATGCCTTATTAATTTTAAAAATATTTTAATTTAAACATTTTTTGGATAAAGTTTTTCATACATAGTTTTGATATATATTTATTTTTAATTTAATCTAATTTTAGACATGAGTTATAATTGCATTATAATATTCTTGTTTATATTTGAATATTCATACATTTTTTATTTATTTCTCAATTTTCTTAATTTTACAGTTTTTTCTTATTTTTCTTCTTTAATAAATCACACTATTAATTACTAATAATAATAATAATAATTAAAAATTACAGGTTAAATGAATCTATTACGGGTTACCCATTAAAACAGCGAATGTTTTTGGGCTTCCATTTTCAAACCTAATAAGATAGTGAGTGAGTTTCGGTTGAGTAAAATCAGAGCCAACCCATTTATAATTACACATATTCGATTTGATTCAACTCACTGTCGGGTTTAATTTGAGGCAACAAATCCTCATTAATTTCCCGTATTATATTATATGTTTCATTTCATTCCAACAACTTGATGGAAATATCTTTCTCTAGACACCACATAAAAGGTGGAAAACCAAAATATCCTTCAAATAATAAAATAAATTCCTACTATTAGATCATGGTGTCATTTACTAGTTTATGATTAATTTGTGCGGCAAACAAAAGCAGATCATGCGTAAGTATTCAATCTAAATCTCAACCTCACACACGACACACCCCTCTTTTGTATTTCACATGCACAACACATACATTTTCTTAGTGATACATACATATATATATATAGACTAGCTGTCAATAAGTCAATTTGGTGTATCCAAATTTGACCCTGGACATCTCGATCTAACCGTAACAAAAGTAAAATGAGATTATTTTTATTATTTTAAATTATTATAAATTTGGAAATTAGGGGAGAGGTTTTGATTCGAACCCATAATTTTATTGATGTAGTGTAAATGGTTTATCATTGAACCTCCTCAATTTTCATCAGTAAAATAAGATTCTTGATGAGTTCAATAATATAGACTTTAATTTATACATAGAATAAACAAATTAACCGCGTTTAATTTTTTGTATCTGTTTATCAAATTCGAATTCAACTATATATATAAATCCCTCGTATATATTTTTGTATCTGTATATCAAATTCGAATTCAACTATATATATAAATCCCTCGTATATATCAACCAAGAAAAGGGGTCAGTATTTTTATTAAATTTTATATAAGGCCATGGGTGGTTGTGGGATGTGTGATTATCATTTTTGTCATCATAAAATGACAAAATTCTGTTGTTTCAAAACAAATGACAAAGTTCCCTGAGATCACGCGATTACTAACTACTACAACACACCTTACTTCACTTACAGTGTATATATATATATATATATACTTGCTTGATAAATGAAGAAGAGATAGAAGACTAGCTTACATATAAAAGGAATTAATAACATGAAATCAATTACAAGGGTGCGTGACATATATATATATATATAGTCTTTCTATTGTTAGTTTGAACCGATATAAAATATATCAGTTCCTTACATGTGGACCATTGGATTTAAAAGATGTTTTGACAAGTGCATGCATCTAAGTCTCCCACATGTAAGGAACTAATATATCTTATATCAGCTCGAATTGATAATAGAAAAACTATATGTATATATATGGAAATATAATTATCGAACAGTTGACAAGATAAGGTTGGTCTGATGGTAAAATCCCTGCACCATAAGGTTGTGGGTTCTAGTCCTTCCCCTCACAAAAAAAATCCTGATAAAATTATCAAACAGTTGGGGAATTGATGATGGAAAAAGGTGTATTGCATGGATGAGAGAGGAGTTGGGGGTGGTGGGGTTTAGTTGCAAGGGAGGAATCTACTCGTGATTGAGACACCATCGAAAGTTGCAAAGGAAGAAGCGTCAAAGCATGTTTCTTTTTTCCAGTTGTGTTTTTTTGTCAATGTCTCCAAGATTTCCTCACGGGTTTTTTTTGGAACAACCATCATTATATTAATCTCTCTCTTGATTGATCTGCTTTGAGCGAGTTTCCTTGTACTAATTAATTTTTACCTGCGGACACTATAACAATTTCTGCACAATGTATATTACGGTAGTGCATACACTGTCATAGATTTTCTAACAATGTGTCAATGTGCATCTATTCAAAAACAAGAAATTTTTAACAAGAACATTTTTCGAGAGAAATTGGAAAACAAATTGTTATATTCATTCAAAATAACAAAATGATGTTGTTAGGTATAGTAATTAGATTCATCAAGGGATTCTTTTCGGTATGTATATGCATAAAAAAATTATTTGGTTGATTCCCATAATTGTATACTGTATGGAATTTGAATCAACAATTCAGTGTCCTTTCTCCTATGTTTTTAACTATTCACAATAAACAAATCTTTAAATCACATTTTAACTTGTTTTCTTCTGTATGGTTTTGGTAAGTGATAATATATACTGTTAGTTCATGTGTGTGTTGTCAGGTGGGAGGGTGCTTTGCTTTGGAGTTTGTCTGCATTCGACATGAAAATCAGGTAACAATCGATTCACATGAGGAATACAAATCAATAGAACCAAACAAATGTACATTTCCCAGCTACTTTTTTTTTTTTTTTTCATAGGGTTTCAGGGTCTAGCTGGGAGATCAGTTGATATTAGTTGTATTTCCGAGCAGGCTTTAGGCTTGGAAGTTGATTTGTGGTGGTTCTCTGCTCTTCTTTTATGTTCTTCTCTAATGGGTAATGATTGTATAGGCCGGGAGTCGTTTTGTTTTTCTTGATGTTTTCTATTTGTTCTTTTGTGGCCTATGTGTCACATTTTTTTTTTTTTTGGCTGGTTTGGCTTTTGTTATTCTTTATTATTTATTTAATTATATAGTTTCGGATATTGCCTAAGGGTTTTTTAGCATATGATCGCCCGTGATGCTTTTTTCCCTTAAGTCAGTCTAACTTTACCGAAAAAATTAATAATATTATATATACATCTTGGTTTTGATGAACTTCATTTATTTCTTATATTTAGTTTAATTTGGGTAATGACTGGCTTAGCAGATAAGGTAATTTTTTGTTATTGTAAAAGAGATATCAAACATCCAATTAATATTACTTGTATTTTTTGTATTTTTTTTTTTTTGAAGTATCACGACTATTACAGTATGACTGTCGGGACCTACCAATATCAGACAATACATGTGCGGTCCAGATAACTCGGACTCGAACCCCTCACCACTGAATGTAAGGGAGGCGCACTGCCATCTCTACGAAAAGGTGATGTGCTACTTTGTATTTGTTTCACATGACACCAAAATATAAATACATTATAGAGTATGGTTTGTTATACGAACTACTTCGATTCTTTCTTATAATCAGTTTATTTTAGGTGACTAGCTTAATGGATAAAGTCTTTTGTTATTGTACAAGAGATTTTAAGTTCCGACTTCCGCAGTCATAAATAACATAGTGGGAAGAGATTTGGTTTTTCACTGTAATAATTCACGTAAATGTGAAAATTTTAGGGAACTTAGCTTTAGATTTATGATTCGCAAATATAATTAAAATAACTTAACCTAGGATCGATATAATTGTAAACTGTATAATATAGGAAATGATTTGCAGGCAATTTAAAAAAAAAAAAAAAAAAAAAATCTCCATTCTGTGGATTTTATAATTGATTCGATGTATTTCAGATTTTCTTGTCTCAAAGAGTCAAAGTTATAGAGAAGGCAACAGGTGGTCTTGTTTAAGATATAGGATTATAGGTTTTACTGGTTGATTCTTCTTGTTAACTTAACGTATCGAATTTACTATTGAGGTGAATCACACTTTGAAAACACAAAAAAAATAAAAATAAAAATAACAATGGATCATGGGCCTGGGTCGATAAAAAAGAAAATAAAACACTTGTACCCTGACACTCACCAGATATCATCAAAGCCCAAAAAGAAGAGAAAAAAAAAAGGTATGTATACTGTATACCAGGGGAAAGTTTTCTTTTCACTGAAAAAAGAAAAAGAATATATATATTGTTCGTGACAATGCCAAACATTATATGCATGTGACTCAATAATTGAAAAACTTTCAATAATTTTCATCATTTGTACTTTGAGGGTGACTTGATGCTTATCGATTCTGATGTATTTTTTTTTTCATATATCACATGCAAGTATAGTCAAGATCAAGCTACATTGTGCTGCCGTGGGCAACAACTATATAAAAGTATGGATTTTACTTTTCAAGGCTCTCAAACAAATAATTTTCATTCAATTTTGTGGATTTGTTTCACCAGCCAAACTTGTACATTTCAAATTTCAATTTTTCCAAATAAATAATTTTCGTTCAATTTTTTTTTTCTTGTCTTCTTTTCCAAGGTCGTGCAAAATAAAATAAAGTAAGGATTTAGCAACTTACATTTTCGTGCGATATTAAAAAGTTAGTATTTAGTAATGCACATCTTCGCATGTTGATAAATAATTACGATTTAACAACACGTATCTTCATTCGTTATTAGAGCATCCACATTGGTGCAAAAAGAAGACCCACTTTGCAAGACCCACTTTGGGTTTCATAAAATTGTTCCACATTGGTTGCAAATGAGACCCAAAAAATAAGACCCAAAAGTGGGGTCCACAAGAGTAGACCCAAATGGAGTTCCACATTTGGAACCCAATTTGGGTCTTGCCCAATGATTGGGGTTGGGTTCCCAACCCTCTCCAATCATTGGGTTGGGCCTTTTTTTTTTTTTTTTTTTTTTAAATTTATATATATATAATTTAAATTTAAATTTAAATATATAATTATTAATTTCAAAAAATATATATAATGAAAAAATATATATATATATATATATTTAATATTTATATTTCAATTATTTAAATTTAAATATATTATTATTAATTTCAATAATTATATACATAATGACAAAATATAAATAAATTTAATTAAATCAACAACGGAACAATTTCGGAATTTTGATATATATATATAGACCCGAACCGTCGGAACCGTAAAACCCGAACCGTTGGAACCGCTAGACCCAAACCATCGGAATACCAGACCCGAACCGGCGGAACCGCTAAAACCGGACCGGACCGGACCGGACGGAACCGGAACTGGAACCGGAACCGGAACCGGAACCTAGGAACCGGAACCGGAACCTAGGAACCGGAACCGGAACCTAGGAACCGGAACCGAAACCGAAATCGGAACCGAGGAACCGGAACCGGAACCGGAACCGGAACCGGAACCGGAACCGGAACCGGAACCAAAACCGGAACCGGAACCGGAACCGGAACCGGAACCGGAACCGGAACCGAACCTTCAAAACCGAAACCGAAATCGGAACCGGAACCGGAACTGGAACCGGAACCGGAACCATAATCGGACCTTTAAAACCGGAATCGGACCTTTAAAACCGGAATTGGAGCCGATTTTGAAGGTTCAAAACCGAAGCCGGATTCAAACCGAAACCGACGCCATTTCTAATCGTATACAATATTTTGTTTTAAATATTTATTTTTATTGTTGATGTAATTCGGTTGTGATAATTTTAAATTAATAATTTTTTTTAAATGAATTATAATTTGTTAAATAATTGTTGATAGTGTTGATATTTAAAATATATTATATAATTTATTTATTAATATATATATATATAATATTTTAAAGAAGAGTAATGATTGTTTGGAAAAAAGTAAAAAAAGTGGATCCATTTTTTTTTTTTTAATTTTGCCCCATTGTGGGGAAAATGGATCCAAAAAAAAGAGACCCAAATGGGAAGACCCATTCTTTGAAAAGAAGATCCATTTTTGATGATGTGGCACAAAGTGGGTCTTGTTTTATCACTCCACCAATGTGGATGCTCTTAAACGTCATATATTCCACAAGTCCACAACATGCTACTAGGTTTGTTATTTTAGAGAAACGTATTTTTTGTATGTTGTCGTAGAGATAACATTAATAAAATACATATTTTGTATGTCGTTAAAAGTCATATATATTTTTTTAAACAACATGCTTTCCATATTGACAGCAGTTTATTAAATTATTAAATTTAATTTAAAAAATAATGGTCTTATTATGTTCACCCATAAAATTATTTTCTATATTTATTCATTTTAAAATATACAAACTATATGTATATTAACAATATATATAGATCTATATAGCAATAATAAAATTACTGTATTCTGATTTATTTATTTTTGATCTTTTAAATTATTTAATCATAATTAACTGGATTCTTATTCATTACAAAAGATATATTAACCTTTTTTTTTTTTTTTTTTTGACAGCTCCAAAGAGCAAACAGAACAAACAAACAGAACCCCAGCAGGGGAACAAGGAAAAGGAAACAAAGCTACAAGGGAATCAAGCCCTGGAAGAGATCACTACCCCTACGGAGACCATGGCTGGCCAGCGCTAAAGCAGCTTTGTTCGACCCTTTCAAACCAGCAGAGATAACATGAACACCCAGCTCGATCATACCAAGAAGAATGTCACTAACAATATTGCCACACCCTGAGGTAGAGTGGTTCTGAAAATTAATCAGCTTCACCACACTGGAGACATCAGTCTCAACACAGAGGGGAAACAGGCCACAATGCTTTCCAAATTGGATCCCTTTGAGAATAGCAACAGCATTGGCTGACAGAAAATCCATACCAGAGTCCAGAAAAAGACTGCAAGACGAGATAACCAAACCAGCAAAATCCCTAATCAAAATGCCAATACCAGTCCTCCGATTAACCAAGTCAGTAACCGCCCTGCAATTGATCTTAAAAGAGCCCAAACAAGGCGGGGACCAAGAGCAAACCAAAGGGACCACAGGATCAGAATGAGGGGAAGAAATAACAGCCTTGCTGCTGTAATCAAACAAAAAGGAGGAGCACCAATCTAACGAGCAGAGGTAATCAGGCAGCTTAGAATTAAAAAGCATAGAATTTCTAGCAAACCAAGCTCTCCAGACCAAAACACAGAGCAAGCAAAAATCATCACTATTTAACCTACGAAAATTATCATAGATAAAATCCATAAAGGTAGCATAAATACCAGTGTAACCAGGATGAAGGTCTTCCCAAATTCTTCGGTTCTTCCTTAGCTTCTTGCAATACCAGAGAGCATGCATCGTTGTATCCTCCTCCAAAGAACAAAGCGGATAGAAACCATCAAGCTGAATGCCCCTTCTAGCAAGATTAACTTTGGTTGGAATCCAATTATGCCAAGCCTTCCAAATAAAGATTCTAATTTTCAAAGGAAGGCAGGATTTCCAAAGAAAATTCCACCATCTGGAAGTAGCATTGGTCTGAGAAGTACTAGGGTTATCCGCCACTAGCCTTCCAACCCTATAGCCACTACTGACAGAAAAATTCCCTGAAGACTCAAAGTGCCAAATCAGCGTATCTTTGTGGCCTCCAGAGCTGACAGGAATGCTCAAAATGGCTGCAGCATCTTCAGTGACGAAGTGTCTCTTGATTTGATTCCAGTCCCAACTCCCAGAGGGGGTGATGAGCCTATCCACCGAAGCATTAAGGCCCAGAGTAGGCGGAGAAAGAGCTTTAAAGCCAGAGGACCTGGGCAGCTAGTTATCCTTGTAGATGAAGACCTCCGAACCAGTACCTATTCTCCATCTCAGACCTTTTCCCAGAATCTCTCTTCCCCAAATGATGCTCTTCCACACAAAGGAACCATAGGTGGGGTTTAAAGCTTCCATGAAGGAGGTTTTACGAAAATAGCAGCTCTTCAGGACTTTAACGGCAAGCGAGTCCGGATTTTTAAGAATCCTCTAGCCTTGCTTGGCAAGAAGGGCCTGGTTAAAGATAGCCAAATTACGAAAGCCCAGCCCCCCTTCCTCCTTCGAATCACACAACTTGCTCCAAGTGCACCAATGTATCTTCCGCTTATCCGAGGTGCTCCCCCACCAAAATCTAGCACACAGCCTCTGGATTTCCTGAATGAGGCCCCTAGGAAGCTTAAACATCCCCATAGCATACGCGGGAAGCGACTGAATTACAGACTTAATCAGGATATCCTTCCCTCCGATAGACAAGAGCTTCTCACCCCAGCCTTTCAGCCTATTCCACACTTTATCAATGATGTTTGCAAAGATAATCCTCTTATTCCTACCTGAGAAACAAGGCAAACCAAGGTATTGCTCATGACAAACCACGAAATTTACCCCCACCAAGACTGACAGCCGAGCTCCTTCAGAATCCGAAATAGAGGGACTGACACAAAGGGAAGACTTCTGACAGTTAACTTCTTGGCCCGAAGCCTTGCCGTAAGTCCTAAGCACTTTACGAATGGCCAAACAATTTTGAGTATTAGCTTTTAGGAAAACCAAACTATCATCCGCGAAGAAGAGATGGGTGATAGGAGGCCCTGTCATATTGCATTTAAAACCCTCAATGAGTCCTTTCCTTTGAGCAGATTTTAGCAGGCAAGAGAGCCTCTCAGCGCAGATAATGAGGAGGTACAGGGACATCGGGTCCCCCTACCTAAGACCTCTGGAAGGGACAATAGCACCGTGAGTTTCCCCATTAAGCATGAAGGAATACTGGACAGAGGAGATGCATCTACCAACTAAATCAACCCATCTGGCCGGAAACCCCAAAGAAAGCATCATCCTACTCACAAAATTCCATTCAACCCTATCAAAGGCTTTGGACATGTCCAACTTTAAGGCCATAGACCCATTTTTTCGTTTCCTTCTCTTTATTCGGTGCAGGCAATCAAAACCGACAATTGTATTGTCTGAGATTAGGCGCCCCGGAATGAAAGCACATTGCTCATCGGAAATAACGTCACCAAGAACATTTCTGAATCTATTGCTAATAACCTTGGCAATGATTTTGTAAATTACATTGCATAGGCTGATAGGTCTAAAATCAGCCATAGACTCAGGAGAGTGAGACTTGGGGATAAGAGAGATGATAGTATTATTGATTCCACCAATCGGACCACCTTCATTCAAAATTTTCAGACAAACCTGGGTAACGTTGGGGCCAACATTCTCCCAAAACCGTTGGTAGAAACCTGCCGAGAGACCATCCGGCCCTGGCGCCTTCGAAGGGTTCATACCGAAGATAGCAGTACGAACATCCATAGCAGAAAATTTCGAGTCCAAATACCTCACCTTTTGGTCCGAAAGTTTCGTATGCACCTTCTTGGTAATCTTCTCAAAATCCTGATTACTGGGGTTGCTAGTCAGATATAAAGCGTTGAAATAGTTGGAAATAATACTAACCAGGTCCGATTTCGACTCTTTCCAGCAACCATTAGCGTCACTTAACCCCAAAATACGGTTCCGGACCCGTCTACCCGAAGCCTTAGCATGAAAAAAACGGGTATTTCGATCTCCTTTAGTCAACCAGTCCACTTTAGCTCTCTGTTTCCAGTAAGCTTCTTCCACTTCCAGGGCTTCATCAAGCCTATTCTCGATCCTTCTGATATTGTTCCAGTTGTGAGGGACATCATCCAGGTTAGCAACTTTGAGAGCTTTCCTATTAATTCTGATATCCATACTCTACTGATGCCTCTTTTTAACATTCCAAGAATCAAGCTGCAGGCCAATATTAGCAATTATGTCAATTATCTCCTGAAGATCCCCATTTCTGCCACAATTTTCCCAAATAGAACTAACAATCTCCTTGCATTCATCCTCCTTCGCCCAACAATCTTCGAAGTAAAACCGGCGCCTAGTGGAATTAACAGGGACAGCAAGGTTGTTGTTGTCCCAGAAATTCAGCAGCAACGGCCGGTGATCCGACCCCCAAAACTCAAGGTGCTTGATGGAGTAGCAGGGAAACATATTAATCCAATCCGAATTACATAGCCCCCTGTCAAGCCTTTCTAAAATATGGGTAGACCCCTCCCTCTTATTGCTCCATGTGAATTTGGGACCTCTAAAACCCATATCAATCAAATTACTGTCTTGAACAGATTCCCTGAAGTCAGCCATATCCCTCCATTTTTTCAAAGAACCACCAAATTTCTCATTATCCTAGAAAACCTCATTGAAATCACCTATACAAACCCAAGGAAGGTTATTCATACTGGCAAGCCTCCTTAGAAGGGACCAGGAGTGCTTCCTTTGAGACGAAATCGGATGCCCATAGAACCCGGTGAACCTCCAAGACTGCCTCAAATTGTGCCGAATCCTAACATCTATATGCTCTTGCGAATAGGTGAGGAGGTCCACAGACAAACCATCAGACCAATATAGACAGAGACCACCCGAACAGCCTATACTATTAACCACCAATTTACTGTTGAAACCAAGCTTGACTTTCCACAACTCCAGCTTCTGATGCTGACAGCGAGTTTCACTGAGGAAGATTAAATCCGGCTTCCACTCCTGCTTATGGGCCAGCAGGATTTTGAACGCCCGAGCACTACCAAGCCCACGGGCGTTCCAGACGAGGATCCTCATTGGACCCGGCGGACCTGTAGAGACCGGTCGACCGATACTTCATCATTATCCTGAGACGAAACCTTCGAGCTGGTAACCATCTCCGGCTGTGGAACCACCCTTTCTCCCTGATCATGCTGTAAAACTGCCCTCTCGTCTTCCCTTAAAACAGAATTCGAGACCCCCGTTCCCCGAATTGATCCTCTCTTTACCTTCTTAGTTGTCAAAGAACTCTCCTCTTCAAGGTCGAAATGAGCTCTTTTACCTAAATTAGAAGATATCCCCAAATCTGCAAGACCACCCTTCCTCCTAGCTTCCCTTTTCTATTTCACTGAACTTTGAGATTTAATCTTGGGAATTTCAGTGCTTAAAAGCTTTTCGATCGGTGGAACAAAGGACTGGGTAACTGAGTGAATTGGGTCACTTACCAGAATGCTTGGGTTACTGGACTGAGTGCTAGTTGGATCGCTTATTTGGTGACTTGGTTCACAAGGAGGCCCAGCAGTGGCCGTTTGGGCAGCCAACAAATGTTCCCCTAGAATTGGGCTTCCCTGTGGGCCTATAAGAGTAACTCGATCCACTTCCCTAGTACTCCCCTGAGGCCCAGTATCCATATCATTCTCCCCCTTCCATTGACTTCCAGCAGCCTGTCCTCATTTCCAGCTAACAGAGTGTTACCTGCTGTCTGCTCTTCTGACAAGGGCGTAATTCCAGGGCCATTAATTGCTGCGTCTATTCCCATTGAATGATTGTTGGGCTCGATGCTCTGCCCTTGCTCGACTAGACCCTTCCCCTTACCGATGATTTTACTACCCTCACCGGAGGAGAGTTCCGGTCCTCTCTGCACCAAACTTTGCCTGGTCCTCCAGTTTTCGATCTCTGATCTTCTAAAAAATTGTCCTCCCTGATTTCCCCAACTTTGCCTATCCCCATGCCTGCTTTGTGGAAAGACTCGTTTAGGAGGACTCTCTGCCCTCAACCAAACATTCAGCCTAGCCATGGCTTCAGTAGTAGCTTCTCTTTCCCCAGGTTCAATGCAGTCATTGAAAGAATGCCCCAGCCTACTACACTTAAAACAATAATCTTTCAACCTTTCATACCTTAGAAGCATGGTGGTAATTTGCCCAGTTCCTAGCACATCGACTCTGAGGCTTCTCATTAGTGGCTCTGAGGTTGCAACCACTACTCTTATTCGAATAAAACGACCCCCAGAATTCTTAGCAGCCTGGATATCCACCTCTTTTACTTCACCTATCATAGAGCCTAGAAAAGTACCCGATTCTTCCGTCATACATAGAAGTGGTATATTGTGGATTTGGACCCAAATCTCCATAGTACTGAACTTCATATTGGCAATATCCCCTATGCCAGAGGGTTCTTCAAAGACTGTAATAGCTCTGTCAAAGGTCCAAGGTCCCCCTGCAATGATATGTTTCCTATCTTCCAGATTCTTAAAGTGGCAAGCAAACACGTTTCCCTCTAAAGCTTCTATCTCAACTCCTTCCCTCACCTTCCAGATGGAAGTCATGACATTTATGAATGCCTTTGAATTAACTGATTTATTGGTTAGCACCTTACCAACCAAACATAAAGATAATAAATGCTCCCCTCTTTCTTTAAGAGTTGTATTAAATGTTTCCACCGGCCTCTCTTTTTCTCTAATAGATAGAGCACTACACAGCAAATCTAATTCATCAGAGTTCATCTTCAAACGACACACACACTCACACCTTAAATTTCAGAGAAAACTAAGGGAGAGACTTTCCAGATACCATTCAATGGTTTCTAATTGCTTTCTCCATTTCACATGAACGGTAAGATATATTAACCTTTAAGGAGTCATGAAATCAGAATTTGAAAATTCTGTCTCAAGCACTCTCTCTCATCTTATAGTCTTATACATACTCTTTCGCTCTCTCTCATATATATTATTAAAAAAATTTCTTAAAAAATATTTTTATTTTATTTGAAATAGTTTATTTAATAAATAAGTCTTTTTTAATATTTATTTTAAGTTTTCATTATGTGTGGACCAAATTATCAAATCAAATGTACCTTAGAACATAAAACATATAATTATTTAAAAGAAAAAAAATTAAAATTATAGTTAACTTTTTTATATTTTAAAGGGAAAATTGCACAAACTTACCCTAACGTTTCCCATTATGGCATAATATTCAACTAATGCATTTAATTGCACAAATAACCCCTCATGTTAGTCAAATATGGTTAAAAATAACCATTGACTATTTTTTTTTTGAAACCCCCAAATTGCCCCTGCACTTTATTACAAAAAAAAAATATTAATTGCCCTTTATTTAAAACATTATCTACTTTAAATTATTAGAATATAAAAAATAAATACTAAACATAATCCTTTTTAAATCAAAAAAATTCAAAAATAATATATTAAAAACAAAACAATTTAGGAAAACTTTATTTTGAGAAAATACAATTTAATAATATTTTAAAAAAAATATTATTTTGAGAAAATATAATTTAAAATTATGCAAGTCCAATATGAATAGTGGTAATGTGCTATATATTTTTGAAATTTAAAACATATATATTTTTTATTATTATATTATTTTTGAATTTTTTTTATTTAAAAAGGATTATGTTTAGTATTCTAAACACAAATATAAATAAAATCATCAAAAGTTTGAAATAAAAATATAATCATTTGTCATAATAAAATACAGTAGCACTGAAAATTTGTTCAATGTTCATCTCTATAAGACAAAATAATTTGACTCAATATAAATTACACATTATATTTTGATTCAAAAATAAAATAAATAAATACTAAATATAATCCTTTTTAAATAAAAAAAATGTTTTAAATTTCAAAAATATATAGCACATTACCACTATTCATATTGGACTTTCATAATTTTAAATTATATTTTCTCAAAATAACATTTTTTTTGTTTTGTTTTTAAAATATTATTAAATTGTATTTTCTCAAAATAAAGTTTTCCTAAATTGTTTTGTTTTTAATATATTATTTTTGAATTTTTTTGATTTAAAAAGGATTATGTTTAGTATTTATTTTTTATATTATAATAATTTAAAGTAGATAATGTTTTAAATAAAGGGCAATTAAGATTTTTTTGTAATAAAGTGCGGGGGCAATTTGGGGCTTTCAAAAAAAAATAATGGTCAATGGTTATTTTTAACCATATTTGACTAACAGGATGGGTTGTTTGTTCAATTAAATACATTAATTGAATATTATGCCATAATGGGAAACGTTAGGGTAAGTTTGTGCAATTTTCCCTATTTTAAATAAATAATACTCAACAAGATGACATTGGTTTGGTAGGAAACCCTTCACACTAACATGCGCTGGCGTAATCTTAAAAAAAAATACATGATCCCGGATTAATGGATATTGTCATTCACACCAATATGCATAAGGTCGCGGGTTTGAGTCATGCCCCCTCCTCCAATCCCATAATATTTTTATAGTTCAAAAAAAAAAAAAAAAAAAAAAAAAAAACTCAATTACTCGTAAGGACATGGTTAACCTGTATTATAATAATGTTTTGTATTTATTAAACCATTTGATTTCAATTCACTGGAGTTTAAATAAATCTTATCTGACCTTAGAGGATTTTTTATTTTATTTTATTTATTTATTTATTTATTTATTTTGAAACAGAAATTCATTAAAAGAGCCAAGGGCTACAAAAGAGTAGGGCAATTGCCCAAGACCAGACTTTCCATCGAGAGGGGGTAGTTTTCTAACCAAACACACTCACCCTCATGATCGAGAGCCAGCCTAGCAAGGCTATGAGCAACCTTATTAGCTAATCTAGGAACAAAATTAACCGACTTAAAACAGGGAAACATTAACAGACATCTAATATCATGAATAATCAAACCAATGTCTGCAGAAGAAAACGTCAATGACTCAATCTCCTTCACCACCTCAAGGGCATCCGACTCCAACACTATAGGATGCATACCTAATTCAGTAGTCAACATAAGTCCACTCCAAATAGCCAACGCCTCAGCAACTTGGGGAGACAAGACAACTTTAACATTTTGGCAAAGAGAAGCCATAACAAAGCCATTGCTGTCTCTAATAACAACCCCAATACCAGCCACTTTCCTGTGAGAATTCAGAGCAGCATCTAAATTAATTTTAAAGACACCAGCAGAAGGCGTTACCCATTTTGGATCCACTCTAATCCTAGCCGAAGAAGAAGCCACCTTATTGTTAGCATCACGATATTCCTGCATAAAACCATACGCCCAGTTTAGCAGCTCATCCGCAAGCATCAAAACCTGGGAATGCACCTACTTGTTACGCTTAAACCAAATCCTCCACCAAGTCACACAAAGACATTCAAAAAAACAGAGGCTCAACATCAGCTTTCACTGACAAAACGAAATCCAGAAAAGAAACAAACTCCACATCCTTAGTCTTACAAATAATAGAGCAATCCTTTCGCACAGAATTCAGCGACGGACACGTCCACAGCGCATGTAAGGTAGATTCAACTCTCTGGGAGCAAACATGGCACAAAAGATCAAGCTTCATACCATGTAATGAAATATTTAACAAAGAAGGTATCCAATCGTTGCAAGCCTTCCACATGAAAATTTTAACCTTAGCAAGAATATTGAGTCTCCAGAGGAACTTCCACCACGATTCCAAAAGACTCAAACCAGACCCACTGGGATTCAACTCAGTGTTCTTGGCTACCTAATAACCATTGCACACAGTATAATTACCAGACTTATCATAATGCCAAAGGATGCTATCGTCCACAGCAAATTTGCTGCAAGGGATACTTAAAATTGCCTCAGCCTCCTCAGACGAGAAAGAGTTGTTCACAAGGTCAGCATTCCAGACGTCTCCCTGAACTTTCAAACTATCCATCGTCGTCTCTTGATCCAACACCGGGGAAGAAGCAATCCTAAAAGTAGAAAGACGAGGAATCCACCTGTCCTTGTAAATCTTAATGGAACTACCAGTGTCAACTCTCCATCTTAAACCCTTAAAAACCAACTCCTTACCCCAAATCAAGCTATTCCAAAAAAAAAGAACCAGCATAATTTTTCTTAGCATTCCAAAAAGTAGTATCAGGGAAATAACAACCCTTAAGAACGCGCGAAATTAAAGAATTTGGGTTTATTAGAATTCTCCAACATTGCTTGGCAAGCAATGCCTTGTTAAAGGCTCCCAGATCACGAAAGCCCAATCCCCCTTTAGACCGAGCCTTACACAACTTTTCCCAAGAACACCAATGGAGTTTTCAATTTGAACCTCTCCCACCCCACCAAAACTTAGCTGACAAGTGGTGAAGCTCAGAAATCAGGGCCGCAGGAAGCCGAAAACAATTCATAGAGTAAACCGGAATGGACTGAACCACTGCTTTAATAAGGACCTCTCTGCCACCACCCGAAAAAAAGCTGTTATTCCAGCTTTTAAGTTTTTTCCACACCAGATCCTTAATGCCATCAAACATCAACCTTTTATTTTTGCTAAACAAGCACGAAAGACCCAAATATTTCTCATGCTTCTCCACAATACTCATCTCCAAAATCTCGGCCAAAGCTTGCCTAGACACATTCGAAATTTGCTTGCTAAAACAAACGGCTGATTTGGAGAAGTTAACCGTTTGACCAGAAGCCACCGAATAACTGTGAAGTAAACTTTTTAAATTGGTACACTCCTGAACTATGGCCCGTGTAAACAATAAGCTATCATCCGCAAAAAAAGAGGTGAGTAATTTTAGGGCCCTCCTTACTGCATCTGAACCCAGAATAAGAACCACATCTTTCAGAGAAAGATATTAAGCTAGACAAACCTTCAGCACACAACAAGAAAAGATACGGCAAGAGAGGATCTCCTTGCTGCAAACCCATAGAGGGTTAAATAAAATCCCGAATATTACCATTCAAAATGAAAGAATAGGATACCAAAGAGACACAATTCATAATCTTCGCAATCCAGCTTTCTGAGAACCCCATACGCCTCATAATACCCTCCAAAAAACACCACTCAACCCTATCATAGGCTTTAGACATATCTAACTTCAATGCCATAAAGCCTTTTTTCTTCCTGTTAACTTTCCTCCTCAAAGCGTGCAAACACTCAAAGCCAACCATAGCATTGTCAGTAATCAATTTACCAGGCAAAATCGCACTCTGATTCTCATTGATAACACTTCCAAGGACCTTACGAAACCGGTTAGCAAGGGCCTTCACAACGCATTTATAAACGACGTTACAAAGACTAATAGGCCTAATATCAGTTATCCTTTCCACAGTTTTCACCTTTGGGATCAGACATAACAAAAAGTGATTAATCGACTCCACCGATCTACCCTCGTTGATACACTCCTGGTAAAACTTGGTCACATCATCACCCACCACATTCTAAAATCTCTGAAAAAAATTAGCAGGAAAACCATCAATACCTGGTGCCTTATCCGGACTCATCTGAAACAGAGCATCCCGCACTTTATCTCTTGTAAACCACTGGTCTAAATAATTTCTCATATTAATGGGCAGCCTTGTCTCAACCAAATTAATCACAAGACTCAACTGTTGTATATTCGTTTGGGAGCTCAAGAATAGACCAGAAAAGTAATTTGAAATCATACTTTCTTTTTCCCCCTCTTCAAACCTCTTCACGCCACTACCATCAAACAACCCTCTCAGATAATTACGATTCCTTCTCGCCGAAGCCTTAGTGTGAAAATATTTAGTGTTACGATCCCCCTCTTTCAGCCAAGAAACTCTTGATCTTTGTTTCCAAAACATTTCTTCCTCCTTTAAAAGACCATCCAACTCACTCTCAACCTTCCTACACTTATCTCAGTCCACCAAATTCCCCTCTGTCAAGTTAGCCAACACCCTCTTCTGAGTAGAGATATTGTCATGAAGCTTCTTTCTGTTCAACCGGTTCCAATCCTGCAGCTTAACTGCACACGAAGCCAACCGCCCAACCATATCATAATCACGCTCCCCACCCATCGAACACCAAGATTGCTGGATTAACTCCCCACAATCTTTTTTTTTCAGCCCAACAACTTTCATAGAAGAATCATCTTTTCCCATGTAACCCCGTCATTCTACACCCTAGGTCAAGTAAAATAGGTTTGTGATCCGACTTCTAGAATTCCAAATGCTTGACTGAAGATAAAGGAAAAAGCTGTCTCCATTCAGCATTGCCAACGTACCTATCCAATCGCTCTTGTATCAAATGACTAGGTCCACGTTTATTTGTCCACGTAAACCGGGAACCCGAAAAACCTAAATCAAATAGCTCACAATCATCGAGAGCAGCTTTGAAATTCTCCACTAATATCTCTTGTCTCGCTAAACCACCCGCTTTCTCCGACAGGGACAAAATCTCATTAAAATCCCAACTAACTAGCCACGGCAACGACATCATACCCGCTGGTCGTCTTAAAAGGGTATTCTTTGGGATGAATTCGGGTGACCATAAAAACCAGTCAATCTCCACTTTTTATTATTTATGTTAGTCACCATTGTATCAATATGAAACCTAGAGAAGGAAACTAGATTCACATCGACCACCATATTCCAAAGCAAGCATAAATCACCACTATTACCTTCTCGTTCAACAACCAACTTAGCATCAAAACCTAATTTAACCCTCAATATCTCCATAGCATTACGATCACTGATAGTCTTTATCAAGAAAACCATGTCAGGACGATTATCCCGCAATATCGATTGCAGGATCCGGAACGCTCGGTCTCCTCCTAATCCCCGAGTGTTCCAAAATAATATTTTCATTGAGTTCGGCAAGCTGGGGATCCATCCCGACTTACCGATATCTCAGTTGATTCAAGATCAAAAGCATCACCATTCCTTATTTTCTTAGAAGAACCATCATACAACCCATCACCATCTCTTTTACCCCCAGTATTAACACCTGACGCAGTCCCCTTGACCCTTTGGCCCCCTTCTCTTGCCCAGTGCTTCCACTTGCCTTTCTTCGCCACTGGTCCCTTAGCAACAACACTATCAGTAGCCTTAGGCAACCAGGTTTCCTTAATAGTCACAGTAACATTAACCAAATCTTCATTAAACCCATCCAAATTACCTTCAAGAGGCCCTTTCTTATTATCACGTAATAGAGAACTGCCTGGATTTTCTCCACACCACCATGCATCGTATCCCCACTATCAAGCATCATCCCTTTTCCTTTCACACTTCTATCCTTTTCACCATTAGCCAAAAGTGGTTCATCCTCATGAGGTATATTCTCCGTATCTGTAGCAAACCTCCTGAAATCAACATTATTCGCACCAATCTGTGGCTCTTCTACATCTATCGAAATCCTATCCTTTCGGCCAAAGACCCCGTTCTCTTCCTGTGTCTTCCTCCTATCAGTCTCCACTCTACTATTATCATTCCTGGAATCCGTTGCCACACTCTTCAATCCCTGATCCTTATTAGTAAAAAACATACCATTATAATGACGTTGTCCTGTCCCCTTATTAAAACCTGGACGGTTCGTTGCCCTCATCCAAGGACCATAATCGAACTCCAACCCCACCCCTCAATTGTCATCATTCTCTCGACTCTAACATTCCCTGTGAGAATGTCCAACGATATCGCAATGAAAGCAATATTCAAGTAATTTTTCATATCTCAATAGTAACATCGTTTCGGACCTTTTTTCTTATAGTTCAACCCGTAAGAATCTCTTTAAAGGTTTAGAAACATCAATCTTCACCCTTAGCCGCATATATTTTCTGAAACACTCACCAGTAGCCCCAACGTCCATATCAACCAACTCACCAATTAGCTGCCCTAAAAATTCCCCCATCTCTTTTGTCATACACATCAATGGTGCCTTCGGAATCTGAACCCAAAAATCCACCTTATTAAAGGCTAGATTTGATATATCCCCCATCCCTGATATCTTTTCCAAAACTAGAAGACAATTATCGAAACACCAAGGTCCTCCTGCCATTATTCTATGTCGGTCACTTTGGTTATGGAAGTAAAGGAGAAAAATATTATCTTGCACTACTTCTATATCCATGTTTGTTTGCCAGATCCTTAGCATAACCATTCTAAAAGCCTCTCCGTTAATCCGCTTGTTTGATAAAATCTTTCCAACAGGACACAACTCCAGTTTCTTCCTAGCCGAAATCTTCAAATTATCCTTTACACTCCATAACTGTTCCTCCTTACTCTTAATAGAGAGTGCCTCAGATAATCTCGCTATCTCTTTAGGATCCATAAGAAAGACATGAAATTTCGTGATCAAAAGAACCAAGAAAGCTTCCGTTTAAACCAGAAAACACCCGCCTACTTCTAAACACTAGGGTTTAGAGCAAAACCCTAGGAGAAGAATGTGTCACAATCTTAACCTTAGAGGATTAAAATATAGTACTTATTATAACAATTTTAATAAAAAAATAAATTATAATATCTATTTTCCTATCATACAAAACAATTACAAATATTTTACAAGAATGAGTTTAAATTACCAAATAATGGATGAGGTTGACTAAATGGCCTCTCACACCTACATCTTTAAGGTTGTGGGTTCAAGTCATGTTTCTTCCTCCAATTTCGAAATATTGTAATATTTCAGAAAAAAAATTATTAAGTTTTAAAATAAATAAATATATATATATTTAGAAGAAAGAGATTTCATAAAACAAAGAAAGGATTACATAAGTATTGGGGCATCCCCTAGAACAATCGGAGCCAGACAAGGTGGAACCTCCTCCTTCCAAAACCTATCATAGACCAAAGACACACCAAGCTTGGCAAGGCAATGAGCCGCCATATTAGCTTTACGAGGAACAAAACAAACCATAAAATGTAAATGGCCATTCACAAGAGCTAAGATATCATCAATGATAAGACCATTCTCAGAAAAGGGCCTAGTGCCCGAATTAATCAAAGAAACCACCAACTGTGTGTCAGATTCAATAATGCACAACCATAAACCCGAGTCAGAAGCAAAATGGATGCCCCGCAAGATGGCCAAAGCTTCCGCCTACATAGGGTCAAGCTCACTAGAGAAACTTGAGCACAAGAAGCCAACACCAACCCTTTAAAGTCGCAGATAATAGCACCAGTGCTAGTTCTATTATTATGAGTATCCCCTGCCGCATCAGAATTAAGTTTATAAGAACCAACCTCAGGCGGGTGCTAGGATTGCCCAAACTGACTGCTACTACCAGAACCTGTAGCTGAGACAGCATTAGTCCGCCTGAGATCAGCCAGAAAATCCTCAGCCCACAGAACTAACTCTTTGGTGATGACAACAGTAGAATTATGGGTGAAGGCATTACGACGAAACCAAATCCTCTAAATAACCAGACACAGAAGCTCCATTTCAGAAGGTAAAATCTGGTTAATGCAAGCAACCATGAATTCCAGAAAAAGCATGTTATCCACCCCCACTAAATCTTTTAACTTAGGAAAAATCTTTCTAACAACCTTTAAAGAAGGGCATCTCCACAGAGTATGGATGATGAATTCAACATTGTTATCACAAAAAGGGCACTAACACTCCATCTGCAGACCACACTTGACTAAGTTGGACATCACTAGGAGATAGCCTTTGCACACCTTCCAGATATGCACTTTGACCTTCAAACGTAGCTTCAACTGCCACAGATATTTCCACCAAGAAATAAAGGGGCCTAAACCCGAGACCGATGTAGAAGGAGGAACCAACAACAAACAACCAAGGTGGTAAGCACTTTTAACCGAAAAAGCACCTATTTTTTCGAAATGCCAAACAAGAGAGTCATAACTGTGGCCAGAAAAGCAAGGAATGCGAATGATACAATCCTCATCATCAGGCAAAAAAACGCTACGAATCAGGTCAGCATTCCACAACCCTAAAGGGAACTTTAGATCACTAACATAAGTACCATTATTGAGCACTTGTGGAGAGTAGATTTTAAACGTTGATGGACGCGGGATCCAACGATCATTATAAACCGAGATTGTGTCCCCTACCCCTACCCTCCATCTAGATCCTTTATCAATCAACTCTTACCCCAAACAAAAATCCTCCACCAAAACGAGCTTAGAGAACCAACATCAACCTTAAGAATAGAAGAATCCCCAAAATATCAATGTTCCAGGACCCTGGCAGCCAAATTACTTGGATTATGGTGCAACCTCCACACTTGCTTAGCTAGCAAGGCCTGGTTAAAAATCTTGAGGTCATGAAAACCCAAACCACCATGATCTTTGTTGAGACATAATTGACTCCACCTAATCCAATGAATTTTTCTCTTTCATCATCAGGCCCCCACTAGAACCTTGCACTAAGACTATGCAAGTCATTAATAAGGGATTTCAGCAACTTGAATAGGGACATGGAATACGTGGGTATAGCTTGAAACATTGCCTTCAGGAGAACTTCCTTACCACCTGCCAAGAAGAACTTACTCTGCCAACCTTTCACTCTATCCCAAACCCTGTTAAAGATACTAGAAAAAAGCTTTATTTATTTATTTCTCCCAGCGAAGCTAGGAAGTCTAAGATAACACACATGGCAATCAACCAAGTGGATCCCAAGGATCTGAGTTATGATAGCCGCCCTCCCCCTAGGAACTCTCTTGCTAATGCAAAGGGCCGACTTCTGGAAATTAACTACTTGACCCGATGCCTCAGTGTAAATACCAAGAATGTTGTGAAAACTACGGCAGTCATTCTCCGAAGCTTTAGAGAAAACCATATTGTCATCTGCAAATAAATATTGATTCAAAATATTTAAAACAAATATATGTGATATATAAATAAGTACGTAATATTTGGCATAGTCAAACATACAGTAAAATGTAAAGTCGCCCCTTCCATGCATCAAGACCATGTTCAAATCACATTCAAAGTATAAGTTTTTATTTGAGATTTAAACAAGACATTAACTTTATCGGACAACAGATCCCCTAGTGATTGGGATCAGTAAGAGGGCCCGAGCGGAGTGTTGAGAAAAGTGATGCAGAAACGCTTGCATAATATTCACTACTGTTACCTGAAAATCGTTATTGAGATGGGATTTCAAATAACAACTTTAAAGGGACCAAGATCGAGATTGACCCTGGTCGGAGGGGTATCAAGTAGTTCGATACCGATTATATCCCTATCAAAGCCGGAGTTACACAACGATGTACATCAAACTGATCAATCAATAAGCTCTATTGGATAGTCTCTTTTCTTTACAATACATGAACTAATCTCTGATTTGGGGTTACAATGGAGTACGAATTATAGTTCCGGCGATGGAGATGGTAATGGTGGAAGAAGTGTGCCTGTCGATAAGTGGTCTCCCTTTTTCTGAAGAAACTGTTTCGTATATATAGGTGTTTTGCTTGCCATGCACTCCTAAAATCTCGGTTTAGGGTTTGGCCAACGCAGAATCGTCCTCTTTCTAGGATGTAATCTCGGAGCTTTAATGCGCTGAATCCAATCTTTCCTTCCTAGGAGGAGTCAATCACTTACCTTCCTAGTAGGATTCTTACTATACTGTTTTACTTAAATTAGGACTCTCTGGCGGGAAGAAGTACTTCTCCTCTGTACGACAGCGTTTTAATGAGTCTTTTATGGAGCTTTTAGTTCTTGGTGTTAGAATCCGGCTTCCTGGTGCTCTTCTGCTTTAACAGGCTACCTACATTTAATAAGCATCCTACTAGCGGTAGTAGGGGGATATGTAGTTGACTTGTAATGAGATGGTCAGTAGAACTCCGTGTCGGGGTGCTGCGGGGTCCATAAGAAGCTGTGTCGGGGTGTTGCGGGGTCCCTAGGGTGTAGTGTTGATGGGACGATGCGGGGTCCCTAGGGTGCCCGATCATAACCAGGCTTGGTCCTTTAATACGCTGGCGGGGTGGATCCCGCTGAAAGAGGTTCATACCTGGGCCAATCGGGCTCTACTCTGTCGAGGTATATGGATTGCGTTCGCACCTGCTTCTTGTGTTAAGGTGGAAAATTCTTCCTTGGTCCCTCGCCAATTTTGGCGGTTAACAGAAGTCCCCCCTGACTTGGACACTGATACTCTGTCGGGGTCGGGGTCGGGGTCGGGGTCGGAGTCAGGATCTCTTTGTTTGCTTGAAGGATTTTCCACTTTATCCACTTACTTCCTTGTCTGACTAGGTTTCCACCTAGAAGGGGTGAAATCTTTATTCCGTACGTTATAATTTGTTTGCGTGTCGACTGTTGATTGGGTTCCCCGTTTTTCAAAAAGAGCCGTTTTGGCGCGATTAATGCGGAAAAACGCCTCGACCCATCCTTCCGGTCACCCAGTCCGGTTTCTGAGTATGTAACCGTCATCTCTCCTCTATAAATAGACCGGCTTCAAATAGCGCTTCTCACTTTCAAGCTTTCTGACTTTTCAAAATCGAACGAGAACAAAAACTCTCCCTGACCCCTTTTCTTTCTTACTTTCCTACTTTTCTCAAACTTATTCTTTTCTCCTTCTCTTTCAATGGCTTCTCCTTCACGAATCCCTACTTCTCAAGAAGTCGCTGCCGAACAAAACCCTTTTACAGCGGCGAATCCTGAACCTGCTTCGCCTCCCCAGTCCGATAGCATCGATGCCCTCTTCAGTATGGAGGCAGCCGACGTGGTGGTAGATTCCCCAACCTCGGAGAGGAAGAAACGGGGTCGGGGGGAGGATAGTGACACCCCGCTAGCTCAACGCCGTTGCTCCGCTCGAAACCCGCGAGTTGGGTTGGGTTGGGTTTTCGCGATCGACCCGAAGACCCGGTTTTGATCGGTGATGAAGTGGGCGCCGCTAAGTCTGGTGATGGTAACGGAGGCAATGACGAGAGGGTTTCTCTAGTCGGGGTCCAGGCCGGCTCCTTCGCCCTTTTTCATGACGGGAGGATAGTCCCCGACTCCGTCTGCACCCAGGATACTTTGGCCAAGCTAAGGGAGGGGTATATGATCCCGGATAACATCATCCTCTCTCTTTCTCACCGGGGATTTGATGTCTATACCCCGCCTCCAGATCGTCTTTTGATCCACAAGGCGGCCTTCGAATGCCGTGTTCGACTGCCCCTACACCCTACGCTACGCCGGGCTCTTATCGCGCTGGAGTTAGCCCCATTACAGATTTCACCGGGGTTCTGGAAACACCTGACGGGGTTTCTGGTGCTCTGGAAGGAGCAGTGCGAGAAGGATCGCATCGAGAGAGAGCCAGGATTAGATGAACTCCGCTACCTCTTCAACATCGCCAGTATGGTGCCCCGGGGTCAGTTTTACCTTAGGGCGAACAACGACATGAGGTTCATCGTCCCATGAGCAAACGTGAAGTATGCCGCGCCCTGGAAGGAAGAATGGATAGTGGTGGAAGGCGAGTGGGGGCACACCGCCTTTATTGGGGGATATGAATACCCCGTCCCTACTCAGTTCACAGTGCGGGATAAATGGGCGAAGGGGGTACTCGCTCCTGAATCCCGGGAAATCCTTGCGAGGATCATGAAGAGGGGGTATACCAATATGCAATATCCCACTCTTGATCCCTTTGAGGGGGCCCGCGTGGAGCGGTACTTAAAGATATCCCTTGCTCTTCCCGGTGAGTTGACTGTTCCTTACTCGTTTACTTTTCTACTTACATATTTTCTTTGTTTTCTTTCTTATTGAGTATCTTTCCTTTCTGCAGTGTCTGCTGCTCCGGTGCTAACGGGATCTCCTTCCACTGGGGCAGGGGGGATAATTCTGTCAGCTCCTCGCTCCCCTGTCCCTTCTCCTACCCCTGCTGCCAAGACTGCGTCGGGGTCCATCCGAGTGGGAGTCGACCCCAACCCCCTTTCTGCTCCCTCAAAAACGCCTGCTCCTGCTCCTGCTCCTGCTCCAGCGAGGTCTAATACCAAGACTCCCCTTCCCTCTTCTCCTCCATCGCGTTCAAAGATTTCAGTGATGTTGGCTAGGGCGGCTAAGGCCCGAGGCTCTGGGAGGTCGGCACAGAAGAAGGCCGCTCCTGTAGCAAAGACTTCCACTGCTCATCCTCCTACTATAACGTTCCCTGAGGACCCTGCGCGCATCCTGGTGGAAGAAGCAGCTGTCCACATCCCTGCCCCTGCTGCTGCTGTTGCTTCTGGATCGGGGCCAAGGGGTGCTACCCTTGACGAGGTGGTTTCCCGATTCGCGGACTCGTGCCCTGGTGGGAGTTTGGTGGATATGGCCAAGCTTCCTACTGACATCTTGGTCACCAAGGGGGCATCGGTTCTGGCCGAGGTGAGCTTCTACTTCCTTCCCGCTACTTCTTTTCTTCTTCTGGCCAAAGATTAACTTTCTTTTTTCTTGTAGGGCTTCAAGTTTGCCATGGCCATGGAGAGGCAGCTGCTGACCTTGAGGGAGGCTTATATCGGTCTCCAAGCGAGGCTGGAGGATACCCAGCAGGAACTAGCCCAGACCCAACAGAGCGTGGCTCCCCTGCTGCAAGACGTAAAAAACGCTGAAGAAGGGAGGCAGGAGGCCTTGGTGGCTCTTAGGCGTGCGGAACGCAGTCTGGACACTGAGGCAGTCCGGTCTCTACGCCGCCGGGAAGAAAGGGAGTGCGTGAAACGAGAGAAAACGCTGCTACAGAGCGAGAATCAACTCCTGCGGGAGACCATAGCAGGCCTGGAAGCTCAGCAAGGGCCTTCATTCGAAGATGGTTACTTTACAGCCTGCTACGAGGTAGCCACAGCTTTGCCTCCTCCCTTCGACCTCGAGGCAGCTCTGAACTGGGATCGGGAGCAAATCATGACAAAGGCTGCCCAGCTAGCAGGAGGGGACCAAGAAACAGAAGCCCCTCCACATGAGTTAGTTCATCCGGGTCAAGGAGCTAACGCGGCGGCTGAGGTTCTACTCGATGGTAGCGAGGGTGCTACTCTAGATCCCCCTATCCTCGAAGAACAGGTGGCGGACCCCGAGTCTGCTACGGGAGTAGTCATTGTGGAGGAAGATGATGGGCCAGCTAGATCCGAGGTCCCTGTGGTTGAAGGGATTCAGTCTGGGTCTTCTGCTGTGGAGGGGGCGGTTCAAACTGATGCAGCAGCTGAGCCTTTGGGAGAAGGGGCAGCTGGCCAAGGAGAGCATCCAGAGGAGAAAAAAGAAGACTAGCCTGGCCTCCTTTCTTATTAAAATTTTTGTAGCCCGCATGGGGAATTGGGCACCCCGTTGTATAAATACAACTTGTTAGCCTGGATGGGGATTGGGCACCCTTACTGTTAATATAACTGTTTTTCATTACTTGCTTCGTACTTTGTGTTCTGGCTTCTGTACTCAGGAACTTTTCATAGCATATTTCTATAGCATATAATTTTGTTGATACCTGGAACCCCGATGAGTAATAAGGAGGATGACTGGACCCCGATAGGTAGTAAAGATAAAACACATGATGTTTATATCCCGTAATCGTAAGAATCAACGGGGTCAAATCACATCTCCCTCTAATCGAATTCCCAACCGTAGAAAATGCAAAGTAATCATTTGATGACATCTGCTACTTACGAACAATTTGACTTGCTGACAGTAAACTTCTAAGTTTTCTCCTGACTGTTGGCCCTCTGTCGGGGTTGTAAGCGGGAGAATAAAGGGCGAAGCATCTCGATAAGGAACCTTGATGTTAGTGTTGACCTGTCCTGGTAGGCAACTAAGGCAACTTTAGCACCAGGCTTCTTGGAGGAGGGTATTCCCCGACCAAGGCAGCAGGAGCGCCTTTAGGCTATTTCCTGGTCTTGAGGCGAAGTGAGAAACCAAGTGCCCTGAGGCAGACCGATTCTTACTGTAAACTATCCTGGTAGGCAACTAAGGCCACTTTAGCACCAGGCTTCTTGGAGGAGGGTATTCCCCGACCAAGGCAGCAGGAGCGCCTTTAGGCTATTTCCTGGTCTTGAGGCGAAGTAAGAAACCAAGTGCCCTGAGGCAGCCCGATTCTTATTGTAAACTGTCATGGTAGGCAACTAAGGCCACTTTAGCACCAGGCTTCTTGGAGGAGGGTATTCCCCGACCAAGGCAGCAGGAGCGCCTTTAGGCTATTTCCTGGTCTTGAGGCGAAGTAAGAAACCAAGTGCCCTGAGGCAGCCCGATTCTTACTGTAAACTGTCCTGGTAGGCAACTAAGGCCACTTTAGCACCAGGCTTCTTGGAGGAGGGTATTCCCTGACCAAGGCAGCAGGAGCGCCTTTAGGCTATTTCCTGGTCTTGAGGCGAAGTAAGAAACCAAGTGCCCTGAGGCAGCTCGATTCTTACTGTAAACTGTCCTGGTAGGCAACTAAGGCCACTTTAGCACCAGGCTTCTTGGAGGAGGGTATTCCCCGACCAAGGCAGCAGGAGCGCCTTTAGGCTATTTCCTGGTCTTGAGGCGAAGTAAGAAACCAAGTGCCCTGAGGCAGCCCGATTCTTACTGTAAACTGTCATGGTAGGCAACTAAGGCCACTTTAGCACCAGGCTTCTTGGAGGAGGGTATTCCCCGACCAAGGCAGCAGGAGCGCCTTTAGGCTATTTCCTGGTCTTGAGTCGAAGTAAGAAACCAAGTGCCCTGAGGCAGCTCGATTCTTACTGTAAACTGTCCTGGTAGGCAACTAAGGCCACTTTAGCACCAGGCTTCTTGGAGGAGGGTATTCCCCGACCAAGGCAGCAGGAGCGCCTTTAGGCTATTTCCTGGTCTTGAGGCGAAGTGAGAAACCAAGTGCCCTGAGGCAGACCGATTCTTACTGTAAACTGTCCTGGTAGGCAACTAAGGCCACATTAGCACCAGGCTTCTTGGAGGAGGGTATTCCCCGACCAAGGCAGCAGGAGCGCCTTTAGGCTATTTCCTGGTCTTGAGGCGAAGTAAGAAACCAAGTGCCCTGAGGCAGCCCGATTCTTACTGTGAACTGCCCTGGTAGGCAACTAAGGCCACTTTAGCACTAGGATTCTTGGAGGAGGGTATTCCCCGACCAAGGCAGCAGGAGCGCCTTTAGGCTATTTCCTGGTCTTGAGGCGAAGTAAGAAACCAAGTGCCCTAAGGCAGCCCGATTCTTACTGTGAACTGCCCTGGTAGGCAACTAAGGCCACTTTAGCACTAGGCTTCTTGGAGGAGGGTATTCCCCGACCAAGGCAGCAGGAGCGCCTTTAGGCTATTTCCTGGTCTTGAGGCGAAGTAAGAAACCAAGTGCCCTGAGGCAGCCCGATTCTTACTGTAAACTGTCTTGGTAGGCAACTAAGGCCACTTTAGCACCAGGCTTCTTGGAGGAGGGTATTCCCCGACCAAGGCAGCAGGAGCGCCTTTAGGCTATTTCCTGGTCTTGAGGCGAAGTAAGAAACCAAGTGCCCTGAGGCAGCTCGATTCTTACTGTAAACTGTCCTGGTAGGCAACTAAGGCCACTTTAGCACCAGGCTTCTTGGAGGAGGTTATTCCCCGACCAAGGCAGCAGGAGCGCCTTTAGGCTATTTCCTGGTCTTGAGGCGAAGTAAGAAACCAAGTGCCCTGAGGCAGCCCGATTCTTACTGTAAACTGTCCTGGTAGGCAACTAAGGCCACTTTAGCACCAGGCTTCTTGGAGGAGGGTATTCCCCGACCAAGGCAGCAGGAGCGCCTTTAGGCTATTTCCTGGTCTTGAGGCGAAGTAAGAAACCAAGTGCCCTGAGGCAGCCCGATTCTTACTGTGAACTGCCCTGGTAGGCAACTAAGGCCACTTTAGCATCAGGCTTCTTGGAGGAGGGTATTCCCCGACCAAGGCAGCAGGAGCGCCTTTAGGCTATTTCCTGGTCTTGAGGCGAAGTAAGAAACCAAGTGCCCTGAGGCAGCTCGATTCTTACTGTAAACTGTCCTGGTAGGCAACTAAGGCCACTTTAGCACCAGGCTTCTTGGAGGAGGGTATTCCCCGACCAAGGCAGCAGGAGCGCCTTGAGGCTATTTCCTGGTCTTGAGGCGAAGTAAGAAACAAAGTGCCCTGAGCCAGCCCGATTCTTACTGTAAACTGTCCTGGTAGGCAACTAAGGCCATTTTAGCACTAGGCTTCTTGGAGGAGGGTATTCCCCGACCAAGGCAGCAGGAGCGCCTTTAGGCTATTTCCTGGTCTTGAGGCGAATTAAGAAACCAAGTGCCCTGAGGCAGCTCGATTCTTACTGTAAACTGTCCTGGTAGGCAACTAAGGCCACTTTAGCACCAGGCTTCTTGGAGGAGGGTATTCCCCGACCAAGGTAGCAGGAGCGCCTTTAGGTTATTTCCTGGTCTTGAGGCGCTTTAGTAATGGAGATCCACTTGGTGGGATGGTCCCGCCCCAAGGTATCGGGAATGCTATGCAACTTTCTGAGTCTCAAGGCGCTTTAGCAATGGTGAATTAAGTATATTTAGTGAGAGGCGTTGAAGGATCTAGTAGGAGACATCATGCAATAGACACAAGAGAGTCAAATAGGAGAAAGAACTGCTTTATTGAATTTCCTCAACGGTACAGACACGAAATCGGGGTGTTAGATTCCCCTTGATACGAACAAGATTTCTAGGGGTAGAATTTTCGGAGATGATCAGCATTCCATGTGTGGTCTACTGGGTATCCTTCCATGTCTACCAGCTTGTACGCACCACCCCGGAGTGATGTCTTAACTAGATATGGCCCTTCCCAGTTTGGGGCTAGTACTCCATCGGACCTTCTTCGTGTGTTCTGGGTCACCTTTCTGAGAACCAAGTCTCCTTCCTTGAAGCTTCGGACCTTCACCTTCTTGTTGAAATGTCGGGCTATCTTGCTCTGGTATATGGCCACCTTCTCCGCCACCCAGCTTTGCTTTTCTTCCAGTAAGTCTAGGCTAGCCCTCAATTTAACCTCGTTATCTTTTGATTCATAATTTTGGACCCGGAAAGAAATGAGCTTATGCTCGATGGGCAGGGCTGCTTCCGCCCCGAATACTAGGGAGTAGGGGGTCTCCCCTGTGGCTGTCCGCCTAGTTGTTCTGTAGGCCCATAGTACATGAGGTAATTCTGCCACCCATAATCCCTTCTTCTGTTGGAGCTTTTTCTTTAGGAGCTTCTTGATGGTCTTGTTAGTAGCTTCAACCATCCCATTCGTTTGAGGATGAGCCACCGAAGCAAAACGGAGATTGATCTTCCGGTCTTCACAGAATTCCCTGAAGTTAGCATTGTCGAACTGCTTTCCCAAATCAGTTATGATGGCCATCGGGGTGCCAAATCGGCAGACAATGTGCTCCTTGAAAAAGTTTGTAGTTTTTTCTTCAGTTATCCGAGTAAGAGCCTTAGCTTCTACCCACCGAGTAAAGTAATCTATCGCCACTACTGCATGCTTGGCTTGTCCGGGTGCAGTGGGAAGTGGCCCGATCAGGTCTAGCCCCCAGATGGCAAAGGGGTAGGGAGTACTGATTGAAGAGAGCCTCTCTGGTGGGAGATGATGGAGGTTTGCTGTTTTTTGACAAGCCTCACAAGATCGTGCAAACTGCTTTGCATGCTGGTGTATAGTCGGCCAATAGTAACCCATCCTGATTACTTGGTAAGCGAAAGTTTCTCCTGACACGTGGTTGCCACAGTCCCTCGAGTGAACCTCGTTGAGTGCCCAACGCGCGTCATCGGGATGGAGACATCTAAGTAGGGGAAGAGACTTCCCTTTGCGGTATAGGTATCCTTCTACCAAACAGTACCGGGTCGCTGTCCTCTTGAGCCGGCGGGCCTGATCCTGGTCTACAAGGAGAATGCCACTTTGGAGATAGTCTGCTATTGGATCCATCCAACACGGGAGGCGGTTCATAGGAAGGATTTCTACCTCTTTAGCTATGCTGGAGGAAGAAATCACCTGGAGGGGTACCCCTTTGGGTAACGCATGTCCCTCTCCAGTGGCAATCTTAGCTAGAACATCAGCGCGGTGATTCTTTTCCTTAGGTACTTGCTCTATTCTTACACCCTTGAATTTTTTCATAATCTCCTGGACTTTAGCTAGATAGGCCACCATGTTGTCACCCTTTGCTTGGTACAACCCTGTTACCTGGTTGACCACTAATTGAGAATCACTCTTAATTTGAAGGTACTCGGCCTCCAGAGCTCCAGCTACTCTCATTCCCGCTAACAGAGCTTCATACTCCGCTTCGTTGTTGGTGGCTCTGAATTCAAACCTGAAACAGTGGCTTACCTCGACTCCGGCGGGGTCGATAAGGACGATCCCAGCTCCGCATCCTGCCTGGTTCGAAGCTCCATCCGTATAAAGTATCCATACCTTACTGTTTTCAGGCCATCCCAGAGGGGTTTGACTCAGGTCGGGATCTACTGGCTCACCCGGGTTTAGGACCGGGCTAAATTCTGCTATGAAATTCGCCAGGGCTTGAGCTTTAATCGTAGTTCTTGCTCTGTATTTGATGTCGAACTGTGTGAGCTCAAGAGCCCACAGGACCAGTCTGCCTGACACATCTGGCCTCTGGAGGAATTGTCTTAATGGCTGATCTGTGACCACCGCGATGGTGTGAGCTTGAAAATAAGGCCGGAGCTTTCTGGATGTGGTCACCAAAGCGTAGGCGAGCTTCTCCAGTAAGGTATAATTCTTCTCGGACTTCGTAAAAGCCCGGCTTACATAATATATCGGCCTTTGTACCCCATCACTACATTCCTTTACTAAGGCTCCACTAGTAGCTGCTTCGGAGACTGCTAGGTAAAGTAAGAGCTCCTCACCTGGGATCGGTTTTACCAATAGCGGCGGGCTTGACAGGTATCCCTTTTGAGCTTGAAAAGCCTGCTCGCTCTGCTCATCCCACTTCATCTTTTTCCCCTGCTTGATGACTTTGAAGAAGGGGAGACATTTGTCTGTGGAGCGGGATATGAACCGGTTCAAGACCGCTATCCGCCCAGTTAATCCTTGTGCCTGCTTGAGGTTTGTAGGAGACTCGAGATCCAAAATGGCTTTAATCTTCTCTGGATTTGCCTCAATTCCCCTTTCATGCACCATGAATCCCAAGAATTTGCCTGCTGCCACCCCGAATGCGCACTTAGCGGGGTTCAGCCTCATCTGGTTCTGCCTTATTACCTGGAAGGTCTGACGTAAGTCCCCTGCATGCTGCCTCTCTTCTAGAGATTTGGTGATCATGTCATCTACGTACACCTCCATGGACTTCCCTATCTGTTCTTTGAATAGTTTGTTCACCATGCGCTGATAGGTGGCACCTGCATTTTTAAGTCCGAAAGGCATTACCTTATAACAGTAGAGGCCTTGCCCGGTGATGAAGCTGGTTTTGTCTTGGTCTGACGGATGCATCATGATCTGATTGTACCCTGAGAAAGCATCCATGAAGCTCAGGAGCTTATTTCCCGCAGTGGAATCAATAAGCTGGTCTATTTTAGGCAGGGGGAAGCTATCTTTGGGGCAGGCCCGATTGAGATCAGTGTAATCCACACACATTCGCCATTTCCCGTTAGACTTAGTTACCATAACCACATTGGCGATCCAGTCGGGGTACCGGGATTCCCGGATGAACCCGGCCTTTAGGAGCTTGTCAACCTCTTCCTGAACCGCGGCATTGCGTTCAGCATTGAAGTGCCTTAACTTTTGTTTTATCGGTTTGAAGGTTGCATCCACTGCCAACCTATGGGTCGCCAGACTGAGCGGAATGCCGGGCATATCCTCATGGCTCCAAGCAAAGATGTCATTATATTCCCTGAGTAGCTCTATCAAATCCTCCTTCACTCCCGGGTCCAGACCTTCTCCCACTTTTACTGTCTTTGTCGGATCTTCGCACCGGATCTGAATCTCCTCTAGCTGCTCTGATGGATACCCGCTACTCCAACCACGCTCTTCTTCTTCTGATTCCTCTACGACTATGTCTGGTATCTCCTCTTCCTCTAAAACATGATCATCCCGCTCTGCCGTGACATGATCATCCCGTTCTGTCGTTCTCGGACCCGGGTAGCTGGTCACCGATGCGCATTGCTTAGCCAACGCAGCGGGGTTGGTTGACACCGCATAGCAGTTGCGGGCTGCCTGCTGGTCTCCCCTTACCTCTCCTACTCCTGATCCTACTGGAAACTTCAACACGTTGTGGTAGATAGACAGCACTCCCCTAATCCTTGACAGGAAAGGCCTTCCCAAGATTGCATTATATGCCGACGGGGTGTCCACTACAATAAATTCCGTCATTATGTTCTGTTGAAGAGGGGCCTCCCCCACTATCACTGGTAGTATCTTTGTTCCCATCGGCATTACGGAGTCCCCTGTGAATCCGTATAGTAGAGAGGTACAGCTATTGAAGCAAGAGTTCTTCAAGTTGAGCTGCTCATGTGCTCCTTTGAACAAAATATCCACGCTGCTCCCCGTATCGATCAAGACGAGGTGCACTAAGCAGTTAGCGATCTGTACCGTTATGACCATGGGATCATCATGTGGTTGCACCGTATTGTAAACGTCCTCCTCCGTGAAGATGATTTTGGTGGAACGGGATAAGTCTCGGGGTCCTCCATTGACCTTTAGCAACTCATGCTCAATGTTGAGTCTAGGGATCTTCCTTGCGTGGTTTTTTCTCGAATTGTTGGAGGTTCCTGCTAGAGTGGGGCCTCCACTGATTGTGTGGATCACTTGGATCTGCTGCATTAAATCCTTCTCTCCCTCTTTCCTTCTTTCTGCTGCTTCCTACATCCCACTTTGAACCTGCTTTCCTTCTTTGATGCTGTCTCGTACCTGTTGTAGGAATTCAGTCAGAAGTCCTCCTCTAACCAGTGCTTCTATCTGATTGCGGAGACTATAGCATTCTGAGGTGTTATGTCCCACATCTTCATGGAAGTCACAATATTTATATTGGTTCCTCCTGTCCACAGGGACTTTCATAGGGGCTGGCTTTCTGAGTAGGCCCTTATCCCGAATAGCGAGATAGATAGTCTCCCGTGAAGCATTTAGGGGGGTGTAATGATTATACCCCTCTTCCTCTCTTGCTATTCTGGATACCTCCTTCATGGGAGGCTCTCTGGGAGGGGATCTCCTTACTGGGTATCTATCCTGGTACGGAGGAATTGGAGGCGGCCTGTAAGTAGACCGATTTGGGGGCAGATTCTGAAACTTCCTAGTTGGTGCAGGCTTCGGCGCTTCCTTCTTTGGACGCGGTGCTAATCGGGCTTCATCGTGTTCAATTTTGATCCGGAGTTGTTCCTCGATGTCCACCTGTTCCAGAGCCCGATTATAGGCTTCCTGGTACGTCTCAGGAGGATGCTTGGCAAAAGACCGGAATAACCTGCCTGCCCACAAATTCCTCCGGAAATTGGCTAAAGTTTCCTTCTCGTTGAACACTCCCATTTGAACAACCTCTTTATGGAATTTCTCCACGTAGGATCTCAGAGTTTCACCCCGCTCTTGAACTACATACTGCAGCAGGATAGGGTCCTTGGGACGGGGTTTGATTCCCTGAAACTGTGCACAGAAAGCTTTGGTAAGTTTGGAGAAAGAATCAACACTACCTGGTGGTAATTTTCTAAACCATGTCTTGGCACAGTCTGTCAGGGTTGAGGGAAACATTCTGCACATGGCAGTCCTGGTTGCACTCTGAACTTCCATCTGGTGGACGAAGCGTTCTAGGTGGCTGACAGGATCCTCGGCTCCAGAATATTTTTCTGAAGGCATCCTGAATTTGGGAGGCAATCCTACTTCTCTCACCCTTTTGGAAAATGGTGCGTTCATCTCTCCCAAGGGGTTTTTCTAACTCCCTTGATGCTTTCCCTTCTTCAACTGCTCCAATTCCTTTGCCATTTTCATCATCTGATCCTCCAGGCGTTGAGACTTTTTGGTTCTAAACCGGGCTGCTGAAATTTCCTCATCTGATGAATCTGAATCCAGAATGACCTTCTTTCGCTTTGCTCTCTGACGCTTTTCTCTGGTACTCTTTCGGGATTTGGCGCTTCCCTCTGAATCAGGATGCGGATCCCTCTCCTTGGCTCTTGGTTTTGGTGGAGACTGGACCTTCCTTGGAGGAACCTCGATTGCTGACTTCACTAGCCTGGGTCTGAGCTCTGGCTGTCGGACTAAGAGGGGTGGGCCCAATCGGTCAAAAACAGGTGCCCTGGCACTTGGGCCAGCATCCCCTGGGATCCCGGTGGTTTCAAAGGGAATCCCTTGGGCTATCATCCAGAGTCGGATTGCTTCTACGTAGGTTGCGGCGTGCTGTTCTAGGACATCCCGATTGGCTTCCTCCCTAACGGGGTCTTGAGGGACTAGGCCTACAACTGGTGGAGGTACCGACGGAGGATTCTCGTTCCTAGCGCCTTTACCCCGCCTCTGGGCTCTTTCAGTGGAAGCAAGGGACTGAAGTCCTGATGGCTCCGGGTGACCCTGGGAGGATCGGAGTCTCATTCTGGATATTCTTCAGATGGAAGAAAATTGCTTTTTGAATGATGGTTGGGACAATGGATTCCCACAGACGGCGCCAAAAGTGTTACTTGAAAATCGTTATTGAGATGGGATTTCAAATAACAACTTTAAAGGGACCAAGATCGAGATTGACCCTGGTCGGAGGGGTATCAAGTAGTTCGATACCGATTATATCCCTATCAAAGCCAGAGTTACACAACGATGTACATCAAACTGATCAATCAATAAGCTCTATTGGATAGTCTCTTTTCTTTACAATACATGAACTAATCTCTGATTTGGGGTTACAATGGAGTACGAATTATAGTTCCGGCGATGGAGATGGTAATGGTGGAAGAAGTGTGCCTGTCGATAAGTGGTCTCCCTTTTTCTGAAGAAACTGTTTCGTATATATAGGTGTTTTGCTTGCCATGCACTCCTAAAATCTCGGTTTAGGGTTTGGCCAACGCAGAATCGTCCTCTTTCTAGGAGGTAATCTCGAAGCTTTAATGCGCTGAATCCAATCTTTCCTTCCTAGGAGGAGTCAATCACTTACCTTCCTAGTAGGATTCTTACTGTACTGTTTTACTTAAATTAGGACTCTCTGGCGGGAAGAAGTACTTCTCCTCTGTACGACAGCGTTTTAATGAGTCTTTTATGGAGCTTTTAGTTCTTGGTGTTAGAGTCCGGCTTCCTGGTGCTCTTCTGCTTTAACGGGCTACCTACATTTAATAAGCATCCTACTAGCGGTAGTAGGGGGATATGTAGTTGACTTGTAATGAGATGGTCAGTAGAACTCCGTGTCGGGGTGCTGCGGGGTCTATAAGAAGCTGTGTCGGGGTGTTGCGGGGTCCCTAGGGTGTAGTGTTGATGGGACGATGCGGGGTCCCTAGGGTGCCCGATCATAACCAGGCTTGGTCCTTTAATACGCTGGCGGGGTGGATCCCGCTGAAAGAGGTTCATACCTGGGCCAATCGGGCTCTACTCTGTCGAGGTATATGGATTGCGTTCGCACCTGCTTCTTGTGTTAAGGTGGAAAATTCTTCCTTGGTCCCTCGCCAATTTTGGCGGTTAACAACTACAATACAAATAACGTTTTGAAATTCTCTTAAAGCAATAGTGTTTTATACCTAGAGGGGGGGGGGGGGGGGGGGGGTGAATAGGTATAGTCCCAAATTATTCCAATATTCAAAAAATATGGAATATAAGAATAAAATAAATACTTGAAATGATATAGCAATTTGATAGAAAGAATCAATACATGTGAATCATCAATATACAAGAGAATCAATACAAGTAGAATATGGAAGATAACAAAAATATAAAGCCAAAATGAGACACAATATGAAATGTAGTAGTTTAGTAATCAAACATGCAAACATTTTCAACAACTATCCATCCTTAAACTTTCCATAAAAAGGTCAAACCGGTTTTCATCCGTCTTTTGCTTTTAAAGAGAATAGTTTTCAACATGTGAGCGTTGTGTGTGCATGTGGCTCGTTTACCCGATTCTATTTGACAACCCGAGCTCATTTGATTATTCAACTAAACTCTATATAGCCTTTTTGTTTTGTTTTAGGCTTGAATCAATGTATATTTATATATTTATTGATTCTTTTCAACTCTACTTTGATTTTTCTAACGAAAACTTATACACCTCTTGGTGGCTTTCACTCATCACAAAGGCATGTAGCCCTTTCCAACATTGGGCGGCTTCATAACCAATGTATGTAGCCCTTTCCAAGAGGGTGCTTGTTGAGTACTATATTGCCGAAGCAAATGGATACAAACCAAAGGTCATTTTTAAATGTACTAATTAAAGAACATCAAGAGTATCCTAAACTTACACATATATCAAACTCAACGACATAATAAACCATATAAGAGAAGCAAAGTGCATTTTTGAAACTAAGTTTTAAGGCTTAAAAGCACATGATCAAAAAGCAAGTAATGAGACTTACTTAAGATCTCTACTTCTCAAGAGAATTGCTTTCAAAGAATATAAAGCATATTTTTTAAAACTTGCCACTCAACAATCATACAAACAATAACACACATCATGATAAGATCAATGTGAACAATTATCACCAAAAGATCTTAGACAAGCAAGTGTCAACGAAGACCATATAAACACTATATTAGTTCTCAAGTATGACATGCTTCATGAAGTGATAAAACAATGAGTTGAAAGATGAAATATAGATAAGCAAGCAATGTGATATTCGATATCCCTTCGCAAGCTATTTTCATCAAATGCAAGGCCTTTACCCTTTTTATGAGTCCTCTTGGCTTGTATGTCCTCATGACTATAAGTTATAGGTGTGTTGATTCCAAGAGACTAAAGGCTAAGCATTTCAACTCAAACAAACAAAAATGACTTTCTCTAAAAGCCTTAACAAGAATTATCACCATATAGATATCATGATATGCAACTTCTCAAAAGTTAATCAACGAATTTTGACTGTCAAAGCAAAGAATGTGAGATAGCTAAGTTCATGTCAAGTTGTATAGATACAAAGCAAAACAAGCTAAGCTTCTTAACAACAAGACACTAATCTTAAAGCTAACTCACATGTGCAACTTACACTATTGGTAAGAGCACTCACCCTTGACAAACTTTGTCTTGGGTGAATTAACATAAACATTATCAAGATCTTTATTGACAACAATGTTGAATCTAGAGTAAAGTTCTTCCACAACTTGATTCACAATAATATCATTAATACTCTTCTTTCCAACATTGCTAGCACCATATGCATTGTCAATATTAACAAGGTTTCTATTCTTCACATTCCGAAAATTCTTAGCATGCTTTGTGTCATTAACATGCTTTCCATATTCAAAAGCTTTAACATGCTTAAATTTAAGTTCATTCTCTCTATCCCTAGATGCATTTTCCATGTTGCAATATTCAATGAATTTATAGCACTTGGGCTTAATATGACCTACGGTATTGCAAAAATGACATATGGGAACAAAAGAGGAGATTTTACCTTCCGGGATGGGAGAAGTACAAGTGGGAGTTTCAATGGGTACCTTGTTCTTCAATTTTTTCTTGGTCTTGGAACTCTCTTCTTATGAGCTTTCTTGTTAACTATGACCTCAATTGTAGGAGGTGATGCTTCTATGAGCTTCTTCTCAACTACCGCATCACTTGAGCCTCCTAGAGTCAAACTAGAGATGATCCTATCCCTTTCAAGAACCAACCCTTCAACTTCTTTAAGCTTCTTGGTAATAGCATTCTTTTCACCTAAGAGCCTTCAAGTTGTTGAAACAAACTCATCCACTTGTATCTTGATCAAATCATTCTTCTCACCTACCTCATTTAAGGCTATCTTCAAACTATCTTCAAGACACTTCACCTTAGCCAAAAGTTTATCATAGGTATGATTCTCACTTAAGCACACTTGATGATTTGTATCAACCTCATTTTCCAAAGAATCTTGATTAACATCATCTAGAGATGAGTAAGAAGCCATGAAGCCAACAAAGTTGCTCATTAGCTCTTCTTCACTTGAAGACTCATAACTTGAGCTCTTCTTATCACTAGATTCATCATCTTCACTCCATGTGGCCACTATAGCCTTTCATTTCTTGTCATTAGAATCACCATTTGGACAATCCGAAGCATAATGTCCTATTTTCTTGCAATTGAAGCATTGGACCTTTCTATTGCTTTTAACTTGACCATTCCTCTCATGAGGTGGAGTAAAGGATTTCTTGACTTCCTTGTCTCTTGAGTACTTGCCACTTGGCTTGGCTCCTTTCCTTAAAAACTTCCTAAACTTTCTAACCAACAATGCAATCTCCTCATCATCTTGGCTACTACTAGCTTCTTTGACAACCTTGAGAGCTAAGCCATTGTTCTTAGCCTCCGGTTTCATGCATGATGAACCCTCGTGTGCTCACAAAAATGATGTAATTAGTTTGATCTTTGAAAACCATTTTTAAGCCACTTAAAATCCTTTAAGGTATGATTTTATAGCAAGTGGAATGCAAGTTCGTTCCACAGGGATATGAAGTGCTATGTTATATAGATTGACTAATCTTTAAACAAGTAAAATAAATCATAATATGTGATAGATGTGTGGTTTCATAAACCACCAAAGTTAACTACTAAAAATGAAAATGCAAAAGTGATATGAAAAATAGAATACTCAACAACCTTGATAAGATAAATGATGTAAACAATTAATATGGAATGCTAGGGAATAGATTGATTAGCAAATGGGTGTGGGTAATGCCTTTTAGCCACTTTAATATATCAATCTCTCTATGTTAACTAATTGAGGCTTAGATTAGTGAGGTTGATATACCCACCACTAATCTATCATATTCATTGGGTTCTTAATCACACAAGGGTGTCAATCCAAAAATGATTGCATAACATATTACTCTAAACAAGATTGCAATTAACAAGTGGATATACAAGTCAATCACATAGTGAATAGAATCTAATGATTAAATGAATAGAACACATAAAGAGATTCATTACAAAGCTAACGCAAATACCCACAATCAAATGTTCCTCAAATCTATCCCCTAGATTAGGGGTTTAGTTACACATATTAGCAATAAAATGGAAAGCAAGTAATAAATGAGGAAATCACCCTTGGGCCTCCTTCTTTAATGCTTGATCTTTCCTTTCCTTTTATGCTCCTAATGCAAAGAGTGAGGGTAGAGGATATGTCTTGAAGTATGCATGTCTAATGGAGAGTGACAAAGGAATTTGGGTGTAGAGAAGGGTAGGAGAGGAATGATTTAGGGAAGTAGTCAAGGTTTGGTGTTGAGGTTTGGATGGAAATAGGAGTTCAAGTATAGAAATGGAGGATGAGGAAAGATGAACAATGGATGAGAAATCTAGATCTCAATTGAGTGAAATTCGTGCTCTCAAATTGTGTTGGATCCTTGCTGAAGATGAATGGCCTCTATATTTATATTGGCACTTGGACATGTACTGATAACTGCTTGATTCGCTGATGTGGCGCGAATGTCACCATTTTGTCGCTATGGCGACCTTGGGGCGCAAAACGGTTACGATGCAGATGTTGCCACGGAAGTCATCTTTTTCGCCCTAGAGCAAGTGGCGACCCTGAGCAATTTCTGATGAGGTAGCCATTTGCTACTCAAGGTCGCTCCCAAGAACAAGTGGCAACCATGAGTTAAAAATGTGAGGTCACCATTTGCAAGTGTGGGTCGCTATGGTGACCTCAAATGGCGACCCACCTTATTGATTTGCAACTTCCTCTGTCGCCATGGTGACCATGTAGCGACCATATGGCGACCCTTTGATGCTCTGAATAATTACTCTGTCGCCATGGCGACCTCTTATTGCTTAAACAGCGAGAATGCCTTATTTCACCTATTTTCTGAGTCTTTTTACACCCAAGTCCTCATCTTCTTCCCAAATTTCTTGAAACCTAAGAAAACCTGAAACAATCGATTTTACAATATTAAACACGGGGAAATGCCCAAGAATAAAGCATAAAGAGTCGGAAATGAGGGCCAAAATCATACCAATTTTGGCTTGATCAAATACCCACAAACCTATCTTTTGCTAGTTCTCGAGCAAAACAATCACAAATCAAAACCCCAAAAACATGCATCAAGATATCTCAAAGGCTTTTTACTTTCTCATGGTTAATATGCGAAACCAAAATGAAGAGATTAAAACAATTATGTAATAGTGAGGACTTCTACATGTAAGAGAATGTCAAGTAAATATTAAAAACATGCCACTCTGTATATGATTGTACATAATGCGATCTTACATTCGAAATGCCAAAGCTTTAAAGCAAAGGTGTTATTTGGTTTAGAATGTAATCCGCCTTGATACTAATCCTCTCCAGATTCTCTCTTCTTTTCTCTAAGACTTCTAGGTTTCACTCAATAAAATACATGTGCAATATGAATTCATGTTATGGACATCTAATTGATTGCACATGATGATCATTAAAAACGCAATTTCTAAAAAGTAGGTCTCATGAATGGAATTGCAAGCCATGAATTAAAAAGAACATGTATCAACCAAATTTCACACAATGGACAATCCCAAAGATCATGAAGGTCTTTCTTTTGGTTGTAATAGGGCCTTAGGTGATGGTGAAACAAAGAATAGGGCAATGGATGATCAAGGAACCCAATGATTACACTAAGGCATACATATCTAATTATGAGTTCCACAAGTTTCACACATATTGTTCACACTTAAGGTGTCTAGGCTTTCAATTCTACATGTGCATTCTACTCTCGTTTTCATATTGAGTAGTTCCTTTTACTTTTCCTTCTCTTCTAGGCCAATTGTGCCTAACTCTTGGTTCTCTTTTTCTTTGCTTTGCCAATTCTTTTCTTTGCATACTTTTCATTTTCTTTTCAAGCCTTTCATTTTCTTTTCAAGCTTTTCAATTTCTTTTCAAGCTTTTCATTTTCTTTTCAAACATTCTTGCTTTACAAGACTCTTTGCACACATTTACATGCCTAGGTATGTACCTTTACATTTTCAAGTACAAGATCTTACATTGATTTCCTAAGCCTTAGTAAATCATTAGGTCAAGGTAAGTTAATATTTGTAAGGCTTATAAGGTTCATGTAGATGTGGTTCATGAATGAAAAGTTTAAAACGTGTTTGGCTTCAAAGGGGCTTGGGAGCACACACATTAGATGGGTTGGAAGTATTTTAGACCAATTAGTGGTTTTTCACATGCATTGCCTAAAATCATTTCTAAAGGCTTGTCCACTAAGCAAAATAAAGCATCCATAAGCAGTCCATAATATTCTATGGCAAACAACATTTTAGTGCAAATGAGACCAATCCATGCTTGTGTGAGTGTTTGAGAGTGAGTGTTTCAAGAGTGAATTTTTTGACAACTCGAAATATGCTTTTTAAAGGCCGTGTTCGTGATCCTCACGGGGATCTCCATTATTAATTCCTAGCCTTCAAGCAAATTTGATAATTCACTCAACATTAAGAGAAAAGGATTAATGCACTTTGTTCAATGACACCCTAAGTGGCATGGTGTTAATCTAAACCAAACACTAGCAAAGATGCACAATTCCTCACTACATAATACAAAGTGTTAACCACCAAAATTGGCGGAGGACCAAAGAAGAATTTTCCACCTCGATACAAGGAAGACATGGGAATCCAGACACCATCCGGCTACCCCGAAAAGGGAGGGATCCTGACTGATCCGAGTACATATCCCCTTCAACGAGGTCAAGCCCGGCCATTCCCTGGCCTCTCATGGACCCTGCGGTACCCCGATTCACACACACTGCCCCAAGCTGAGCTATTCGCAAGTCCCTCCAGTGGGGTCCAAACCAGCTATTCCCTGGCTTCTTATGGACCCCGCAGCACCCTGACACAGAGTTCCACGAAGCATCCCACTACCGTACAATCTAGACATCCCTATACTTCATCAACAAGATACCCCACTTCTGACTCGGTTGGTATCTCAATCCTCAAGTAGCAGCAGGATACTTAATGGTTCACACCTCCTAGTAGAATCAGTCCGCCAAGTAGGAAAATACCAAGTAGCAAGACTCTTATACCAAGATTAAAAGCTCCATAAAGACTTGTTGAAACGCCACCGTTCAGTCAAAACAGAAAAAAGTATACTCATTCCCGCCAATTGAGAGTTCTATTTTAAACAAGTCAACTCTGTTAGAATCCTCCTAGGAAGGAAAGACTTGCTTCCGAGATTGATTCCTCATAGGAAGGAAAGGCTGGATCTTGCACGCAAAAGCTCCGATATTATCTCCTAAAAAGAAGGAGGTCCTGCAATCGTCAAAACCCTAGATCGGAACTATAGGAGTGCATGGTAAGAAATAGGACATATATAAACAACATGATACTCACCAGAAAAAAAGGGGGAAAAATTGTTCACAAAAACCCGACCTTCAGTTCTACTTATCTATACGTACGAGATCACCACCACCATCTCCATTGCTCACAGAATCTCTAAACTTTACTGTTAATCTAGAAAAACATAACTCATGTACTTGTAATGCAAAGTGACAATCAATAAAGATCCAGTTTTGTCTATCATATTTTGATCCAGATCGCAATTATATTATAGAAAACTTAGTTGGTATCAAACTACATGATACCCCTCCGACCAGGGTCAATCTTAATCTTGGTCCCCTTAAAGTCGTTATTTAGAATTTCACCCCGGTGACGATTTTCTAGTAACACTTTTGACACCGTCTGTGGGAACTTACATCCCAACCAATATCAAAACAACCTAGTTCTGTCTAGAGATCTTCAGAATGAGACACCGATCCTCTCAGGGTCATCCCCATCCATCAGGACTCCAGTTCCTCGCTTCCATTGAAAGAGCTCAGAGGCGGGGTAAATGAACCAGGATCGAGAATCCGCCACCAATGCCTCCACCAGCTGCAGGACCTTTGCCTCAAGACCCCACCAGGTAAGAAGTCAATCGGGATGTCCTTGAACAGCATGCTGCAGCATAAGTAGAAGCCATCCAGCTCCGGATGATAGCCTAGGGAATCCCTTTTGAAGCAACCGGGATCCTAGTAGACATTGGCCCAAGTACCCGGGTACCAGTGTTTGACCGACTGGGTCCACCTCTTCCAGTCCGACAGGCGGATCTCAGACCCAGACTAGTGAAGTCCGCAATTGAGGTTCCCTATAAGAGAGCCCAGTTTCCACCAAAACCGAGGGCAAAGGAGAAGGATCCACATCCTGATTCCGAAGGAAGCGCTAGATCCCAAAAGAGCTCTAGAGAGAGACATCAGAGAGCTAAGCGGAAGGAGGTGGTCATTGATTTAGAAACTTCGGAGGAAGAAAGCTCAGTAGCCCGATCCGGAACCAAGAAATCCCAACGCCTGGAGGACTAAATGGCCAAGATGGCAAATGAGTTAGAGGAATTAAAGAAGGTGAAGCACCAAGGAATCCAAAAAAATCCCTTGGGTGAGATGAATGCACCTTTCTTCAAGAGAGTCAAGGAGGTGGGGTTACCTCCTAAATTCAGGATGCCCTTAGAGAAGTATTCTGGGACAGAAGACCCCGTCAGCCACCTGGAAAGTTTTGTTCACCAGATGGAGGTCCAAAGCGTGACCTGGCTAGCCATGTGCAGGATGTTTCCCTCGACCTTGACCGACTGCGCCAAGACATGGTTCAGAAAGTTACCACTAGGTAGTGTTGATTCCTTTTCTAAGCTTACCACATCTTTATGTGCACAGTTTCAGGGGATCAAGCCTCGTCCCAAGGACCCTATCTTGGTGCAATACGTGGTCCAAGAGCGGGTGAAACTCTGAGATCTTATGTGGAGAAGTTCGATAAGGAAGTTGTTCAGATGGGAGTATTTGTCGAGAAGGAAACCTTAGCCAACTTCAAGAGAAACCTGTGGGCTGGCAGACTATTTCGCTCTTTTGCTAAGCATCCTCCGGAGACGTACCAGGAAGCCTACAACCGGGCTTTGGAACAGGTGGATATAGAAGAACAGCTCCAGATTAAGATTGAACAGGATGAAGCCCAATTAGCATCACATCATAAGAAGGAAGCTCCGAAGCTCGCACCAGCTAAGAAATTCTAGAATCAACCTCCAAACTGGTCTACATACAGGCCACCTTTTATTCCCTCGTACCAGGAAAGATATCTGGCCAGGAGGTCACCCATCAGGGAGATCCCTTTGAAGGAAGTGTCCAGAGTAGCAAGAGAGGAAGATGGGTACAATCACTACACACCTCTCAATGCTTTGCAAGAAACCATCTACCTCGCAATTTAGGATAAGGGCCTACTTAGAAAGCCAGGTCCCATGAAAGTCCCAGTTGACAGGAGGAATCAATACAAGTACTGCGATTTCCACGAGGACATAGGACACAACACATCTGAGTGCTATAGCCTCCGCAACCAGATTGAAGGACTGGTAAGGGGAGGCCTTTTAACTGAATTTTTACAGCAGGTGCGGGACAACATCAAGGAAGGGAAACAGGTACAAAGAGGGATGCAGGATGCAGCGGAGAGAAAGAGAGATGGTGAGAAGGATTTGATGCAGTAGATCCAGGTGATACACACCATCATTGGAGGCCCTACTCTAGCTAGAACGTCCAACAATTCAAGAAAGAACCACGTAAGAAAGATTCCCAGGCTCAGTGCTGGTCATGAGGTACTCAAAGTCAGTAGTGGATCATGGGATCTATCCCACTCTACCAAAATCATTTTCACAAAGGAAGACGGCTACAACACAGTTCAACCGCATGATGATCCCATGGTAATCACAGTACAGATCGCCAACTGCCTGTTACACCGAGTCCTGATTGATACGGGAAGCAGTGTCGATATTCTGTTCAAGGGGGCTCATGAGCAACTTAATCTGAAGAACTCTTGTTACAACAGTTGCACCTCCCTTTTGTATAGGTTCACAGGGGACTCTATAATGCCAATGGGGACAAGATTTTTCCAGTGATAGTCGGAGAAGCTCCTCTTCAACAGAACATAATGACAGAGTTCATTGTGGTAGATACCCCGTCTGCCAATAATGCAATTTTGGGTAGGCCTTTCTTGTCAGGGATTAGGGGGGTCCTATCTATCTACCACAATGTTTTGAAATTCCTGGTGGGAACAGGAGTAGGAAACGTTAGAGGGGATCAATAGGTAGCCCGTAATTGTTACGCGGTTTCCACCGACCCCGCCGCATTAGCTAGGCAATGCGCATATGTGACCAATGACCCATGTCAAGGAGCGTCAGAGCGGGATCACTATGTCTTGGAAGAAGGAGAGGTACCAGACATAATCGTGGAAGAGCCGGAGGAAGAAGAGCGGGGTTGGACAAGTGGGCATCTCGCAAATCAGTTAGAGGAGATCCTGATCAGGGGTGAAGATCCAACAAAGACAGTAAAAGTTGGAGGAGATCTGGACCCCGAAATCAAGAAGGACTTGGTAGAACTCCTCAGGGAGTACAACGACATCTTCGCTTGGAGCCATGAAGAGATGCCCGACATTCCTCTTAGCCTGGCTACCCATAGGTTAGCAATAGACGCAACCTTCAAACCAATAAAACAGAAAAGAAGGCATTTCAATGCTGAACGGAACGCCGCAGTCTAGGAAGAAGTCGACAAGCTCCTGAAGGCTTTGTTCATCAGTGAGTCTCGGTATCCAGAATGGATTGCCTACGTGGTCATGGTAACCAAGTCTAACGGGAAGTGGAAAATGTGTGTGGATTACACTGATCTCAACCAGGCTTGCCCCAAGGACAGCTTCCCCTTGCCTAAGATAGATCAGCTCATTGACTCCACTGCAGGAAATAAGCTCCTAAGCTTCATGGATGCCTTCTCGGGGTACAATCAAATCATGATGCACCCTTCTGATCAGGACAAGACTAGCTTCATCACTGGACAGGGCCTCTACTACTAAAAGGTAATGCCTTTCGGACTCAAAAATGCAGGTTCCACATACCAGCGTATGGTGAACAAATTGTTCAAAGAGCAGATAGGAAGATCCATGGAGGTGTAGATAGATGACATGATCACAAAATCTCAAGAGGCTGGACAACACACTGGGGACTTACACCAAAATTTTCAAGTAATAAGACATAATCAGATGAGGCTGAACCCCGCCAAATGTGCCTTCGGGGTAGCAGCAGAAAAGTTCCTGGGATTCATGGTACATAAAAGGGGGATCGAAGCTAATCCCGAAAATATCAAGGCTATCCTAGATCTCGAGTCTCCTACAACTCTCAAACATGCATAAGGATTAATTGGCCGGATGGCAGCCTTGGACCTGTTCATATCCCGCTCCACTGATAAGTGTCTCCCTTTCTTCAAGATTATCAAGCAGGGAAAGAAGATGAAGTGGGACGAACAAAGCTAGCAGGCTTTCCAAGCTTTAAAGTGTTAGGATTATGCTCAATAGCAAGAGTGTAATATTATACTTGACAATCTTTTCATATTAATAAAGTGATTTCTGTTTGTTAACAAAATCTTATATAACATTTATTATTATAATTGTCAAAGTAAATAATCATAAGGTCAAAAGACTATGAGAAAAGAAGAATTGTTCGTACATCTGGATATGTATGAGGTAGACACAATTCTTTAGTTAGTCTTGAATAACGTTCTCAACTTAAGTTAGAGGTTAGGCACCTTTATCTTGTTAAAGTTGTAGAATTCTTTTACTAGCATTTGAGTGGGATCAAATGTGTTATGATGAGTCTAAAATCATCAAAGGGTCTTCGAGTAAAATAATCTAGTGCACTGGGTGCATTGAACTGTATCACAATGAAATACTTTTTCTAGAACCGTCAATAGATAAAAGTCTTTTCATTATCAGGACAATCAGATAGTTTATCTTAATCCTGAGATAAATGATGGACTTATGGTTGCAAGTGTTATCATTTGAGCTATCAATGAGTACGATTATATAGCATAGTCTATCCTCGATAGTTTGGTGGTATTCATTTGTTAATCGATAGAGGACTTTATTTATAGATATGGACATCGTGGCTCCATTTATTAAATATGAGTAGAATATCATCATATGGATGCTTTGTGGTTTTGGATATGAAATTTTAATGTTGAGTTTTCAATAGTGTTTGTTGAAAGATGACGTCTGGACAAGTCATAATATATATCCAAGTTCAAAGTGTGGTCATATAAGTAAATATGGTAACTTGGAGAGCTATATACGGTTGTTAACCACCAAAATTGGCGAAGGACCAAAGAGGAATTTTCCACCTTGATACAAAGAAGACATAGGGATCCAGACATCATCCAACTACCCCGTAAGAGGCGGAATCCCGCTAGATCCAAAAGAAGGAGGATCCCGATTGATCCGAGTACATACCCTCTCCAACGGGATCAAGCCCAGTCATTTCCCAGCTTCTCGAAGACCCCGCCAATACCTTGATTCACAAGCATTGCCCCGAGCCGGGCTACTCGCGGAATCCCTCCAGCAGGGTCCTACCAACCATTCCCTAGCTTCCTATGGACCCCACAGCACCCCGACATGGAGTTTAACCAAGTATCCCACTATAGTCTCGCCCTATTTCAACCCTCAAGTAGCAGCAAGATGCTTAATAGTTCACACCTCTTGGTGTAACCAGCCCGCCAAGCAGGAAGATACCCAGCGTTATGACTTTCATACCAAAATTGAATGCTCCATAAAGACTTAATAAAACGCCGCTGTCCAAACAAAATAGAGGAGACATACTCCTTCCCGCCAACTAAGAGTTCTATTTTAAGCAGGTTAACTCAGTTAGAGTCCTCTTAGGAAAGAAAGATTTGCTTACAAGATTGACTCCTCCTAGGAAGGAAAGACTAGATTTTTTCACGTAAAAGCTTTAAGATTATCTCCTAAGATGAGGGAGGTCTTGCAATTGCCAAAACCTAGACCGAAATTATAGGAGTGCATGGCAAGCAACAGGACCTATATATACAACATCTTACTCACCAGAAAGGGGGTCCAAAAAATCATCTCCAGAAACCCTACGATTAATTCTACTTATCGACACGTATGCGTTCACCATCACCACCATCTCCATTACTCATCGAGTCTCCATAGTACACTGTTAATCCTAAAAAACTTAGTTCATGTATGTGTAACATAAAGAGATGAATAAAAAGCGCTTCTTGTTTATTTACTTGTGTTCCTAATCGTTTGTGCATTATCGAGGGCATAGTCGGTATCGAACTACTTAATACCTCTCCGACCAGGGTCATCTTTGATCTTGGTCCCTTTAAAGTCGTTATTTAGAATTTTACCCCCAGTGACAATTTTCCGGTGACAATTTTCCGGTAACACTTTTGGCGCCGTCTGTGGGAAAAAATCAATTTACATCCCAATCAATTGTTCGTGTGGAGGCCGTGTGCCACATGGCCCAACTAGCCCTCTGGTCCCGTGTGGCACACGCGCGCCCCACACGGCCCTAGGCTGAGGTGGCCTATTTTTATAGGCTGAAAATCTTCTTCTCTCTCCTTCCTTTTAAATACCTTAATCTCCCTCCATTTGTTTTCAAGAAGAAAAAGTTTGAAATCCCGTCTAGAGTTTTCTCTCCAATTTTCTCAACTTCCAAACACCATAACTTTCTCATACGAAGTTGGAATTGAGTGATTCAAGTTGGAGATTGTTTGTAATTGAGTCCTCTACCTTTTCCAAGTGATCTTGTAGCTGTTTGATTGATTTTCGGAGTGATCTACTCAGAAAACCGAACCAGTTTGTGAAATCAAGGTAGAGTTCATATCTTGGTGATTTCATCTTTTTAAACCTTCAATTTGCTTAGGGTTTCTTCTTCTATATGTATGTGTATGTATAATGAATGCTATTGAGAAAGATAGCTTCACAATCAATCTAATTGAAAAGTCTAATTAGAGACACATGTGGACTAGATTCTTGGATTCTTTGTTTTTCACATGATTGAGAGTTGTATTGTGATTAGATTGACATCTTGGATTATTTGAGACTTGATTGATTCATTTTATGATTAATAATCCTTGAAATGTGTCTTTGATCCTTGATTGATGATATCTAGGATTAGAGCCTTTGTATGTGTTTTTAGAGATATCTAGGATTGAATTGTTTTTAACAATATCTCCTATCTCTAAATCTTAGGCTAGAATACTTGTTGAATACATTTTGTGATTCTAGCATTTATGTATGTTTATAACATCTTGAACTTGTGCCTCATATATATGAATTGTTCAAGAGTTATTTGTGTGAATGAATCTAGGAGTTTTATGTGTTAGTTGATTTCACATGCTCTAGGTTTTCATTCATGTTTTTTGCATCTAGATTTCTATTGCTTGTGTTTTCACATCTATAGATCTAGTTGTTCCACGGAATGTATTGATCATATGTTCTATGATGTTTTGATTATTTGCATCATTTGCATTCACATGATCACACTAGGAAGTCCTTGTAAAAGGCATGAAGTCTTGGTTAGAGTCGGGATGACTCAGATAGCCAAGCAAGAAGTCTTGGCAAGGAGTTGCGTACTCCGGATGGTTGAGCTTGGGTAGCTTGACTAGGATCCTAGTGATCTAGATTGCTAAGCGAGGAAATCTTCCTAGAGGCTTGAGAGCCTTGGATAGGGAGTTGCTCTCTAGAGGTGTAGGACACATCTTGGATAGAGAGTAGGCTTTGTGAATCACTAGCCCGAGGGTTGATTGGGATTTGATAGCTTGAAGTGGATATCATAGTGTTAATAGCTTTGAGTGTGTAAGTCCTTTTCGTGTAGTGGATTTTCTTTACCGGTGGTTATGGATTTAACCCGTGGATGTTTCCTCTTTGAGGTTTTACCACGTTAAAATATCTCGTGTCTCATTTTCGCTTTATATTTCCTTATCTTCCATATGTTCACTTGTATTGATTCTTTTGTATATTGATGCTTACATGATTTGATTCATATTGTACAATTGTTATATCATTTCAAGTATTCATTTCATTCTTATATTCCGCATTTTTGAATATTGGAAGAATTTGGGACTATACCTATTCACCCCCCCTCTAGGTATAAAACACTATTGCTTTAAGGGAATTTCAATATGTTAATTCCTCTTGCATAGCCTTTAACCGTTTGGGGTCTTGTAAAGCCAATTTTGTTATCTTTAGTTCATTGTCAGCAAGGTAACAGTGATGAAAAACCTTTGGTTTTGAAATGCCTTTCATTGACCGAGTGGTCATTGAATGCCTAGGAAGTATATGCTGTGTTTGAGCATGTGATTGTATTGGTAAGGCAATTGGACTTGTCATAGAACCAGCTGTACTTGTAGACTCAGCTTCTCTGTTGTGATTAAAAGGGGAATTATAAGATGTAGACTAAGGAGATGAGAGTGACATGTCTAAAAAGGAGTTGCCATTTTTGGAATTGAGCGTTTGGATGATATTTAGAATTGACTGTACCATAGATAAAGTCATGTTAGAACCTTGAGTAGTGTTATTATTTGATGGACTATTGCAAAAAAGAGACAAGGAAACTCAAGCTCATTAAACTCAACATGCCTAGATATGTAAACTCTCCTAGATAAGTGAAGACACTTATAACCTCTATGTAAACTATATTCGATAAACACACACTTAGAAGTATGAAAATTGAACTTGTGCTTGGAGTAGTCACATAAGTAGGTAAAACAACTACAACCAAAAGTTTTGAAGAAACTATATTTGGGTTTTTCATGGTAGAGTTTTCAAAGAGAGAAACAAACTTAAACATAGCTATAGTCATGTTATTTATTAAGAAAACAATAGTATTGAAGGCTTCAAACCAAAACTTAAAAGGCAATTTTGCATGAGCAAAGGGTGTTAAACTTGTCTTGATGATATGCATGTGCTTACTCATAGCCACTTCATTTTGTTGGTGTGTATGAGGACATGAATATTGAACTTGTATACCATGATCAACTAAGTACTTCGAAAAGGCTATGTACTCCCCACTCGTGTCAGTATGTAAGCTTTTAATCCTTTTTCCAAGTTGAAGTTCCACATTTGTTTTGAACTTGATGAAGACATTTAAAGCATTTGATTTCAGCTTTAGAGGAAAGATCTAACAAAACCATGTATATGCAATTAAAAAGGAAATGTGGTACATATGTCCCTCTGTAGATAGAATAGATGATAGCCCTCAAATGCCTGAATACACAAGTTTTAGAGGCTCTTTAGTTGTTATTTCAATTCTAGAAAAGGGTAACTTGTGCAACTTTCCAAGTTTACAGGCATCATAAAAATGGAGAGCATGAAACTTGTTATTAAAGTGTACATGTGTCAACATCTTTTGTAAAATCAAAGGAGCTGGAAGCCCTAACTTGGCATTTCATACATTTGCATTCACAGTAACATAAGAGCCTAGATAAGCTGATTGTGACTTAGAAACACTAGATTTTCCAAGGCCAATTTTATTCATTCTATTTACATTAGAAACAAGACCAAAAACATCAACTGATCAAACTTCATCTTGGCATGACTTAAAGGCCGAGAAAAACACCTTTAGAGCTTCCACCAACTTCAAGTAATACAGCCCATCCTTAAGTGTTCCTTAGAGTAAAACTTTCTTAGTTTTGAGATCCTTGATAACAAATGCATTAGCATATAACTCAGCTACATCTTGATTATCACATGTGAACTTTAAAATACTAAGTAGATTCTCAGTGATTTGTGGAACATGTAAAATATTCTTAAGATGAAGATGTTGGCATGGTGTGGTGTGAAACTTAACTAAAGTATCACCAATGTTAGAGAGAGTGAGTTTATGCCTATGACCTAATATAAGCTTTTCATTACCTTTGCAAGCAGACATTATAGAGAGGTTATTCAAGTCTGAGGTGATGTGGTTGGTGCTCCACTATCCATGTACCATGCTGGATTCACTACTAATTTTGGTGTTGCAATAAAGGCAGAGTTCTGAGGTGATGTGGTTGGTGCTCCACTATCCACGTACCATGCTGGATTCACTACTAATTTTGGTGTTGCAATAAAGGCAGAGCTCTTATGGATATTAGCTTTTGATTCTATAATCATCGGGTTCATGTTGCTTTGAGAAGAGGAAGGTCCAACCATTAACTGTCCATTAAAGCCTGTGGGTTTATTGAAACCTTGTTATTGGCTGTAATGAGCCTAATTTTGTTTTTGATTTCGTTGTCCTTAGAAGCCTTGATCAAAGCGATGGTAGCATTTAAGAGCTCCATGGCCTGGCTAATTGCAAACTTGATAGTGAATCCGACTACCTTTGCCATGACAACCGCCTCTGTTATTTTGAAAATCACCATCTCGTTGTCCTCTGTTGTTTGAAGCAAAGTTTGAAGCAACATGACTTACATTAGTATTTTTAGAGTTGAGATGCTCAATAAAGGTTCATGCATCATTAGTAAGAAATGAGTATCGTCAAATGAAATAAACCTTTGTTGTGTGGATTTGACTGCTACGATTGCATCAAACTCGTGACCAACATCGTTAATAAGACTCAAAACCAGATATCTGTTCAACAATCGTTTGTCCAGACTCATTCACTATCTCTACGTTGACATACTTGTTGCAGGTTGATTTAGACCTAAAATGTAGTCTTCTAAATCAAGAGCTTGAATAGTAGAGAATACATGAATTTTCCAGTAGATAAAATTCAACTTGCTCTTTTTTTTTATTTTTTTTTTATTTGCAAGATTCAAGTTGAGACACTTCGAGATTGATGAGAACTCCTTTGTTGAATATATTTTTGTCGAGTTATGACCTTGATTTGTATGTAAAGATTGCGAAGAATCGATCGAGTGTTGAGAAGCCATGATTGTTAGTCAATAAGGCTCTAATACCATAAAGACATAGAAGATATTTGATAGTAACACTCATGTGTTTGTTAAAAGTACTAAGAGAAAAATAGACTAACATAGAGCTTTCTTGAGCTCCATTAATGGAGAGAATCTAGAGGAATGTATATCTGTTTCTGTTGAAAAATTACACTCAAATGGTAAAAAGAGTCTGGCAATTAATTATTGACTGACTAGATAAAGATATCACCTGATAGTTTGAATTTTGAATTATAAAGATAATTCAATTGAATTCAATTTGATCAATTAAAGTTGGATATTTGGGATACAGATAACAGAGATATTAAATTTAAATATTAATTTTAATTTAAGTATCTCATCTAGATATGAGTCTGGACCCTATAAATAGCAAAGTGTGCTATTCATTCCAAATATCCCATTCTGAGCATACTTTTACAGAGAGCTAAAAACACAGAGTGTTTATTCACCAGTTTTCTCTTTTGCTGGTCTTCTCCGAGTTATAGCAAATAGCATGGTGAGTCGAGTGTATTTTTCTTATAATTATACACTAATCGTATGTAACAATCTCGGTATCCATTCCGTTGCGATGATCTTTGATATCCAACATTGGTATCACAGAAGTATTTTGGGATTGTTCGTACATTTAGTTTTATTTATATTGTTTATTTTATGCATATTTAATATACATATGTTGTCTGACTTCTGCTCTACAATTGTTATTGGGTTCGTATGTGGACTAATCTTCCAAAAGAATATTTCAAAAATATATCTGGCCATCAAATCAAATTGTTGTAATCCGGGTTGTTTGATGAAGCACCAATTTATTTCCTTTGAGAGCAACTCCAACTGGGGCTTTAAAATAGCGTAGAATACATTACCCTAAAAAAGAAAATACAATTCCCAAAATATTTTTTAGTGCTATGATGAATAGTAGAGCATACTGTTCGGATACGCAAACCTTTTTTTTTTTCTTTCTAAAACTATCACCTCATTCAAATCATCTTTTATTCTTAAAATAAAATTCATAATTTAACCATTTTATACTCAATTAAAATAAAATGTATTCCCAAAAAAATACTGTTGGAAAGATCTCGTAAAGATCTTTAAAATGACACGAATATTGATATACATATTCAATTTATTTAATTTACTTATTAATTATATATTAAAATAATGTTAAAATTTTATAATAATTTAAATATTTATTGGGAGCATATTCTTTAAGGATATTTTTTTGGTGTAAAATTTAGTGTTGAACATTGGAGTGGAAATTTTTTTGGTGTAAGTATATTCCCAAAAGATTCTCATTCAACTTCAAATTAGAGTAGAGTTTGGTGTCCACTATTTCCATTAGAGGTATGTTGGTCATCGAAAGAGCTGGAAACAATAACTCCACAATCTACACCAACTTCTTCTCTAATCACTTATTCAACATTTATTCCCATGTCTCGAGCATGAGAAGCAATATTTGGATTATGATTTCCCTTATCATCATCCAAGGAGGCAGGTCTAACCCAATCAAAAATAGGATTCTCATTATTGTCCCCTACTTCAGCAACCACTTGAAGTAGATCCATATAATCAATTTCATTTACTTTTCTTTTTCAGCGATCATATCTCTAAGTTTCTACTTCATATTATAATAACAATAAACAAGTTGTTCAAGCTTATAATAAGCAAAACGGTTCCTTTGTTTTGTGTGGATTAAAGTAAATGTGGACCTATTTCTTTTATAGGCAAAAGAAGACGATGTTTGTGATGGTATGCGAACTGCTATTGCACGCAATGATAGAGCACAGTTTCCATACATTACCCACCAATTAGCTGCAATAAAGATTATTAAGTATTATAACTTTATAAGTATGAATATTATTTCAATGATATTATTATTTATTATTAATGCATAAATTTTTGTAATAAAAGTTAAAGTGTATGGGCTACATTCATAAGATCAATATGTAAATAATATATATTAATATGACACAATACTCTCATACAAAGAATTTATAATCTAGGAATTATAAAATTGGTTGTAAATTGTAACTTATTACCTCATTTCCAAAATTAGCAATTCCTGCAGCTTCAGGGTCTACTTGCGCATAAACATTATGTACGGCTTTCAGAAGATATGAATTATCCCCAATGTTATATCTATATTGGTACTTTGGGTTTAAATAATAAGCTATAAGAAAAAAAAAAGAATAATTTTAGTATAAATATTATACTAAATTTTAATTATGAATGACAAACAATCTAAAATAAAATTTACCTACAGTATGTAGTGGCTGATTAAGCATTTTATTCCATCGATCTTGTATAATGCTTAGAATCCATTTACTCTCTCTTTGTTGTTTTACTGCATCTTTCGTCACACGTTCACTCTTTGGTTCTTTGTCCAATTTTTCTTCAAGTCTTCAATAATTATACTATTGACTATTATGTTGGAAATTTTTATAAATTTGTTAATGCTTCTTTTAAAATAATTTTCAATCTAAATTATTTTAACAATAATTTAATTGTTTAGGATTAAAAAAAATTATTTTAATAATATGCAAAATATCCATGGGGATATTTTTATGAATCTTTCAAAATCGGCCGGATATTCTTCAAAATATTGGATATTTATCTGTTTCAATATCAATCCTTCTAAAATACGGATATATTGGTGGATATTTCGGTATATCTTTCAATATTCAATTCCTTGTTATTATGAGAATTATTTTTATATTTTGTGTAGATTTTTTGGAAAACATAATTCTTGCTGTGCAATGTGCTGTAAATAGGTAAAACATGTTTTATGTGCTCAAACATGCATAGCAATAAACAATTCTATGTGATCAATTATTTTTTTGAAAAACGCGTTCAATTTTTTTTAAAAGGAAAGAGATTTTCTTTGACAAAGCAAATATAATTGTGCTCAATTCTATGTGCTTAAACATTTACATTAGATGATGATTGGAAGCTTCGATTAATTTTCTAATCTATTCCTACATATTATTGTATTATATTTCTTAGTGTAAATATTTGATGCAATAATAGAAGTGTGAATTTGAAATATGCTAGCGCTGAAAATACATCTCTTTGTCTAAATTATAGAAAATGTCTTATGCTACCAAAAAATATTGTGGCCGAATTGAACAAATGAGAGAAACTGGACAGTGAAAATTATGATATTTAGCACCGTATATGTGGTTCAGTATATCCTTACAGAGAAAGAGGCTCTTGAAACAATAACCAACACCTTGGTTGAACCTGCAACAGGAACTATTGCTTAACACAGAAGGGATATGGTGGCTTACCAAGCTTAGAAAAAGAAAAACAGCATAGTTCGCATAACGTTGCTGGGCAGTATGGCTGATGACCTGATGTGTGAGTTTGAGGAGTATGAGACTGCTCAAGCAATATGGATTGCTCTGAATGACAAGTTTGGTGGTACTTCAACCATCAAGCTTAGAAGGCTCACTATCAAGTTCGACACATATATGAAGCGCCAAAATCATACAATGAGGTAGCACCTAAGAGAGATGTCAAAAATGATACGTGAATTGAAAAACGATGAGCATGTCCTGACTAATGAGTAACAGGTTCAAGCTGTTATCTGATCTCTCCCTGATAGCTAGGAACACATGAAAATCAATATGATGCACAATGATAGCATTATTAATATTGTTAAAACTAGTGTCCAAAACCATGAAACCATTCAACATATAACAAGTACCTACTTGAACAAAATTCAAAAAAAAAAAAAAGTTCAAAATTTTCCCATGAAAGTTTAAAGCATAACCTAAACTAAGAAGAACAACAATGGAGACTAAGTTTCGTCAAATCTTTGGTGCATACAACACATCATGGAGATAGAGGGTTTTGCCATTGCGAAACACTAGTTTGCATATGCCTATACATTTGACTTCCACTCTTGAGTTGTTTCCCACGTATATCCATTTTGTTCCTTGTGGAATCCGATAATTTTCCACAAATGCTCCCATCTGAGAGGATTGGGACAGTGTTATTCCACGATTTAGGAGAATAGAAGTAGCGATGGACTTTTCGCATTACCCGAATGCCCTCAACATCAAACTCGATTGACTGGCCCCAGTTACCCCCAACAAAGAACCATTTGTTCTTCCAATACTTATTAGAGGAAGGAAACCCCCAAACAAAGCCCTTGGCCTTATCATAATTGGCCAGATCGACCTTTTCAACAATCTCGACGCCCTTCGGGATCTAATGGTCGGGTTTACTCGACAGAAGAAAATATGTCCCCGACTGGCCCCGATTGTCTAAAAGTATAAAAATGCTTGATCTCGCGAGGAGTGGGGGGTGGCAGCTTCATTCGGTACCATATGTGCCACAAGCACATCAGAATGCGGTAACTGTTCGGAGCAAGCTGGGTCGGGGATATCTGAGCCTCAACCAGGAACTAAGTAATGAAGGGCTGAAGAGGAAAAGTGACGCCGCAGCTAAGCATAGCCTCGTAGATTGCCACCATCCCGGGCGGAGGGTTCCATGCAGCCCTATCTCCGGCCAGTTCAAGCCAAATACAATCTCTATCCAAATTAAACCTACCTATATATTGACGAGTCTCCTTTCGGCCGACTATGTTCGGTTCAATATTGTAGGCGTAGACTCGCTCGGGTGAGAACAAAATTCGAGCTGCCCGGTGCTCCAACTCCACGTCATCTTCGTTTACTCTTTGAGGCCCAATAGTACGGAGACCACTAACACTCTTATGGATTGTACGTAGACTGTAATTCTTGGATCTTATCATTGGGGGTCGAACGTCACTGCAAGTAGAAGGACAATGGTCAGATTGAGGGACCCTAGGGGAATCAGTCCCAGGGGGAGCTTCACGAACAAACTCTGAAATATTAACATCTAAAAATTAGGGTTGATTTGGGGGTGGTCTACCCAACAGATTTTGAAGGCACTCAACCAAGCGAGTGTCATGACGCTCAATAGCAACCATCGAAACAACAAAAAGGTGATGTCTAACTGAAGGATCCATAAAAAAAGGGGTTGAAAAAAGACTAACCTTGACGAAACTCATGAAAGAGGGAAGAACCGCAGAAAACCACAAACAATGCAGAGGAGTTGGAGAAAAAGAGGCTTCAAATCTGTGGGAAGAAAACAAAAACTAGTTGGAAACTAGTGGGTGTAAAGTAAACTGAGGAAAAAAGAAGGTCGCAGTGATGATCAAGAAGGATGCAGAAAAAAGAAAATCAGAATTTCTGGAAGAGGACGAAATGGAGGGAGTATAAATAAAGATAGGCGGTTTGGCTTAAAAAAAAAAATAATAAAAACCCTAAAACAAAGAAAGCAAAAAGCGGGAAACATGCAAAAAGACACGTGGATTAGAGCAAGAGTCATGTCTCATAAATGCAGCCTGACATACCAAACTCCGGAAGGACAAGTGGCAACATCAGAAGGAACTTTGGCCGTCAGAAACCTTAAATGTCACCATCAAAGGATTTTTGGTCAGAAGGCAAATCGAACGTATGAGGATGAAATTAAGACACGTCATTAATGCCTAAAATTAATAAGGGATGCTAATCATAGTATTCACAAAGCATTAAAGAAGAGCATTTATGGGGGAAACGACAAAGAACTTGTCCGACCAGAAGAAGGACCGAATGGGATTTAAATACTTTTGCCGAGTAAACAGACTCGCCCTCAAAACAAGCAAGTCCACTCAGCCCAAATATTTAAAGGGGTATTGTTATAGGTAAAATTCACCACATATGACAAGTCAGCAAACAACGTGGATAGGGGTAAACCACGTTAGCCAGGAGTCTGATCAGTAGGAAAAAGTGAATCTCCATAGGCTGAGAAGATAGAGTCAGAACAGCAAGTAACGTCGAGTACACCGAATATGAAGAAATGTCCGACTGTATATACTCGATGTAAGGGAAAAGATCGTCCCTGGTAGTCCATTTGCCACCTGTACGCAATATAGTTAATGAAGATCAGCCACAAATCAACTACTAAGAAGCAGAGTCCAACAAGGAAACAAGATGATTTCCTTGACAGCTCACTAGAGTCCAAAACAGATTCGGAATCAATAACAATAAAGACGAGATCAACATGGAATAAAGAAAGAATCCCAAAACCAACTTGATAATCCCCTACTTGTACGTCACGACACTAAACCCTAGTGGGACCCTAGAAACCTTAAGGGAATCATGTATAAATACCCTTACAAAATATAAGTAAGGGGGGCACAAGAAAAGAGAGAGCGGAGTGTGTAATTATAAAGAGCATTATAGTGGATTTTGCTGAGTTGCTTGGGCAACAACCTATGGATGTTTCTCCGATTACCGAAGTTTTACCACGTTACATTCTCTTATTTTCTTTCTCCAGTATTTTATCGTACATTTAAGCTATTTGCAAACCAGAGATCGTTAACTGGTCAATTGACAAAAACCATCGTCAACAACAATAAACACCCTTTTGATTGTTTGCCTATATATATGGCATTAGGCTTTCCATTGTGTTGGTTGATCAGTGATCCAGAAATTCTATATCAAAGAATATATGTTATATTTCTCGTCTCTCAATTCTTGTCTCTGTTTCTTTGTTTGTTCATCTCTTTCATCTCACTTCTTTTATTTATTTTATTATCTCAATTATTTACAACATATATAAGTATATAATAATGTATGAATAAATTATAGAAAGGCAATAACAAAAATAAAATTAAGAGAAAAATGTTTATAAAATAAGCATAAATAAGACTTAGGGGGGGTGTATTGGATTGAGATTTTAATAGACAATTTTGGGGTGCAAAGATTTTATGGATTTATAAGACTATTAGGATTATTATGATTATATGGACTAGACTTTTTAGATTCTGAAAGAGTCTTTGTATTTTATTTATAAACTGTTAGGATTATCTAGACTTTATTTCAAGACTTTTTGGACTTTTTTTAAATATGGACCTTATAAATTTGCTAGTTAACACATAGGCTTGACTTGAGAAAAACCAAACTAGCTAGCTGGCCTAAGCTAAAAAAACCCATACAAGATGTACTTTTTTAGATTAGGCATCAACACACAATGAAAATGCGTATAAACAAATACTACAATAGTATGAATAATAGCTATCAACACATTTGAAATTCTAAAAAAACAAGCATAAGAACTATTTTATAGGTATCATATGGCCTAATACCTCTCAAGCCATCTAATTCTTTATTTTATCCTCGACAGTTTTGTATATATGATATGGGTATAGCATTAACTCAATTAGCAAAAATGCTATTTTTGGTGCTTTTGGTTAGGAGTACTGAGGAGAGAAACTCTGCTAGTCTACTTTTAGTAAAAATCACTACTTTAGGGGAAGAGGGATGTGACTCAAACCCACAACCTTTTGGTGTAATTGCGAGAGATATATCACTTGGACCAATCTCATCTTATTATAAATATTGGATTTTTTTTTACTTAGATTATATTCTATAGTGGATGAGTTTGATCCTATAACAATAGGTTTCTATACTTTTCTGAAGAAAAAAATTGTTACTAAAACAATTAAAACAAGGATGTGCATGAGATAAACCATAGTAAATTTAACAAATCTGGCAACTATGAAGCATAGATCCAACAATTTTTAACAGAAATCAACCCAAATAATGACAAGATCACATCTGAACACAACCATTTCATTTTAAATCTCCAAAAAGGAAAATGAGTTTTAAAAATATAAACCATCTTCTTCTACAAGACTACAAACCACATAAATATTTGTATGCTTGCCTAAAACTGGAGTCATTATTCTATTATGTTTACATACAATAATGAAAACAAATTCAACATGTTTCTTTATCTAATCTTTGATAGTAGGTTAAAATTCCATATCTCCAACAAGCAACAGCAATTTCTTTAATGTCTACAAGTTATTGGATTAAGCTAATTGAACTTGGTTTTTTTTTTTTCTTTTTCTTTTTCTTGTGTCTATGTTTTGTTGCTTTTGCTATCTTTTTTTTTCTTTACTGGTGTTTTTCTCCAGCTTTTGTTGTTCAATCAAAATTTTTTTTTGAGAGAAAAGTCTAGAAAGTATGATGGGAGAGGGCAAGACAATTTTGGGGTCTAGATATTTATACATATCACTAAAAAGTCTAGAAAATTCATTTTGTCATGAAACTTAAAAATCTTGATCTCTATCCAATATAACCAGACAATTTGCTGCATCTTGAAAGTCTAGATCTAATATTAGAAGACAATATTGACTTTTAAAAAAATCTTAAAAGTCTAGATCCAATACCACAAGGCAATACAGACTTTTTAAAAAAATCTTAAAAGTCTTGATCGAATACCACCGGACTTATCTAACTTGTTAAAAAGTCTCAATCCAATACCACCAGACTTTTACTTTCCCAAATTGTCTAATAAAATCTTGAACCAATACACCCCCTTAATTACCTTGTATAAATCATAATCTGGGTTTGGCGGTTGAACTTGAACTTGTTTATGATTTTATTTTATTTTCAAAGCCACAGAGAAACCGAATAGAATGTGGTAAACCTGGAAACTCACAATATATATATATATATATATAGTAAGTGGGACTTGGTGGCTATTAAGAATTGATAAATAAAAAGAAAAAAAAAAGGGATTAAGTAAATTAAAAATTAGGTGTAAGACATGAGAGAGTTGAGGAGAAAAAAAGTGGCACTTTTGTTTTTTGTTTTTTGTTTTGTTTTTTAACTACATCAATTTGTTTTTTTATTAACTAAATTCATTTTTGAAAGAAGGCTTTTTTTAATTGTCTAAAAACTAATTATTTAATTAAACAATTTGTTTAATCATTTTTTTTTTGATAAACTCCAATGTTAGTTTTTTTATTTTATTTAATATATATATATATATTTATTGTTTAATCATTAAGAAGAATAAATCTATCTTATCTTTAGATAAAATTAATCTAGAAGAAGAAGAAGAAGAAGAAGAAGAATTTTTTTTTTTTTTTTTTTGGATATATGGAGTAGTTTTTTTTTTTTTTTTTTTAAATGAAAAAAGATTAGTTTTATATTGATCTATTCTAAGTATTGTAGGGGGTCGACCTACAATCGAAGTGGATCGGGTCGTGTTTCGCTAGGCCCAATGTAACTTGGTTTGAACCGTCAATCTGATGTCGTCGCTAGCTTAATGATCCTGCAATATAATTTGGTCAATCGACCTGATATAGATATCTTCTATATTTACCTGCAAAAAAGAACAAGAACAGAAAAAATGAAGATAAAGCGAAAGAAAAGAAGGTGGGTTAGATCTTTAGCCTTAGGTATGCTTGGGCTGAGCAACAGTTTGTGATAATCGTAAAAATCAGATTCCGGTGGCCGGGATTCTTTAGTGCAAAATTTAAGTACGCTTTTGTAAGCTTTTTTCAATCCTCCCTTTCTTTGCAAAGTGCCTTCCTTTTTATAGGAGGCTCAAAGTTACCGTTTTAACTTGATATACCAGATCATGATCTGATTGTGGACGAGATTCTTGAAGAGATTTTCTCCCCAAGAATCTCGTTACTTGACATAACTCCTGGCTGACTTGGTCTCCAGACGACCAAGTCATGCTGCTGCCTTTCTCATTGGGCTACTCAAATTGGGCCAAAGTGAGTTGAGCATAGGTTTTACATTTTGGGCCAGTGGGCCATTTTGGCTACCACAGTTTGTCCCCCACTCTCTAGAGAGTTTTCGATGAAGTAGAGAGTGATTTACATTGAGTCGACCGTTGTCGAGCGAAAACGTCTTCCATTGTCGAGCTCACCTATTTGAGTTGCCTTAATCAATAGTCGATTTTCCAACAAGTACCAAATGTCGTTCGACGAACGTTTTCCGCTGAAGTTGGCTTAATCAAAGGTCACATCAAATAGAAGCCTATCTTTTCAGTTTCCCAAGATGATGTCATTTGCATTTAATTCGGGCGTGCTCGCTTTGTTCAAGATATGGCTTTTTCAAATTTTGAACTTTTAGCCATCATTACAGACGGTTGAACTTTTAACCATCATTACAGACGGTTACTTATGTTACCTTGGTTAAGTAGCAACTGGTGGGGTGTTGACATGTGGCAAGCGTGGTTGAGAATAGGTTTATAAGTAAACCGTTCCCCTTTCCACAAGTCACTTTTACAGTGAATCTCCAAAGAAACAACTTTTCCTCTCCTTTGTTTGCATCTTCTCCTCTTCGCAGATATTGTTTATACTCGTGAGTTTCTCAGAATCAACTCAGAATCCCTAGAAAATCCTTCGAGGTCAGTAAAGAGTCCACTTGTTTTTCTATTTTGCTTTCCTGCATGAAGCTGATTATTTCAAATATAAAAAATAGGCATAGTGTAGAGATTTACCTAGTATAAGTTCTGGGTTTTATACTTGCTGTTCTTCATTATCAAGATATTGCTTGCTGCTTGTTGCATTCCGATTATATCCATTGCTTGATCTTGTTTGCTATGTTGGACTATTAACATTACCTGTTTGTGGAAGAATTCTTTTGTCCGACCTTTAGGATGGTAGAGACTGTAGGGTTAGATTTGATTCGTTTTCGCCAAAAAACCCTAGGTTTTGATTTTAGAAGCCCTAGGTCGTGATTGTAGCATGTTAGTTTCTGACTTGTGCACGTTTTGCATCTGTCAGCTTTAGGTTTCAAAATGTCGAACGACGATATAAACCTGTCGAGCAACGATACGATCTCTAAACCAAAATATGTTTGGACTACAAGCGAGGGAGAAGATAGTGTTGATGGAATCGATAGCGGGATGGTAGATGTAGATCGACAAATTACAATAGAGGACCCGTCGAACGTCGTTGCTATAAATGCGAAGGGCATACTTGAACAAGGTGGCGTACGTGCCGTTGCAACGATAGTCAACCATCCTGAATATGTCGATGTAGAAGAGGCTACTACATCCGGTCAACCATTAGGTATCCTCGACGAAAGTCCAGCCAGTCTGGATACAGAGGAAAATTTATGTATGTTGAGGGAGATTTACGGCATCCCAAAAGATGTCGAACTACGCGCACCTAGGGAACATGAGTGGGTGGACTGGGATATACCAGGGTGGACGTGTTTTTACGAATACACCCTTCGTTTAGGGTTTAGATTTCCTGTCCCACAATTGGTGCGACGGATGCTATTATACTACGACCTTGCTCCAGGTCAGTTGATGCCAAACACTTGGAGAATATTGCTGAGTCTGGGAGTTCTCAGCGAAAAATATAACTTAAATTTTGGGATGGGATGCCTCCTCCATAATTATTATTTGAAGGAACATATAAGCGACCGAGATCGTTATACGTTGATGCCTAGGAGTAAGGAGCATCAGATCATTACCGATACGACGACGAACGACTAAAATTGGAAGGATACTTACTTTTTTGCTAAAGGTCCTCCGATCGATGGTCCATGGTTCATGGGGGATGAGTCATATCAATATCGTCGAACTTGGAGTCGGTTTGGTGAGTGTCATTCGACTATTGTCGTTTCCTGCTTTTTATTTTTCTGAAATTATTCTTGCTGATATTCAGCTCATTTTGTAGAAATAAAGGGTATAGAGAGTAAACCGTCGTGCGATATTGCTCCTGCTCGCACCGAAGCAATGCTAGGTATCCCTGTAAAGGATAGAAGTTGTAAGGTGCTGCTAGCAGAAGGTAAACATAGGTCTAGCCGTTTATGGAGATGGTCGACTCTTAATAGGTCGCGAACGCCCTATCCTTGTGTAAAAGACTTCGTGTCGTATGTCTGGATTAGGAGGAGTTTCGAAATTCTTCGATATCAAATGAAATTCTTGTCGCCTGTAACTGACAATGAACGTTGTTTCGCAGTGACGTCGATGGCGAGTGCAAGGCTGAACCTTCTAAACGAAGCCGACGCTCTGAAGAAATTCAGGGATGATATGGTCAGGAAAAGAGCAGCGGCGGCTAAAAAGAGCAAAGCAGTCGACAAGTCGAAGGAAGGCACTTCAGTGACTTTCGAACATGTATACACTTCTTCCCCTGAGCGATCCCCAGTGACAAAGAAGCAAAAGAAAAGCTCGACGCTCGAAGAGGGGAAAAGAGTCGAATCGACCCCCAGGAAGCAGACTCCTGCCTCTGTTCCTGATTCGCTGACAATATACTCTTTTGGATTGTGGTCCTTTGTTGAGCTGACTACATTTTTGAAGAAGTCAGCTGATTATATTTTTTCAGCGGATGAGAAATTTCTGAAATCCAAGAAGACAGAAGAAGTGTTCGACACGACAATGCTCTCGACTTTTCAAGTAAGTTTGTATTTGATCTCTATTGGTTTTTATAACGTAAGTCTCACACGAATTTTTTCTGCTTTATAGGCTTGGCAGGCACAGCTGCAACTACAAGAGAGGTTCAAGGTGGTTAGCGACAGATGCGGGAAGTAGAGAAAAACGATCGACATTTTAAAGATGGAGAAGACGAAGGTCGACAAGACTGTCGAGGAGATTCAACGTAAGAACATAACTCTTGAGAAAGAGCTAATGGAGGTGAAGATAGAAAGGGATCGACATGCTCAGGAGTCAACCGAGGCTTGCGTGGTCGTCAACGAGCAGCAGCGCCTTGTCGATGACTTGAAGGAACAATTGTCGTCGATTGCGTCGGCTGCAATTTGCAAGGCGAAGGCGGAGCTATATCAAGACTATCTCTCTGGCAGCCATACCAATTGGGATAATGTCATGATGCAAGAGATGATCGACACCTATGAAGAGATGAAAAGGCTGGAGGAGGCCTTGCCTGGAGATGAGCAATCGCTTGGTGATGACATAGCTCTTGATAATGTCGATGACACGAATGCTGCCCTCGTCGATCCACCCATTTTCAACCCACCTATTGTCGATCCTCTTGCAAATCCATCAAATGTCGCTTCGACTGTCGACCCACCTGTCAACTGATATATTTGATTTTTATTTAAAATGTCTATAATTGAGGATGATTTGGTCGTTTCGACCATTTATTATTTTACTATGAATCATTTTGATCGTATCGATATTTATAATCTCTCTTTGCATGTCTTCGATATTTATGAAGTAAAAGTATGAAATCTGTTTTCATGTGGAAACGACACGACCATCTTATAATGGGGTTTATACAAGATTAAATATCTGAATGAAATAAGCCTGTAAACTTATGTTCATGCGTAAGTTAGATGACATCACAGTATAGATAAAATCGATAAAAAACATGGTTGATATATTTATAGAATAATCGCGTACATGTGTTCAGTCGACATTTTACTTCTGATAATCGCGTGCATGCGTTCAGTTGACAATTTACATCTGATAATCGCGTACATGCGTTCAGTCGACATTTTATATCTGATAATCGTGTACATGCGTTCAGTCGACATTTTACATCTGATAATCGCATACATGCGTTCAGTCGACAGTTTACATCTAATAATCGCGTTCATGCGTTCAGTCGACAATTTACATCTGATAATCGCGTACATGCGTTCAGTCGACATTTTATATCTGATAATTGCGTACATGCGTTCAGTCGACAACTTATCCAATGTGGCCCCGACTTTCAATATTCGTTTTGTCAAGTAAGAATATTGAGAGTAGATATTCGTTTCGTAGATGTCGGAGTACAACCTGTCAATGCTGTAGTAACAATATAATGTGTCGAAGTCGAATAATGCACGAAAAAATGATTTTTGTGAGCTCAGTTTTTAACTTAGTACTAAGTTTTTCATCATTGCTCTTTGTGCATCGTTAGTATAAGAAGTACAACTGAAACTGAAAATTGACTGAAAATTGAGATTAATCAATGATTCAAGTTTAGAAATGATACTGTTTTAGGTGTAAAGCGTTCCAACTGTTGTGTAATTCTCGACCGTCGAGTCCTCGCAATTTGTATGCTCCTCGACCAACGATATCTGTTATTTGATAAGGTCCTTCCCAAGTTAGTCCTAACTTTTCGGCTCCCTCTTCTCTGGTGTTTTGGAAAACACGACGTAGTACCCAGTCATTTACTTTGAACACTCTGATATGTACTTTCTTGTTGTAATGTCGTGCGACTTGTTACTGATACGACTGAACTCTTAGAGCAGCTCGATCACGTCGTTCATCCAAATGATCTAATTCGAAGGCGAACTCAAGGCCATTTTGGGCTTCGTTTGGATTTTCGCTTCGTGTAGTTGCAATTCGTGTCTCGATGGGGATTACTGTTTCAGATCCATAAACAAGGGAGAATGGAGTTTCCCCTGTCAACCGTCGAGGAGTAGTTCGATACGACCAAACGATCTCTGGGAGCTTTTCTACCCATTCGCTCTTTTTGGCTTCTAGTCACTTCTTCAGTGTGTTAATTATGGTTTTGTTTGTCGACTCCGCTTGTCCATTGGCTTGGGGATAACGTGGAGTCGAAAAGCTTAGTTTTATCCCATACTTGTCGTAGAAATCCTTGAAGTCGAACGAAATAAACTGGGATCCGTTGTCGGTTACTATTTCTCGTGGAACCCGAACCTGAAAATAATATATTTCCACACAAAATTGCGTATCTCAATGTCGCGTACTTGAGGTAAAGCTTCGACTTCTACCCATTTTGTAAAGTAGTCTGTCATTACCAACATGTAGACGACACCTCCAGGTGCGGTTGAGAGTTTTCCTACAATGTCCATCCCCCATTTCATAAAAGGCCAAGGGGTTGAAATTGAGTTCAACATACTTGGGGGAAGATGGCAGACAGGTGCAAATCTTTGACACTTATCGCACAACTTCACGTGATTTTGAGAGTCGGAGAGCATTATCGGCCAGTAGTATCCTGCAGTGATGGCTCTGTTCGACAGACTTCGAGCTCTAGAATGATTTCCACATTCTTCATAGTGCAGACTTTTGAGAACGTCGTACGCTTCTCGTGGGGTCACACACCTCAAGTAGGGTCCTGTAAAAGATTTCTTATATAACTTACCATATATGATGCAGAATTTAATGGCTTTTGCTTTGATTTTTCTCGCCTCAGTTCTGTCTCCAGGTAGAATGTCGACTCGCAAATAGTCCAGTATTGGATCCATCCAATTCCTTACGTTGTCGACTGGGGCAACTATTTCTGTTTCCTGGATAGTTGGTGATGTAAGTTGTATGATCGGAATTGATTTTGATCCGTTGGTTGTTATCAAGCCTAAGTACGCCAGTACATCTGCCCGGGAATTCTCCGACCTTGGTATTTGTTGTATAGTAAATTCGTCGAACGTCGACTGAAGCTATTTGGCCTTGGCTAAGTAGGCGGTCATCCTTTGATCCCTTGCTTCATACGATCCGTTAATTTGTCGGACGACTAATTGTGAGTCGCTGAATACTTTAAGGTTTTTGATGTTCAAGTTCTTGGCAAGGTCTAGTCCAGCAATTAATGCTTCGTACTCTGCTTCGTTATTTGTCGCACGGAACTCACAATGGATGGACTGCTCTACTATGTCCCCGTGAGGAGATTTAAGCACCAATCTCAGTCTATTGCCTTTTATATTGCTTGATCCGTCAATCGACAAGGACCATTTTTCGTTCGACGCTATCTCCATAAGAGCTATCAACTCTTTTTCAGCCTGTAAATTCTCCTTAGGGGTAAAATTCACAACAAAATCAACTAATACCTGTGACTTCAACGCCGTTCGCAGATGAAAGTTGATGTCGTACTTACTTAGTTCGACAGTCCATTTCGTCAGTCAACCTGAAAGTTTAGGTTTATGCAAGATATTTTTGAGAGGATAAGTAGTTAATACCTTAATGGAATGACATTGGAAGTATGGCCTTAATTTACGGGCTGCAATGACCAGGGCTAATACCAGCTTTTCTAGTCGACTGTACATTGTCTCTGCGTCGAGCAATGCTTTGCTTAAGTAATACACGGGGTATTATCGATCACTTTTTTCCCTAACCAATACGCCGCTGATAGCTGTATTTGAGACGGCCAAGTACATGAGTAATGTCTAATTGTCTTTTGGCTTTGACAACAGTGGTGGTGAAGTCAGACATTCCTTCAGATCTTGCAATGCCTTCTCGCATTCGTTGTTCCATTCGAAAACTTTGTTTTTCCTCAAGGTGTTGAAGAATGGATGGCATCGTTCGGATGATTTGGAGATGAACCTATTTAGTGCTGCTACATGACCTGTGAGCTTCTGTATGTTTTTAATGCATCTAGGCGACTCGATCCCACGTATTGATTGAATCTGGTCTGGGTTGGCCTCGACGCCTCTTTGGGTGACCAAGTACCCTAAAAACTTCCCTGACGATACACCAAAAGAACATTTAGAAGGATTTAGTTTCATACCGTATTTGTCGAGGACGTAGAACGACTGTCTCAGGTGGTCGATGTGTTGTTGAGCCACAAGTGACTTGACCAACATATCGTCAATGTACACTTCCATTGTCGAACCAAGCATTTTGGTGAACATTTTATTCACTAGTCGTTGGTAGGTGGCACCTGTATTTTTCAAACCAAACGGCATTACTTTATAACAAAAAGTACCTCGCTCTGTTACAAAGGCGGTTTTCTCTTGGTCGTCTGGATGCATCAGGACCTAGTTGTAGCTGGAGTAGGCGTCCATGAAACTGAGTAGTTTGTGTCCGGCTGTGGTGTCGACAAGCACGTCGATATGGGGCAAAGGGAATGAATCTTTAGGGCATGCTTTGTTAAGGTCTGTGAAGTCGATGCATACCCGCCAATTGCTGTTTTTCTTTTTAACCACCACGACATTTGCCAGCCAGTCGGGATACTTAACTTCTTTCACCGAGCCAATGTCGATCAGCTTCTGAATCTCTTCGTTGATGATTTTGTTTCTTTCCGGAGTGAATTTTCTCCGCTTTTGTTTTACCGGTTGATGATCGGGGTCGACCTGTAATTGGTGAACAATTACCTCTGAATCGATGCCGACCATGTCTGAATGCGACCATGCAAAACTGCCTTGTCGTTCCCTTAGGAAGTCGATTAGTTGTTCTCGAGTTTCTTTCGATAGTCTGGACCCTATAAACACTTTACGATTCGGTCGACTTGAGTCGATTGACACCTCATCAAGATCCTCTATCTTTAGTGCGTTTGGAGTCGACTCGACTTTGGAGTCCTGTAATTGCTATAATGACTCGTTCTTCTTCTTCATGGTACTTTGATAGCATTCTCTGGCTGCTCTCTGTTCTCCTTTTATCTCACGAACTCCCCACCCTGTTGGAAATTTTATCATCTGGTGGTAAGTCGAGGGGATTGCCTTCATCTCATGAATCCACGGTCTCCGTAGGATTGCGTTGTAGGGCGACTAACAGTCAAGTACCAGGAAGTTGACGTAAAGTTTCACGTCTTCAGCATAGATTGGTAGTACGATTTCTCCTAACGTACTTTTTTGTTCTCCACTGAATCCTGTCAGCATTGTCGTCCGACGGCTTAGCTTAGATTCGTCGACCTGCATTTCTCTTAGGGCACTATCAAACAAAATGTTACATGAACTACAATGATCGATCAAAATTCTTTTTGTCAAACAGTTAGCAATATGTAATGAAATAACGAGTGCATCATGATGAGGAGAAAACAAATCTGATTTGTCTGAGGATTTGAAGATGACGGTTTCGTCGTAGGTTAGTGGATGCTCTCGACTAGGTTGAATTTCTGCATTTGACACTTCACGCGTGTGCCTCTTTGCTGCCGAGTAACTAACTCCACTCACTTCAGAACCCCCTGTAATAAAATTTATTACTCTGTCTTGTCGAGGTAGTTTTGGTGGATTGTCGTTTGCATTGGTCATTTTGTCGTTTCATCTTACCAGGGTTTGTTTCCCCTTTTCCGTTAAAAATTCCTGTAGATGTCCTTGTTGCAGTAGTTCTGCAACTTCGAATTTGAGGGTGATACAATCTTTAGCCCGATGGCCGTGATCTCCGTGGAATTCGCATCTCAGCTTTGCATCTCGATGCTCTGGAAGTGCATTCATTTTCCTTGGCCATTTTATTGTCTTGCCCATTTCCCTCATAATTGCTACGAGGTCGACTGGTTCGATGCTTAGATTGTATTCTGGTACTTCTGCTCATGGTCGACTGGTTCTTGGGTAATCTCGTTTGTAAGGTCTATTGTCGATTGAACCTTCACCGTATTGTCGTGTAGATCGTCTGTCATCAGTCGGGTAAGGTTCTACCCTTCTGTCGTTCGACCGCCTATCTACTCGATCGTTTTTGCGGCTTGACTAATTGTTGATTTTGCCTATGTAATTAGCTTCATCTTCTTCCCATTTTATTTGGGCCCACGCTTTTGCCAACACATCTTCCATCATCCTGCATGGGTATTTGGTTAATTCTTTATAAAGATCAGAGTCAAACCTGAGGCCCTTTCTGAAGGCGTATATCGCAGTCGCCTGATTGCAGTGAGAGATTTGAACTTTTTCTCTGTTGAAGCGACCGACATAAGTCCTTAGATTTTTGCCATGTTTCTGGGTTATCATATACAGGTCGTTCGACTGTTTCTCCAGCTTGCGACTACTTGCAAATTGCTCCACGAAGGTGTCTGTAAGCTGTGCAAAGGAATTAATATAATTGTTAGGTAAATTAGTGTACCATTGTAGAGCTGGACCATTGAGGCTGGACCCGAAGGCTTTGCACATGCACGCTTCTCGTAGGTCACGCGGAATTGCTGCAGTGAACATTCTTTACTTGTACTACGCTATGTGGTCGTTTGGATCAGTCATCCCCTCATACTGCTTCATATTTGGGAAGCTAAATTTTTTAGGCATCTCGACGAGCGCTATCGCATCGACAAAAAGGCAAGTCAGCGAAGCTGTTCATGTTGCTCCTTTTAATTAGAACTGGAACACCCAGAATCCTTTGTATAAGGGCTTCCATCTTTGCAAACCTGCAAGAAAATTTCAAATTAGCAATGGTAGATGAGTCAGGTCTAGATTTTACCAAACCTGGTGTCGACTGGAGTGACACAGGTGTCCCCAAGACATTCTCAGGTTGCCTTCCCATAACAAGATCTTGCTCGTTGTCGTTTCAGACAGGCAAGTTGTTGAGGTCGATGTCGACTCGAGCAGTCTGGGGTGTTTGATGGGTTTGTCCGACATTTGGATTTGCATCTGGGATCCTTGGTCCTGTTGGAACGTCCGGAGCTCGTCAGTCGACTTCTTGTTCAACGTTTAGGACTGGAACTGGGCGTTCCACATCTTCGCTGTCGGGTACTACGCCATCAACCATAGCTCACAGTTCTTCATTTGTCACCCGGATTGCAGCGTTTTCAGCTTCTAACGCTCGTAATTTTTCTACATTTGCTGCTGTTTAAGTGACCAATGCAGCAATCTGCTCTTCGATGGTTGGGACGGTTCCTTCGCCAGACATCGTTGTTGTTCGTTTGAAAGTTTCAATTGATAGACTTGTAAAGTTGCAATGGGCCCCACGGTGGGTGCCAAACTGTAGGGGGTCGACCTACAATCGAAGTGGATCGGGTCGTGTTTCGCTAGGCCCAATGCAACTTGGTTTGAACCGTCAATCTGATGTCATCGCTAGCTTAATGATCCTGCAATACAATTTGGTCAATCGACTTGATATAGATATCTTCTATATTTACCTATAAAAAAGAACAAGAACAGAAAAAATGAAGATAAAGCGAAAGAAAAGAAGGTGGGGTTAGATCTTTAGCCTTAGGTTTGCTTGGGCTGAGAAACAGTTTGTGATGATCATAAAAATCAGATTCCGGTGGCCGGGATTCTTTAGTGCAAAATTTCAGTACGCTTTTGTAAGCTTTTTTCAATCCTCCCTTTCTTTGCAAAGTGCCTTCCTTTTTATAGGAGGCTCAAAGTTACCGTTTTAACTTGATATACCAGATCATGATCTGATTGTGGGCGAGATTCTTGGAGAGATTTTCTCCCCAAGAATCTCGTTACTTGACACAACTCCTGGCTGACTTGGTCTCCAGACGACCAAGTCATGCTGCTGCCTTTCTCGTTGGGCTACTCAAATTGAGCCCAAGTGAGTTGAGCCTGGGATTTACATTTTGGGCCAGTGGGCCATTTTTGGCTACCACAAGTATAAAAGAAAAAAAAATCATTTTTTTCATAAAATGATCACTTTGTTAAAAAGATCATTTTTTTTTTCATAAAATGATCTATTTTAGTGATCACTCCCTTAGAAAAGATCATTTTTATATAAAGTGATCTCTATGATTCTTTTTGTAGTAGTTCTTTGAATTGGATGATCTTAAGGATAATGTAAATCTAAACACTTCAATTGAGATAGATACAAATTTATCTGGGACTTCTGTCCCTAGTGGGAGTAACAGTTGTTGAACCAGCTTTTATAGATTTACAAACTTGAAAGAGTAAACATAGAGCTATCACACATTGTTGTTTTGAGATTAAGGGGGAAACACTTATGGTTGCTTCACACGACAGTGATGAACCTAAAATTGCAAATGAAGCTCTCAACTTGTCTACTAAGAAATTATGGATGAAAGCCATGGAAAAAGAGACGGAGTCAATGAGAAATAACCATGTCTAGGACTTGGTTGATTTACCGCTTGATTATTGAGCCATTAGAAACAAATGGGTTATTTATATCAAGCGAAAGGCGGATGATACAATTGAGAGATACATGGTGCGTTTAGTCGCAAAAGGATATACTCAAAAAGAGGATATAGATTATGAAGAAACCTTTTATCATGTAGTAAGGTTTGCTTCGATATGCCTTATTCTGGCAGCTGTCAGACTTATAGACCTAGAATTACATCAAATGGATGTAAAGACAATATTTCTCATTGGAGAATCGGATGAATAAATTTACATGGTATAGCCTGAAAATTTCATTTCAAAATGTCAATAGCGCAAAGTTTGTAGGCTCAAATGATCGATATAAGGTTTAAAATAATCTTCCAGACAGTGGTATCTTTGGTTCCATCAGGCAATAATGTCGTATGGATTTGCAATGATCGAAAAAGACCATTGTGTCTATATAAAAAGGATTGAAGGCAATTTTATGATATTGTCATTATATGTATATAAGAGTTTTGTCATGACCATTAAAGAATGGTTATCTTCAAATTTTGAGATGAAAGATATGGGCGAAGCTGCTTATATTTTAGGAGTAAAGATTACAAGAGATCGTTCAAAGAAACTTCTAGCTCTAACACAAGAGCCTTATATTAGAAAGATTTTAGAACGATTCAATATGGCTAATTGTAAGCCTATGGATACTTCTATCTCAAAATGACAAACTCTTAGTCTCGAAATATGCCCCAGGACTACTAAAGAATGAGATAAATGAGTAGAGTTCCTTACTCCAATGCCATTGAGAGTCTCATGTACGCAATGATGTTTACAAGGCCTAATATATGTTTTACAGTTGGGTTTGTGATTGCTTCACCTCTTCACATACTGTAGCCCTAATTCTTAGCTTTTTGTGTTCGTTTCTTGGGTAAAACCGAGTATTTAGCCTCTTAAATAAGTTGTGCAGATCTAAGTTTGTTTTGAAGCCACTTTGCTTTGAATTGAGTTGGAATGGAGCAGAAAAGGTTCAGGATTTCCATTCCAGTAAGAAAAGTGGCCTAAGAGCGACCTCCAAGCAAGTTGTCTCGAAGTCTCTATCTTTTGGGCTCAATACAGTCTCCACCAGGAAACAAAGCGACTTGAAGGCGACCTCACTTCAAGTCGCCTCGAGGTCGCATATCTCTCGGGTCAAAGCTCACCAGACAATATAGCGACCTAAAAAAGACCTCACTTAAAGTCGCTGCGAGGTAACTTTCTCCTCTATCTTGCAATTCTTCATTTCAGCTCGTGAGCAAAGCGGCCTGCCTTATGTTTTGAGCAGGTCACCTTGAAGTCACCTTTTTGCCCTGAAAAGTTGTAAGCTCAGGAAATTACCTCTTTGCCCTTGCTCCATTTTGCTCCCCTATATAACCCTTTTCTATTTTTAGACCTAGTACACTCTCTACCCAGAATTTTCTAACCAAGATTCCATTTTTCCTTACCTTACATACATCATTTGCTTACTTACCAAAAATCACCAAGACACCACATTTCCCTAAGATCCAACACACCCACTACATTTATCCAGCATAACCATCATCATTTCACACTTTCTGGGCAAGGGAGCTGAAGAAGGATTGAAGGCGAAGAAGATTTGACCAAGAAAGGAAGTTCTCCATATAGTTTTCTCTAAAAATCTTTCTCTTTTATTCTTATTTTAGAGCCATGTGCTTATTTTCTTATATATATTGTATGACTCTATCTTGTAACATGAGCTAAATTTCTTGTGCTAAGGCTTGATGAAACCAAACCCTTGAATCTATATATAAAGATCACTGAATTTATCCATGTGTGCTTTTGTTTGGTATGAATTTTTTGGAGTACTTAATGCTTTCATTAGATTGATCACCTTATGAATGATATTTGGTTGTACGCTATGAACCGAGGGGCGACGCACACAACGTGTTTGATGAAATGTCCTCTATAAATGACTAGTAAGGTAGAGATACGCGAGGCTAGCGTATATGGCTCTTTTAAGTGTGTCAAAGTTCTTAATGAATTCATGCATATATTCTAAGGTCATCAAGAGATAGGCTTAAGGTATGTTTGGATGTAATTTCTACTATTCGAGGGAGAGTAGAGATTATTGTTGGGTACACGAGTCTATAATTCACATTTGCACAAATTCAGTATTTAGGTGAGTCTATAGCTTAAATAGGAGAGGGTGAGGTGGATTCTAGTCTTAGCATATTTTACCACATATTGTTACATTTGATTTCATTGTTTGTTCTTAATTTACAATTTTAGCTTAAATTTGCTTGAGTAGTATAATTTAGTTTAATCGTAGGATTTAAATATGAAAATCATCTCTTAGTGATTATTCTAATAACAATTTGGTTAATCAATTTCAATAATCAATTACTCAATCCTCGTAGGAACGAACTTTACTTGTTATTGTACTACACTCCTGACCTCGTACGATTGCAAGTGCCACCTTTGGAGTGGTTGGTTTATGAGCAGATTTCAACCTAACCCTAGGCAGAAACATTGGCATGCGGTCAAGAGGATCTTAGCATACCTCAAGGGAACTGCAGACTATTCTTTTTGCTACCAAGGAGAAGATTTACACTTAGTCGAATATACAGATGCCAACTTGGGAGATGATCCACATGAGCGAAAATTAGCATCAAGGTATGTTTTTTGCTCAATCGAGGCGTTATCTCAAGGTGTAGCAAGAAACAGACATGTATTGCATTGTTTACAATGGAAGCTGAATTCGTGGCATGTTTAGCATTAGTACAGGAGAGTGTTTGGCTCAAAAGATTCATTGAGGATCTAGGGATTATTACCGGTGTTTCAAGACTAGTAACTATTTACTGTGATAATCAAGCAGTCAGTGCTTACACAAAGGATTCAAAATATCACAATAAATCCAAACATATAGAGACAAAATATAATTTTCTCAGAGATGTTATAGGAAAAAAAGGAAGTGATTATTCAATACATATCTACGGATGAAATGGTAGCCGATCCATTTACCAAAGTAGTGACGAGAGATGTTTACTCATCACATGCTAAGTCTTTAGGGCTACGTAGATTGTAATCATGATTATTTGTTTGTTTTTTCCACTATTTTATATGAATAAATTCTTTTTCCTTAGCTAGCATATATTTCACACAAATGTTTTTTAATATGTCGTCAGGTTGAGACCGGCATTTTTACACATATGGTCGCCTCAAATGCTAAGATAGTATGCTGAGATTATACACACACACACACACACACACACAACGGTCGCCTCAGATGCTAAGATAGTATGATGTGATTACACACACACACACAGATATATATATATATATATATAAGAGAATAAAGTTGAGGATTTATTCTCATAAAGCTTATATATATACGAATATGTCGCCTTGACCATGTCAAGATGAGGTTCTTGTATTCTTTTGAACCGATAATGATACCCCCCCCCCCCCCCCCCCCCCCCCACACACACACCCACCCAAAAAATAATAATAATAATAATAATAATAATAAATAAATAAAAAAAAATCATGAAATCGGATTAAGCCAGATCTGAGAACATAATTGGCACATAAGTAAGAAACGGCGAGCTTTATAAGATCATGTTTGGTGATGTAGATAGCGACTGAACTCAGATATGTATAGTGAATAGTTTAGACACGCGTACACATTTTTTATGAGAATGAAATTCACACTAACACGTGATTCATAGCATGTGGGCTATGTGATCAAAAAGGAAAATGAGAGAATGAATCCTTGTTTCCTTATTGTGTAAGTTCCTTGAGGTTTGATTAAACCTCAATGGTGTCCTTATGACCATTGACTTTGATTCAAAGTGACAAAACAATGTTATCTTCTTTAGAGTGTTTTCCTATGGTTATGGTACTATTCGGTCTATGAAACACGATTAACATAACAGTTGTCTTTGAAACTGAGATACAAGTGTTCAATGAGAAGATATAATGTTTCTTCATTAATTTTTGGTATTCTTGTCGACCAATTGTATTGTCTATGATAGATAAAAATACAATTGTGAATACGTACAAATTTGATATAGTCAAGCATGACTTTGTTTACATAGGGGTTAAGTATATTTGGACTAATGAATGAAAATTAAATCTAAGACACACAGGAACAATGAATTTGATATATGAAATATCTAATTGCATGCTCTAATACATTTTTAGAATATTGTTCATCGATCACACTATGTGTTTACTTGCATGAATGATCTGTGATTAAACCCAAAAGTTTGAGAAATGTGACTTTGTAAAGTTTGCATTATTCCACTTGTGCGAGTGGGAGATGTTGGAAAATTATGCTCAAGTGGTAAAAAGAGTCCGGTAATTAATTATTAATTGACCATATAAAGATACCACCTGATAGTTTGAATTTTGAATTATAAAGATAATTCAATTAAATTCAAACTAATCAGTTAAAGTTGGATATTTGGGATACAGATAACATAGATATTAAATTTAAATATTAATTTAAATTTAAATATCTCATCCAAATAGTTGTCTGGACCCTATAAATAGAAAAGTGTGATATTCATTATAATCATCCCATTCTGAGCGTACTTTTATAGAGAACTAAAAACATAGAGTGTTTATTCATCAATTTTCTCTTTTGCTGGTCTTCTCTTAGTTACAGCAAATAACACAATGAGTCGAGTATATTTTTCTTGTAATTATACACTGATCGTATATAACAATCCCGGTATCCATTATGCTGCGAAGATTTTTTATATCCAACAATTTCATTTAAATGAATCTTACACGAGAGCTGGTTTATATACCAGTAAACACACCATTTACATTTGTAACTGAATTGTAACAAACTTTTCCAGCTTAGCTTCCTAGTCATCATTTGTTATTATTATTAACTAACTAATCCTGTTAACTAATTAACCAGGGAAAACCAAATAAATCATGACCATCTATCATCATTTGATTATGGCATGATCTCCTGATGATGGATACTGATGTACATGTGCAAGTGAGGTTGATGAGGTTGTGTTGCTATGCTTTGTTTATAGGCCCATATTATCATATCTACCTGTGTGAGACTCGGTACTTAATATACTTGTTGGAGACCTCTTAACAAATGCAACAGAGAAGGATATATTTGAAGCTTGTGTATTCTCTTTTGTGTTTAATTAATTAGCAATAAATAACAACTGTTATTTTTTTTTATTTTTTTTTTTAGGCAAACCGAATATTATAAAGAAAACAGAACAACAGACTAAACGGGGCAATCAGCAGGGACAAACCTCTCCACACAGAGGGTATGTCTCCAGCCAGAAGAGATCATTTCTAACATTTAAAGCTAATTTCGCTATCATATTAACATTCCTAGGAACATAAGAAACCACTACCGTCCCATTAAATAACCAGAAAATCTTGTCTGGGACGGTCCCATACACGTGGCCATGGACCGTCCCAAGCAAGATTTTCTCTTAAATAACAACTGTTATGTGGCAAACTTCTCAATCACATATTCACAGCCTAGATGGCTTTAATGTCAGTTTCTATTACACCTCCAATTCTGCTCTATCAACTGTGAAAATTGTAATCTCTCTTTAATTAACATTAAAGCCACAATCTGCAAATACCTAACTTTTACGGCATAACCACCAACCAGCTGTACTTCTTCTTTTGAAGGGTTTTTTTATTTTTTTAATGCGATGGTTACATTGAATGATTCTTGGCCGTCCAATATTTTTTATAGGGGCCCATATTAAAAACAAAAAATATCCCTCTTGAAAAACTTTGCATCTGGCTAGGGTTAGAAATTTGCAAGACAAAATTATTTAATTTTGAAAGAAACTTGCTAACATCAGTTGCAAACAAGCCATTAAAATACAAGTTAACATCACGTCTTAATGTGCATTCAAAACACATATTAAGATGATAAGATCACGCATTAACGTAAATAATTAAGATACAATATATAGGGTACTGTACATAAATTTTATTTAAAGTTATTTTGTGTATGTTTGGAAGAGCTTCTCAAGTTGATCTTTTTACAGTAGATTTTTTAGAAGTAAATCTTTTTGAGGTAGAGCTTTTAAATAAAAATCATTGGTCGTTTGGTTGTCAATTTTTTTAACTATAGAATTACTAAAATACTCTAGAAAATATTAAATTATAGGGTTATATTGGAGATTTTAGTGTTATTAAGAAAACTCCAAAAGATTTACTTGGAAAAGCTTTAGAGTACGTTTGAAAGAACTTCTCAAGTAAGATCTTTAAAGAGAGCTTTTTTTAGGATAGAATTATCAAAATACTCTAGCAAATATTAAATTATAGGGTTATATTGGAGATTTTAGTGTTATTAAAAAAAACTCCAAAAAATCTACTTGGAAAAGCTTTAAATTTGGGTTTCTCCAAGTAGACGTAAAACAATTTTTTTTAATCATCTAAAAGCTCTACTGTGTGATAACCAAACGATACAAAAAAAAAAAAAAAATTGAAAAGAGTTTTTTTAATTAAAAAAAAAAAAAAAAACTCTTTTAACCGGTAGATAAGCTCTCCCAAACGGACACTTACATTTGGGTTTTTCCAAGTAGATATAAAACAACTTTTTTAATCATCCAAAAGCTCTATTGAGTGACAACCAAATGATACAAAAAAAAAATTGAAAAGAGCTTTTCTAATTAAAAAAACTTTTTTAGCTGGTAGACAAACTCTTCCAAACAGACACTTAGACTTAGACTTTTTAAAGTAGGGTTCAAAAATTAAGTAGCACTTTTTGGGGGAGGACTTGTGCAAATAGCACCACATTAATAAGTCTTGTTTTAATAGCACCAAAATAGGTGATGAGACCAAAATACCCCCACTTACTCTTTTCCTTTTTATTTTTTTTCTCGAAAATTCGAGACTTATTTATGATTTTTTTCGAGACTTATTCATGCATTTTCGAGACTTATTCATGCGTTTCGAGACTTAATTCAAGTTTGTTCGAGACTTATTCTGTCGACCTCCATCAATGGTGACAATGACGATCCGACGACGGCGTTAATTGACTCCGGAGATAGTTGGATCTGGAAGATTGAACGATACCGAGTTCGTTGGCGCCATCGATTTCATCAGATTCATGACGGATGGTCATAGATCAGACGATGAAGATTTACGACGGTTTGGGTTTTGCTTCGTTTCTCTCTCTACACAACTCGAAAATGAAAACGAACACTTCGGTTACAATGATTGGCACTCGACGAACGTTTTCCCACTGGTTTTGCTGGTCAACTCGTCAGTTGGCGGTGGCACCTCTATTGAAGCTCCATCAATGGAGGTTTGGGAAAAAGGAAGAAGAAGGTGAAGGACACCTAAGAGAAAAGAAAAGAAGCTGGAGGGTATTTTTTATCCAAATTCCATTTTTGGTGCTAATAAAACATGAGTTAGTAATGTGGTGATAGTTGCACAACTTCAAGTTTCAAAAGTGCTATTTTTCCCCATTTCCTCTTTTAAAGTAACTGTGTATAATGACACATGACTAACATAATCTTATTTAGGAGAATACTTATTGCAAACGGTAACTTCTAGGTTAATATCTATTTAATTAGATATCAAAGTATCTTTTACCATAACTGTACTGAGAGAATAAGGATAAATGACACTCTTTACATCTTTACTTTTAAAACTAGCACCTAACTTAACAATTAGAGTCTAAATGGCACCAAAATACCAAAATACAGTGATGTATAAAAATATCATAATTTTTACTTTTATTCTTATTTTATTTTATTTTTTTGTTTGAATTTTTTTTTTCAAAAACCTTCATTGATATGATGCAGGTGATCATCAATGGAGTTTGAAAATACCTCCATTGGAACTCCATTGGAGGTATGTTCAACCTCCAATGAAGGTCGAATGTGTTAGGTTTTGGCTGGTATTCTCAAGTGAACCCAATGTGAGCCAAACGAGAATCAATTAATGTGAAACTTTCTGGTGATGTGGGAAATGTTTTGAAGTTGAAGATGGTGTTTGAGAGAAGCTTCAAGTCTGAAGAAGAACTAAAGAATTGGATTCCAAAAGGAACAACAGCGTGGACCGCAGCGTAGGCACGTGCATAGACAACTGTGTAGACCGCGGTCAATTCCAGTAAGATCAGCATGGTGTAGATCGCGGCGAAGGCAAAGGGGTAGACCGCGGTATTATGAGCGGTCGTTTCCAATGACATTCCAATAAGTGTGTTGTGAGCTAAGAGCTAGGGTGCAAGCTCAGTTGTGAGCTAGGGTGCAAGCTCAGGGCTCGGTAAGGCTCGGTTGTTTGGGGTTTAGGTTATGAGAGAAAGAATCATGGAGTGTATGGTTGTACAAATTTACTACATATTAGATCTTTTCTCTATCATCCTGACGGCCTGCGGTTTTTTCCCTGATTTAAGCTTTCCACGTATATCTTGTGTTCATGTGTGATTGGTTTATTTTCTCTCATCTTATTTTCCTGCTAGTAGACGTAATTTATTATGTGAATAATATTAGGCATGTGCTTCCGCATTTATCAGTTCAATTCCCAATAACTAGTATTAGAGCGGTTTCATGTTTGCCAACAGAATGGATGTCAAAAAGACCTCCATCATACCTCCATTGGAGGTTGAAAAAAAAAAAAAAAAAAAAAAATGGGCGAAGGCACTTGATATTTATTGTCCAATTTTTTTTTTCCTAATTTTTTTGTATTATTCAACAAGACTCGGAAAGGTAAAAATAAGTTTCAGATAAAATATAAATAAATAAATAAAAGAAAGTGCGAAACTTATTTTTATGATTGTGTTTTAAGTATATATATATATATATATTTGTCAATATTTTTAGTGCTATTAAAACTTTAATTATTAAATTTGTGCTTTGCTCCAAAAGTAGTGTACTAAAGTAACCGTATATGAATTAGAGTTTTAATAAACTTTAAAGTTTAGAGTTTTAAAATCTATATCCGGGATTCCGGGCCGTCATCATCAAAAAAATTTATAATTTTTTATTTAAAATATTATAAAACTATTTATAAATTTTAAACCTTTTTATTAATTCGCCCCCTAAAATCCATCTATAATAATAATAATAATAATAACAATAACACCTATCTATATCTGTATTTAAACTTTATATTTGACAACTTTAAAAAATTAAAAATTATATTTAACAAGTTACGTCAGTCTTACAAGTGAAACTAATAAGCACATTCTTTTGGGATTGACTTACTGAGTACCTTATAATTTATATGGTGACTTTAACTTGCACTTACAAGTTACAACTTGGAAGAAAAAGTGATGACCGCCCCATTTTTATGCTTATCCAAAAGAGAACAAGTTGATAGAACTTATAAAACAGTTGATATTATATATATGGGTACAAACTTTTACATAATTTTATGGGGCGGTGGAAATTGTTGAATATATACACTAGTTTAAGTAACTTGTAAGATCGAATTTTCACCTGTTATGGGGCGGTTGAGAAAAAAAGGGCATGTGATCATATAGTTACTCCAGAAAGTAAATATGGATATTGTTCGTGATTTTTTTTTTAAATATATTTATAGTATTTTAAAGATATCAATATAAAAAATATCTTTTGATATTTTCAATATTTTAAAAATATTAATGATATTTTTGATATTTTATAAATTTGAACTATCTGATATTTTTATCAAAACTAATATCTACTACTTGTACTTCTTTCTCTATCTCTTGTTTTTTTTTTCTACTCATATATTATATTATATATGCATCTAATGATGACCCTATTCATGTGTGTGGCTTTTATGATTTTCCAATAAGCATGCGGCAGTAAAGCTGCAATGTCCATCATGTCTTAAGAATTTTAAAAGTCATACATCAATTACAGATCACAGGGGCGTAGCTCAGCTAGTAGATAGACAGGCTTAGAGTTTAAATAAATATTTTCTAAGTCAACGGTTCGAATCCTACCAATAGCAAAAAGCTTCAAATAGATATATGGTTTAGATAGGATGTAGATAAATAGATACGGTCAAATATGGCTATCATTTTAATTATACTTAGGTCATGCAATCGTATGTATGTTTTAAGAATGTTACAAGCCATATATCAATTACAGACCACAAGGGCGTAACTCAGCTAGTAGATGGACGAGTTTAGGAGTCTTGGGATTTGAGTAAATAACTCCCAAGTTAGCGGCTCGAATTCTACCAATAGCAAAAAGCTTAAAAAAAATATGTGGCTTAGATAGGACGTGGATAGATAGATATTGTCAAATATATATATATATGAGAGAGAGAGAGAGAGTAATTTTCCAATATTGGATTTTTACGATGTATACTTTAAGCACATTTGATGAAATTGCATGGAATATATTGAATCTTGATTTGATTTTTTGTTTGGATCCTAAGAAAATTAAAATACATATTTGATAAAAATTTGGAAACTTTTTGGGTTTGAGAACTATTTTTTATTATATTTCCCTATTTTTAAATGTTTTATCTTCAAAAAAATTGGAAAAAATTAGTTTTTGCACCCGAAATTTTTTTAATTTTTTTTCATAAATATATTTCAATATTTTCACCATCCATACAAAAAAATCAAATCAAGATTCAATATATTCCATACAATTTCATCAAAATGTGTATAAAGTGTGCATTATAATAGCCCTCTTTGGAAAATTACTATATTATATATATATATATTGAGTCTCTCATGAGGGATCTTTTATTTTAATTTTGGTAAGGACCATGATGAAAACACATCGAATTTAATAAATTTTAATATGAATTTTTTTGTAGATAATGATTTCAATGAAATCTACATATTAACTAAATTTGAGAATTTTTCGAATACTAGAACTGTTTTTCTTGAATTTTCCTATATTTCGTCTATTTTCCGATGCCTTCATATTTAACAAAAATTGGATAAATAGTTTTAGTACTCGAAAAATTCTCAAATTTTGTTAATATGTAGATTTCATTGAAATCATCATCCACAAAAAAAAAAATCAAATTAAAATTCATTAAATTCAATGTGTAAATAAGGGATTCCTCATGAGAGACTCACTATATATATATATATATATTATAACCGATATAGTGTCTTTCTCTAGTAAAAACATTCTGAAATTATAAAGTAAGGACAATCACTCACAACCACACATTTATATTGGGTTGGGTGTGGGTATTTGTTAATATGTGGTTGTGGGCCCAATGTGAATGTGTGGCTGTGGTTGGACGTCCTGACTAGATAACCACCGTGTATATATATATATATCAATTACATAATACTACTTGTCCTTCAAAAAAAATTATAGAATACTTTTAATAAGTCAATATAAATTAAACTAAATAATATTGCAAAAAATTAATCTCAAGGATTATTCTATTATTTTTTAATTAAGCGAATTTTTTTTTTTTTTAAAAAAGTTCATAGGTAGAACAAAAGAAACTACAAACTTGGGCGATTGCCCAGCACAAGAATCTCCACTGCCAACGGACAATCTTCCAACCAAACAAATTCACCTACATAACCAAGCGCTAACTTAGCGAGGCCATGGGCAACCTTATTAGCCAACCTAGGAACAAAATTAATAGAACTAAAACAGGGCCTATCTAATAAAATCAAAATGTCATGAATAACCACACCAATCTCCGAACTCGAGGCATTTCCCAAAGAAATAAAATTCACCACCTCGAGCGCATCCGAGTCCAGAGACGCAGGAAACAAACCCGTTTCCAAAGCCAAATGCAGACCCCTAAGAATAGCAAGAACCTCAAACACAACCGGGGAATATCTGACGCCAAGGTTTTGGCAAAGGGAGGCCAAAACATTTCCCTGACAGTCCCTGATCACCACACCAATACTTGAGAAATTATTCCACAAATCAAGAGCCACGCTCGTATTAATCTTGAACCAGTTCGCACAAAGAGCCTGCCATGAAGGAACCATCCCACTCCTAATCGAGGGACCAGAAATCATCACAGAAAACATATGGAAATCAGCCAAGAAGTTAATAGCCCATTCATGAACCTTCATATCAGCAGCAATAGTAGAGTTATGCACCACCTGATTCCTCATAAACCAAATTTTCCACCACACAACACACATCAACTCAATCTCTCCCTTAGTTATCATAGACTGGCAAGATAAAACGAATTCAAAGAAAGAGCAGGGAAAAGAAGACCAGCTACTGGAGCTCTAGAGACAGGAAGAATAACGAATATGCTTAAGAGCAGAGCATTGCCAAAGAGCATGCATAACCGTCTCTTCCTTATTGCCACACACAGGACAAAGAGGATCAATCACCAAACCCCTACCAATCAGGCTGACTTTAGTAGGAATCCACCCATTACACGCCATCCACACAAACACTTTAACCTTTGAAGGAAGGTTTAGTTTCCAAAAAAAATTCAACTATGAGATAGGTGGATTAAGACCCGAGAAACTAGGATTCGAAGAGTGGCAATTAGCAACCCAATAACCACTCTTAGCAAAGTACTGCCCAAACTTATCAAAATACCACAATAAACAATCTTTTATGCCAAATTTGCTAAGAGGAATACTCAGAATCAGATTATCTTCTTCTTCAAAGAAGGACTGATGCACCAGAGTCTCATTCCATACACAATTAGGAAAAAGAAGAGTGTCCACTATCGTATTACCACCCAAAACCGGAGGATAATAAATCTTAAAGGTTGAAACTCTAGGCAACCACCGATCCCAAAAAATACGAATCGATCTCCCATTTCCAACCCTCCACCTAGAGCCCATCTTGATCACTCCTTACCCTAAATAAGACTCTTCCATAAGAAAGAGCTAGACTTGGCAGCTATAGCATCATTGAAAGAGGAGTCAGGAGAATAACAATCATTGAAAATCCTAGTAATAAGCGAGTTTGGCTTATGAAGGATCCTCCACCATCGTTTAGCTAGCAAAGCTTTATTTAAAGCACCCAAATCTCTGAAATCCAAATGAGACTTACATAACGCCTCCCAAGAGTACCAATGCATCTTTCTATTCTCACCCTTACCGCCCCACCAAAACCTCGCAGACAGACTATGGAGATCCGAAATCAAAGAAGCCGGAAGCTTGAACATATTCATCGTATAAACCGGAATGGATTGGACAACAACCTTGATAAGAACTTCCCGACCACCTCTAGAAAAGAAATGATTACTCCAACAATTCAACTTTTTCCAAACTTTCTCCTTAATATTATCAAAAAGGATACATTTATTTCTACTGGTCACACACAGAAGACCAAGATACTTTTGGTGACAATCCACAACAGTCATACCCAGAGACTCAGTTAAGTCCCTTCTACACTGAGCCGAAATTAGTTTGTTGAAGCAAACAACAGACTTATGGAAATTAATGCTTTGTCCAGAAGCATTCGAATAGCACTCAAGAATCCTCTTAATATTATCACATTCCTTTATCGTAGCTCTAGTAAAGAGAAGACTGTCATCTGCAAAAAACAAATGGGTAATTTTCGGACCTCCCCTACTACAACGAAACCCCACAAACTCACCATGCTTCTCCACACTCTCAATCAGACTAGATAAACCATCTGCGCATAAGAGAAACAAATACGGGGAAAAAGGGTCCCCTTGCCTCAAGCCTCGTGAAGGTCTTATATCACCCTTAACCTTGCCATTAAGAATAAAAGAATAAGAAACAGAGGAAATACAGTCCATGATTTTCGCAATCCAACTCTCTGAAAACACCAATCTTCTCATCATCCCTTCCACAAAACACCACTCAACCCTATCATAAGCCTTGGACATATCCAACTTAAGGGACATGAATCCTTTCTTTTTACCATTAACTTTCCTACAAAGTGCATGCATACACTCAAAGCCCACCATCGCGTTATCTGATTGCTTTATTTCTACACAAAGTGTAGCCCCCTTTCCGTATCCTTTTGTGTAAGTTTCTCGGGTAAAACCGGGTTTTTAATGTTTCATTTGAGGTTTTTGTAGGTTTTTTGGATAGCAGGGGTGTTTTGGCTCTAACTGGAGAACTTTGGGCAAATACTGGGGGCTTGGATCAGAGCGCCGCAGTTGGTGCACAAGCGGCAAGGAGGCGATAGAGATCCTCCAAAGTTGCCGCGCATGAAGTGCCGCGGTCGTGCAGCAGTGGCAGAGGGGCGACAGAAACTTCATCGGCCTGCCGCGGTTGATCTGCCGCGGTTGTCCAACCGCGAAAATGGCAACCGCGGCAGAGCGTCCCTTCGTATTCCAGAGGGCATTTTGGTCATTTTTAGGCCTCCTATAAGTACCCCTTCTAGGTCATTTCAGAACCAGACCTCCCCAGCTCGAATTATTACAGCAAGTTTCCATCTTGGCTCTTTCCTACACACATCACCAACCCATCCCTTACAACCCACCAAAATCCTACCTTTCCCTAAGATCCAAACACACCAATCCCACCTCTTTTCCATAGCCATCATCACTTCACCATTTGAGCAAGAAGAAGGATAGAAAGAGAAGAAGATCCAAAGAAGAAGAGGAAGCTCTCCAAATAGTTTTCTCTATTCTCTTTCTCTTTTATTCTTTATTGTAGCCATGTACTCCTTATTTCACATTTATTGTATGGTTACTAGTTGTAATATGATGAGCTAAACTCATAGTGCTAGGATTTGATGAAACCCCACCTTTGACTATACATTTAAATGAATTGATTCTTGTTTATCCCTTATGTGCAAGATTGTTGTTTGTATGGGTATTTTAATGTTCTTAATGCTTTTCAATTGATTGATCTCCTCTTGAATGACTTTTGTGGTATGTTATGCACTAACCGGAGACGCATGCCACGTGTTCGATAAAATACTTCCCTATGCATGCTTAGAAAAGTAGACCTACTTAGGCTAGCGTATAGGACTCGTTTAGTACACCAAAGTCCGTAATGAACTCATTCGTACATTCCGGGTAATCGAAGGATAAGCTTGGGTATGTTTTGAGTGTGACTCACTCTACTTGACCAAGATTGTGGGTCAATATAAGGGTGTACGAGTATATGAATTGCATGAGTATGTTTGGGGTTATACAATCGAGTCTAACTAGAAAGTCAATCTAAGGGTGGGGTGTAGTCAAGTCCTAGCATATTTCTCTCCATTATCACATTCGTGTTTTATTTTGAGTTTTTCATTTCATTGCTTTAGTATTAGCCTTTAATCAAGATAGTTTACTTTGTTTGTTTTGAACTACCATCATTATTGATTGTTTGAATAGCAAATGGACTAATCAATTTCGGTAATCGATCACTTCGATCCCTGTGGGAACGAACTTTACTTACTATTGTGCTACTCTCCGACCTCGTTCTATTTCGAGTGTCACTTGAGTGATAGCCAAATTTTTGGCACCGCTGCTGGGGATTGAGTTGAATGATTGATATCGATACTAGTTAGTTTATTGCTAATTTGAATTTTTTTTCTTCTTCTTTTATTTAGTTTCTTTTTATTTCTTTGATAGCTTTTGTTTCTTTTTGTTTCAGGATTCTCTAAATTTTATTTTTTTTCATGCAAAACTCGTGGCCAAGTTACCCGCAAATGAGCATGTCATCGGAAGATAAGATAAGAGAGCTCTTGCAAGATGCTATAGCCTCTCAAGGGGAAATCACACAGAATTTCAGTAACGATATGTCACTTAGTTGGCCAGACCAATCTATAGAGACGACATTTGAAGGGAACTTCAACAACTCTTACAACTAGGATTGGAGGATGCACCAAGACTTCTCAATGAGCTTTGATGAGACCGTTGGCTTTGAAAAACCTACCTCATCGTGCCAACCAATGTTCAAATCATTTGAAAAAGAGAAGAAAGAGTTGATCAAGATGTGCGAGGATGTTATGAATATTGATAGGGATTTAATATCAAAAATGGATGAGATGAAGGAAGGGAAGGCTCGACTTTAAGAGAAAATAGAGGAAACTTCCCGAGAGAAAGAAGAAATGTGGGAAGAATTTGAGAAAATGTTGCAGCTCACGAGGAAGGAATTTGAAGGCAAGGAAGCCTTGGAAATGGAAAAGGTGAAAATGCTTCAAGAGCTAAACAAGAAACTCATATTTGAAGTAAAGACGCTTAGAGTTGATAAGGGCATACTCCTAAAGAAGAATGGGGAAGTCTCGGACAAGAATAAAGAGTTGGAACTCCAAATTGAGAGACTTGAAGTTGAGAAGAATTCCGCATCAAAGGAATTCGAAGACCTTGCAAAGTTGTTGGAGTTAACGAAGAAGACGGAACTTGACCACCTTGCAGAACTTGCAAAGGCTAAGCAAGAGATTGAAGCAACATTGATGAAAACGATTCAACTTCCAAAAGAAGAGAGGCTTAACATAAGTCAAGGAGATTCAAGTGCCGAGGTCAAAAAGTCAAGTACTAACAAAGCAAAGAGGAAGAGTATGAACCCTCCACCTCCACATCCAACAAAGACCCACCAACAAGGTATCATTCCTAACCCTATCACCGTGTGCCACCATTGTGATAAGATATGTCACATTAGACCAATAGGCCAAGAATATGAAAGGCGTGGCACATGAGAGAACATTAAATATAGGGAAAATTATAGGCACGTTAGGAAGGTATGGGTTGAGAAATCTAGGAGTAGGAGAAGTCCACCTAGAATTAGGAAAATTTGGGTGAGGAAAGACCGACTTGACCAAGCAAAAAACATAAGCAAGGATAGGATGGTGAAGTCATCTACACTTGTTTGGGTTGTAAAAAGTGGTGAATTCCCTAACTTGGTAAAGCCTCCCTTAGTTGATAACATTCCTAGCACATGTGCATAGTGTTGAAAATTTTCTTTGTGCATTATTTTAAGCTATTTTTGTTTTATTTTAATTTTGTTATTTATTTTCCTTGCTTAGATTAAGTGTGTGGCATTGTATTGTGCCTAGTTTTTAGGCTTGCGGCGTGCTTGTATAGGGTTGCGTTTGGCCTCCCTCCCGCTTCTAAGCTTATATTGTCCAATCCGCTTTTGTGCAAACATTAGGGACAATGTTTCGTTTAGGTTTGGGGGTACGGCCATTCTTTGACCAATTTTGTTTGATTGTTTTGTGTGTGCTTGTTTTTTGTGAAATTTTTTTTTCAATTTTTGCATGATTGTGTGTTTGGTCCATTCTCTTGCTTTGAGCCAAAATTTTGGGGCATTAGCTTGCTTTATGAGATGCTTTTGGGTTGTGCCTTGAGGCAATTTTTGCATGTGTTGAGCCCCTGAGTCTAGGCAAAGGTGGTGCTAGTTAAAGCTACACCACATTGCTTGCACGCACCCTTCCAGACTCGAAAGTGTCTAAGTAATTAGGTATCGCGCTTAAGATGTCTAGATCATTAATGGAGACTACCCGCGTGAGGCTAGAGCCTAAATAACGTCCTTATGAGTGTGATTTAATTTATTGTTTCATCTTAAACACTCTTCTTGTAGATAAGTAGGCATAAATAAAAGAACCTCACTCCATACTTTGGGCTTTAAAGAACATCATTGAAAGAGCATCGTCTTTGTTTCGCCTTTGTTTGCGTGCTTAACTCGCACCTATAGAGATGACATAGGCTATGTGTGTTTAGTCACTATAAATATCCCAAACACGTCCCATGCCTTGTGTGTGTGTTTGATTGTCCTATCTATGTTGACCTACACACTAAACCCCATCACTATATCCTCCCATATCATACACATCACCACATCTTCCATAAACACTAAACCATCCCATGTGCTACGGTTATGGCTTGTTATCGTGTTAAAAAGAAGCTCAAGGAAAATCAAAAATGTAAAAGTAGCGTGTACTTAGGCTAGAAGTGTAAAGTGTGCAAGGATTAAGGCTGATTCTTGTTTAAAAAAAAAAAAAAAAAATCAATCCAAGCCTTATATGCTCTAATGTGTAAAAGTTGCAAAAATAAAGCAACTTAAAGTTTAGCACAAGTTAATTGATTAAATAAATCATGCCTAGGCGCTTTAATTGTGATGAGCACCTAAATAAAAGTTTAAAGCATAACCGATAGCTAGCCAATAATACCGTACCCACCTAGCCTCTCCACCACCTATTCACCGTATCCCCACTTGAACTTTAGAGAAGTCCTAATTGATCTTTAGGAGGAGTTTAAGCTTGTTGATGAAGGTTTCAAATGATGTTTTGCTCTTGTTCTTAATGTTCAAATCCGTTCTTGTGGTCCATTTGTATTTAAACATTAGCGGTTTTTCAAAATTTGTCATATGCGTGTAAAATTTGAAAATTCTTGTGCTTAATTTCCAACCGCATATGTTTGTTGAGTGAGCCTAGGTTCTGAGTGGTAAAATGAGAGAGATCCGGAGAGGTATAGAGTCGAGGCGAAATGCTATCATAAGACTCTTGTGTTCGATGCTTTTGAAGCTTTGTTCACTAAGAAGTATGGAATTGCAATCTCTCGTGTTGTAGCACCTTGGCTTGCACTTCCCAAGCTTGTTCTTAGGGGTCTTTTCATGCATGTGTCTCAATTCGGTTCGCCCATCATTGCATCTCTGTCTGTAGTTGGCTCAGCAGGAAAGACGTTTGTGGGTGTCGTACTGTAAACCCTCACGAGACTTCACTCGTCCTACTAGGGATCGCCTAGGGGTTCAAAAGACTTATCATGTGTTTTTCTTGTTTTCTTTTTTGTAGCTACTTTCCATTGTTTTTCTTTTTGTTTGTTTGTTTCGGTTTTGCTCGAGGACGACCAAAAGATTGGTTTGGGGGTGTTTGATTGCTTTATTTCTACACAAAGTGTAGCCCCCTTTCCGTATCCTTTTGTGTAAGTTTCTCGGGTAAAACCGGGTTTTTAATGTTTCATTTGAGGTTTTTGTAGGTTTTTCGGATAGCAAGGGTGTTTTGGCTCCAACTGGAGAACTTTGGGCAAATAGCACAAATATGGAAAGTCTGGGGGCTTGGATCAGAGCGCCGCGGTTGAAGCGCCGCGGTTGGTGCACAAGCGGCAAGGAGGCGACAGAGATCCTCCAAAGTTACAGCGCATGAAGTGCCGCAGTTGTGCAGCAGCGGCAGAGGGGCGACAGAAACTTCATCGGCCTGCCGCAGTTGATCTGCCCCGGTTGTCCAACCGCGAAAATGGCAACCGCGGCAGAGCGTCCCTTCGGATTCCAGAGGGCATTTTGGTCATTTTTGGGCCTCCTATAAGTACCCCTTCTAGGTCATTTCAGAACCAGACCTCCCCAGCTCGAATTATTACAACAAGTTTCCATCTTGGCTCTTTCCTACACACATCACCAACCCATCCCTTACAACCCACCAAAATCCTACCTTTCCCTAAGATCCAAACACACCAATCCCACCTCTTTTCCATAGCCATCATCACTTCACCATTTGAGCAAGAAGAATGATAGAAAGATAAGAAGATCCAAAGAAGAAGAGGAAGCTCTCCAAATAGTTTTCTCTATTCTCTTTCTCTTTTATTCTTTATTGTAGCCATGTACTCCTTATTTCACATTTATTGTATGGTTACTAGTTGTAATATGATGAGCTAAACTCATAGTGCTAGGATTTGATGAAACCCCACCTTTGACTATACATTTAAATGAATTGATTCTTGTTTATCCCTTATGTGCAAGATTGTTGTTTGTATGGGTATTTTAATGTTCTTAATGCTTTTCAATTGATTGATCTCTTCTTGAATGACTTTTGTGGTATGTTATGCACTAACCGGAGACGCATGCCACGTGTTCGATAAAATGCTTCCCTATGCATGCTTAGAAAAGTAGACCTACTTAGGCTAGCGTATAGGACTCGTTTAGTACACCAAAGTCCGTAATGAACTCATTCGTACATTCCGGATAATCGAAGGATAAGCTTGGGTATGTTTTGAGTGTGACTCACTCTACTTGACCAAGATTGTGGGTCAATATAAGGGTGTACGAGTATATGAATTGCATGAGTATGTTTGGGGTTATACAATCGAGTCTAACTAGAAAGTCAATCTAAGGGTGGGGTGTAGTCAAGTCTGAGCATATTTCTCTCCATTATCACATTCGTGTTTTGTTTTGAGTTTTTCATTTCATTGCTTTATTATTAGCCTTTAATCAAGATAGTTTACTTTGTTTGTTTTGAACTACCATCATTATTGATTGTTTGAATAGCAAATGGACTAATCAATTTCGGTAATCAATCACTCGATCCCTGTGGGAACGAACTTTACTTACTATTGTGCTACTCTCCGACCTCGTTCTATTTCGAGTGTCACTTGAGTGATAGCCATTATCTGTAATCAATCTTACAGGGATAAACGCGCTTTGAGTCTCCGCAATAACCGAATCAAGAACCTTACTAAGCTGGTTAGCAATGGCTTTCGAAATACACTTATAAACCACATTACATAAACTGATGAGATGCAATTCTGTCATCCTGACCACCTTCTTGACTTTCGGAATCAGACACAAGAGCGAACGATTTAGAAGTCTCACAGACCGACCCCCATTAAGGCACTCCAAACAAAGCTTTGTAGCATCGATACTCCAATTCCTCTGAAAAAACTCAGCTGGGAAACCGTCTTCCCCCAAAGCTTTCGTCGGATTCATCTTAAACATCACATCCTTAACCTCTTAAAAGCGAAACTTATAAAGCACCGACTAAGTATACGTAAATAAAGTTAATAATTGATAGTTAAGAAATTTACTTTATTAAATTTAGTTCGTCTTGACTCTTGAGAAGAAGAAAATAACTGTACAAGCATGAAATCAAATTGAAAATGCAAATTAAAAATTCTTAGCACATTTTACCATTTAAAATGAAAATTTGAGATTTTGTTTTTGGAAGTGTAGCATCGCTTCTTTCACAATAGATTGGCAAATTATAAATTATGTGTATCAATGCATTTGCATTGTTATGAGGTTAGCCCTATGGTATGCCCTTGTAAGTTTGGCATGACAATTATAAATCAGTCGCAAACAAGATGAGATTGGTTTGATGATAAACCCCTTATACCTACACGGCTACACCACGAGGAGATTGTGGGTTCAATCCTCCACCAGTCCACCCTCCCAAAAAAAAATCCCGAATTTACATAATAGCTAGTTTAATACTTCAAAAAAAAAAAAAAAAAAAAAAAAAAAAAAAAAAAAAAAAAATCAGTTGTTAATCACTTCGACTAGATTATGTCTACAAATCAGCTGATAGAACATTTAAAAATCTTTTTTTATTTATTTATCTTTTCATTATAAATTCTGAAACAAAACAAAAAAGAATACCGTTATCATAATGAAATTCCTATGATTTAAAATTTTGCTTTAAATTTGGAAACATGCCAATATCCTTTTTTAATATTTTATATTTTGCACATGATTTATTATTTGTGGAATATTGGCATGTACAATATTTTCACCAAAAAAAATAAAAAAAATTCCACAAATAATCGAAAGAAGGAATTAGAACTGTATGGTTATCATATCATAATGAAATTCTTATAATTGTTTCTTTACTTTTAAATATGGAAACTTGCTCCATTTCCATTTCCTTAAGAGAAAAATAAAGAAAAGAAAAAAAATCTGCCGAAATTGGATGTGAGCATGACCGCCTATTCAATCATCAATTCATCATCCCTTACATCATTGGTATCACAAGTATTTTTTACATTTGTCCTACTTATAAAGATGTGAGCATGACCCACCCACGTTTGATCTTAACCCAACTTTACCGGTCAATTCATACTAATGAATCTTCAAGCATAAAAGGAGGGCAAGAGTTGTGCCCGTGTTGTCTAACCCAATTTACCTGTCAGTCTTACCAATTGTCTATTTTCTGAGTGCATTTTTGCTCACCCCCCTTTCAAGGGAGGTAAGCATTACCCCCCTCCCATATACATGACATGTGTCTATGGAGGGGTAAAATTGTCTAAAAATTTACTCCTCTATGACACATGTTATCCATTCAAGAGGGGGGTAATGGTCACCTCCCTTAAAGGGGGGTGAGTAAAAGTGTTCTCCTATTTTCTTAGTTTTCATTCAATTAAAAGCATATTCCAAAGTTTTAAATATAAAATTTTAAAAGTTTGTCTTTCCGGCCACCCACTATATTTTAATGTGTTTTAAAGGACTATTGTCACGTGTCATATTTATATTGATATGTGATTCAATCACCGGTGCAGCAAACAACCGTGGTGATGGGTGCATCGGATTTCGGATGCATAAAGTTTTTCTCTCTATTGTACATTCATATTTAGAATTTTAGCCACTCATTTCAAGCTAGACCTAAATATATATATATATATTTATAATACAATCAACAATAATTTATTGAAATTAACACAATATTATAAGGAAATCTCTTATGATTAGTTATTCATTTAAATATGTCTATTTTATTTAACCCAAATTTTATTAGAAATGCTTCATTATACTAGGTACAATTAATATATTTAATTATAAAAATCATATTATATCGTATGAAAATTAATTAATTCCGATTGACTATTCATGTGATATGAAATTACATTCATTTGGCATGTTTTTGAAGCATTTCTCTATTATCTAACCCATTTTGCCTGAAATTTAAGTCTATCTGACTTCTTTTATACGTGTATGGGAGTTTTTCCCATTAGCACTCCATTATTTTAACACAATGAACACCGACTATTGAATTCTAAAGCATTTCATATTATATATGACATGAAATGCTTCAGAATACTAGACGCAATTAATACGTTCAACTATTAACATCATTATATATATAATAATATAAAAATCACTTTTAACTGATTTTTCATGTCATATAGTATCATATATTTATCTTGCGTTTTTAAAGTGTTAGAAGCATTTATCTGTTGTATCTAACTGACCCAAAATTGGAGTCCATTTACTAATTATAATTCTGTTTCCTTGACACAAGCTTAAGTGTGGAGCGCAAATGGAGGACAACGTGAAATTGTGAAGGACCATAATTCTTCTTCTCTTTTGACTTCGACTTTTGTTCAATTGCTTTTTCCACCAATATATATTTGACTTGTTTCGTTTGCTTAACTTCAGGTTTAGGTCTCTCTCGTCCATCTCTCCTTTCTAGAAATTCTGAAAAACATCATAATAGAAATCTTATTGATTCCGATTGAATTTGACTAAATTAATATAATGCATCAAAAAGATATAGATAATTTTTAATTAAACTATTTTGTTCTTCAACGTGTTCTTCTAGATATTATTGAGACTTGAGAGATTATTTTCTATATTTCTCAAAATTTAAAAATAATATATTCAGTATCACAGTGAATGACATGACGACTGATTCATTAATTATCTAAAATTTATGCTGACAAGTTTGTTGTAAATAACAAATCAACTCCAACATTGTTTGGGATGAAAATTTAATGTCAAATTTTGTGATGTAGAACAAGTTGAAGATTCCTACATGTCTTTGAGAGACTATCATAAATTCAAGGCTAAATGATTTCTACTAGTCCAGGTGATGGAGTTGGAATGACGTGAAACTTTCTCGGTTGTTGCAATTCGGTGAGATCTTCAATCATGGCTTTTTTTAGTCAAATTCTTTCGTTTAGGTCCCGTAATTCTCGTTTTTGCTATTTTAGGAAAGTTTTGTTTTGGTCATAAGTGGAGTTTGACAAGTCAGAATCGTCTGCAATCAACTCTGGTTTGCTTAGGGTCGTTAGTAGTATTTGTTTCCGCAATTATCTCAATTTTGCTATTTTTAGTAATTTTTGTTAATTAGGCCGTTTCTTGTCCAACAAGGATTCGGGTTAGGGTTTGCTTGCTTTAAATAGAGTTGTAAGTCGAAAGGCTCATTATCTTTTATTCAATAAAATTCAGAGTTTTCTCTCTTTTTCTAATGGATTCCAGTTTATCACAGAATATAGAAGTTGGTCTTATTCTTTTTTTTGTTTCACGCTGTGTCAATTTGAAAAATAAATATAGTGTCGGTATATTAAATCTATAGTGTGTGTCCTTAAAACATAGGTTAGTATCACCATCACGTAAGTTATATATTATATCAATACTCAATTGCTCACTCACTATACTGCCTATCAACTTCTAATTTGAATTTTATACATAGCAAACAGAACAATGCCAAGATGTTGATTTGACACCATGAAATATATATTAAGATAAAGAGATGTAACCAATAACAAACGGCATCTTTCCAATTTGTAACATCAAGAGAAGATTAAGTTGTTGATACAAATGCTAATCAAAATCTTTTTATGGCATGGATAGCCACTACATTTAATCATCATAACTTTAAGTTGTAATCATGCGACTTCTATAATTTTTAATCCAAAATAATGTGATAACTTATTTATGACTGATGCGCATCATTTTTATCTAGGGAGAATTGGAAAATACCCTTTAACATTTGATCAAATACCAAATCAAATCCTATAGTTTAAACAATAAGTAAAAAAACCTCTTACCAGTAGTTAATTGTTAGTTGGCCATTAGTTGACTTTATATAAATCAATTATTACAATTTAAATCATTTATTATAATTTGAATAAAAATATATAATAAAATTAATTTCTTAAAAAAATAATTTTTTATTTAAAATTTTTAATGATTTTATTGTTTTGTTATACAATATTTTTATATATTTAATTTTCATTAAAAGAATTTTTTCTGTTTTCTTTTCTAGCATTTTTTTTAATTGATTTTTAGTTCAATTATAGAAAAAATCACTTAAATAATCAAATTTCATTAGATTTATTTAAAGTCAACTAATGGTAAAGAGTTTTTGCTGATTGTTCAAACTAGAAGGTTTTGTAAGTGCCTCGCTTTTCGATTGGCTTATTTCGTTGACAAAACCACAATGGGGTTCATATATGTAAGGGTAGCTTAGGATTGAAGATATCCTCGTCAAAGATAAAGGACCTCATTGTGGACATTAAGAGCTTCAAGGAAGGTAGCTTACTTGATTTTGACTCTTAATTTGAAGAGATTTAGATTGCACACACACACTTTCATATTGCATTTCTTTGTATGTATGCATGCATGCCTTTAATTATCACCTCCTTGCATGATTTTTATGCACCCACTTGTTTTGTTGTTGTTGTATGATCCTCCGCGCTTGTCTTTAGAGGCGCCTTCCAAGAGGAATTCGACGCCCTGGTTTCTACGGTTAGGGGCTGCAGAACCAAGGGCGTAGAATTGTGACCAGAATGTCTGGTTCCAGTTCTGCACCCAGTTTGGCGTTAAGGGGCCACAGAATCAAGGCCTTGAATTGGGACCAAAATGTCAAGTCTCAATTCGGCGCCCTTATTCGGCGGCCAATGGTGCAGAACAAGGCCGAAAATCCCAGTCAACGCGACTGTTGGGATTCGGCGCCCTTGTCATGCGGTCACCGACCGCAGAATCAAGGGCGCAGATTTACCTTCTTCTGGCAACTTTTCCAAAACGATGTCATTTCATTTTGGCTGCCTATTTATATGTCTTGATAGCCTTGGCTCATTTTTTAGAGCAAAAATTACATCTTTTAAGAGCC